>BFEA01000185.1:2640278-2659790 GCA_003427395.1 Chara braunii
CTTTCTCTCTCTCTCTCTCTCTCTCTCTCTCTCTCTCCCTCTTCCCCCACCTCCCCCCCCAAAAAAAGAGTGCATGTGTGTGTGTGTGTGTGTAAATATCTGTGTGTATTGGTGTGCGTGTCTATATGTTTGGGTGGGGTTGTTTCGTGTTTTTTTTTTTTTTTTCTTCGTTTTTAGAATGTCACGCGCCCTAGGGTGGTGCATGACGCGCGCATGCTGGGAGGCGGTGCACGTTTAATTTTTTCCTGCCCCCTGCCATGTGGCGAGTTTGAACGCGTTTGAACGCTCACAGAGGGGGCTTTAACGCGCGCGTTTGAACGAGAACGCGAGTTCATGGCGTTCAAACGGTTACATAGTCCGTCAAAATTCGTGGTGGATGCGCGGAGAGTGAAAAAATTGAGAATCCTGTCTAACTCGAGCCTCGGGGACCTTCTCCCACATGCACGGTGTAGTGGCCGTACCCTGTAGGACTTTCGAGCCTCGGTCGACCCCACTGTGGGTCCCATTTGGCTCGACCCGCCCACGCTCACGCTCAGGACGCGGGTCGTTCATCCCAGGGGCACCCCCACCTAGTGCTATGAGATGGATGGCGATGAGCCTTTTGCGAGAGGGCTTTACATTGGGGGATGTAGCTCCGCTCTCGCGTCAAGATGGTAGCTCTTTGGGCACTCGTGGCGTTTTCTCGATTCAGTTAGATCTAACCAGGCAATTGCTCCTTCCAATACGCAGGCAGTCCAGGGAGTTCATTGAAGTCTCATCTTCTTATTGTGCTAAGGCCAAGCGTCATCCATTGGGCCACACACCTTTTCACTAATCCTAGTGGCTCTGGGCAGCCTCGACGACATCCTTGGGGTAAGGCGACGTCGCCCGGACCCCTAGCCGCTATATTTTTTTTTTGCTAGAGCCACTAGCATCGCATCACCTATCCAAGACCGCCCTTAGTCTTTTCAGGGGTCGCATTGCATAAGAGAGAAACATTCCATGCAACCTCCACACAAACTAAGTCCATGCATCAACCATGCACCCAAGAGCCCGGCCTCAACTCATCCCGCATCCATGGCTTAAGCCTGATCCAAGTCCTTCCTTAGCCAATCTCCCACCCTAGTCCTCATCCGCGGGTCCAGCCCCGTCCAAATCGTCCCTTGTTACTCACCTGCGCAAGACCGCACAAGACAAATGGCCAAGTACAATCCCTATTAGGGTCAACACCCCATTGGGGTCAACACATCGCCCCGTCCCGCAATCCTAAGTTGCCTTTGCCTTCCAATTCCCCTTATGAGTTCCCCTCCCTTTCACACAGGCAAGCCATGCGATTGCCTCAGTCATGCATTCCGGGAGGATGGTTGAGTCAAACTGACCTTGTTCAAAAAGACAGCACACCTTTCCGCTTTTCACAGATGTTCCCAACAGCCTAGTACCCTTTCCTTCCTGGTGGCACAAGGGACCGGCAACCCCTCCCTTGCCCTCGCTTTCCACCAAGTGAGGACCGAGTTCTTTTCCGTTCGTCCCCTGGCAATGTAACAGGTGAGGGTAGAGGTTAGTCACATGCCATGGAGGGGAGGGAGTGAGGGAAGAGGTAAGGGTAAAAGAGTTTGAAGGAATGGGGGAAGAGGGATATATATATATATATATATATATATATATATATATATATATATATATATAGAGAGAGAGAGAGAGCTAGAGAGAGAGAGAGAGAGAGAGAGAGAGAGAGAGAGAGAGAGAGAGAGAGAGAGAGAGGGGGAGAGGGAGAGGGAGAGTGAGAGAGATCAAGAGGTCTCGTGTCCTAATTGACCTTGATCCTTGCCCCCTTCCTAACCGGCCCTACTCGAGACTTCCCGTGCCCCCTTGCGGCCCCTATGCCCCTCAAGTGGATGAGGGAGGTGATAGGCGAGGAAGGGTTTGGGGTGGTCGGTTACGGGGGGATGGGTGTAAGTGATGGAGATGAAAGAAGGGTTGGGGTGGCCGGCTATGGTGGATGGGTGTAGGTGATAGAGGTTGAAGAAGGGTTGGGGTGGCCGGCTATGGTGGACGGGTGTAGGCGATGGAGGTGGAAGAAGGGTTGAGGGTGACCGGCTATGGTGGATGGGTGTAGGTGATGGAGGTTGAAGAAGGGTCGGGGTGGTTGGCTATGGTGGATGGGTGTAGGTGATGGAGGTGGAAGAAGGGTTGGGGGTGGCCGACTATGGCGGAAGGGTGTAGATGGTGGAGATTGAAGAAGGGTTGGGATGGCCGGCTATGGTGGATGGGTGTAGGTGATGGAGGTGGAAGAAGGGTTGGGGGTGGCCGGCTATGGTAGATGAGTGCAGGTGATAGAGGTGGAAGAAGGGTTGGGGGTGGCCGGCTATGGTGGAAGGGTGTAGGTGATGAGGGTGAAAGAAGGGCTTAGGGTGGCCGGCTATGGTGGATGGGTGTAGGTGACGGAGGTTGAAGAGGGGTCGGAGTGGTCGGCTATGGTGGATTGGTGTAGGTGATGGAGGTTGAAGAAGAGTTGGGATGGCCGGCTATGGTGGATGGGTGTAGGTGATGGAGGTTGAAGAAGAGTTGGGGTGGCCGGCTATGGTGGACGGGTGTAGGTGATGGAGGAAGAAGAGGGGTTGGAGGTGGTCGGCTATGGTGGACGGGTGTGGGTGATGGAGGAAGAAGAAGGGTTGAGGGTGGCCGGCTATGGGGGCGGGTGTGGGTGATGGAGGAGGAAGAGGGGTTGGAGGTGTTCGAGATTGGAGGAGCGGAGGTGACAGTGAAAGCTTATCGGACACAACCTAACTCTTAACCCCATGCCCCCTTTTCTACCCCGGGTGCCCGGCCACCTCATGCTATTATCGGAAGGCACCGGTCACGTGAAAGAGGAAGGACTGAGCGGGGCTACCGGATTGCAACACACACACCTACTCATACCGCAGGTCACCGATTGCAGCAAAGAGTACGGGTGGGCTGAACAGGTTACCGAGGACTGCAACACACCCACCCACACATACCGGGTGTCACTGGTTACAACAAGGGGTAAGGGTGGACTGAACAGGTTACCGGGGACTGCAACACACACACATACACATACCGGGTGTCGCCGGTTACAGCAAAGGGTGAGGATGGACTGAACAGGTTACCGGGGACTGCAACACACACACACACATACCGGGTATCACTGGGTACAGCAAGGGGTAAAGGTGGACTGAACAAGTTACCGGGGACTGCAACACACATCCATACACATACCGGTGGTCACTGGGTACAGTAAGGGGTAAAGAAGGACTGAACAAGTCACCGGGGACTGCAGCACATACATATACACATACCGGGGGTCACTGGGTACAGCAAGGGGTAAAGGCGGACTGAACAAGTTACCGGGGAGTGCAGCACCCACACGCACACATACCGGGTGTCACTGGTTACAGCAAGGGGTAAGGGTGGACTGAACAGATTACCGGGGGCTGCAGCACACACACACACACACACATACCGGGTGTCAATGGGCACAACAAGGGGTAAAGGTGGACTGAACAAGTTACCGGGGACTGCAACACACACTCACACACATACCAAGGGTCACTGGGTACACCAAGGGGTGAAGGTGGACTGAACAAGTTAACGGGGACTGCAACACATACACATACACATACCGGTGTTCACTGGGTACAACAAGGGGTAAAGGTGGACAGAACAAATCACCGGGGACTGCAACATATACACATACACATACCGGGGGTCACTGGGTACAGCAAGGGGTAAAGGCAGACTTAACAAGTTACCGGGGACTGCAGCACCCACACCCACACATACCGGGTGTCACTGGTTACAGCAAGGAGTAAGGGTGGACTGAACAGGTTACCGGGGACTGCAACACACACAGACACACATACCGGGTGTCACTGTGCACAGCAAGGGGTAAAGGTGGACTGAACAAGTTACCGGTGACTGCAACACCCACTCATACACATACCGGGGGTCACTGGGTACAGCAAGGGGTAAGGGTGGACTGAACAAGTTACCGGGGACTACAGCACATACACATACACATACCGGGGTTCAGTGGGTACAACAAGGGGTAAAGGTGGACTGAACAAGTTACCGGTGACTGCGACACATACACGTACACACCTTACAGCCAAATAACAACATTAAAAGCAATCTGTCTAGAGGAAAGTTCGTCAAGGCACCCCAAGGCAATTCGCCACTTACACATGCATCAAGATCAGTGAAGGAACAAGTTTGGGAGCATCTAATCCATCAGAAATTTCGCCGAAGCACCCCAGGGTAACTCGCAACTCACACATGCATCAAAAATAGTGAAAGCACAAGTTTAAGAGCACCTAATCCAGCGGAAAGTTCACCGAAGCATCCCAAGGTAATTCACAACTTACACATGCATCAAATCAGTGACAACTCAAGATTTGAAGCATCTATACATGGGAAAAGATCACCGGAGCATCCCAAGATGAATTGCAACTTATCCAAACTCCCAAATCAGTAAAAGCACAAGTTTGCAGCATCTTCACAAGGGGAAAGTTCACCGAACTATCACAAGATGAATCGCAACTTACCCAAGCTCCTAAATCAGTGAAAACACAAGATTTGAAGCATCAATACAAGGGGAGAAGTCACCGAACTATCACAAGATAATTCGCAACTTACCCAAGCTCCCAAACCACTGAAAACACAAGATTTGAAGCATCAACACAAGGGGAAAGTTCACCGAACTATCACAAGATGAGTCGCAACTTACCCAAGCACCCAAATCAGTGAAAACTCAAGATTTAAAGCATCAACACAAGGGGAAACTTCACCGAACTATCACAAGATGAATCACAACTTACCCAAGCACCCTAACCAACAAAATGACAGGTTTGAGATCATCTACACTAGGGGAAACATCACCGAAGTATCACAAGATGAATCGCACCATGTACAAGCACCCAAATCCACAAAAAGAGAGATTGATAACTCCTACACTAGGGGAAACATCACCGAAGTATCACAAGACACAGCGCAACACCCCCAAGCACCCAAATCAGCAAAATGACACGTTGGAGATCATCTACACTAGGGGAAACATCACCGAAGTATCCTAGGATGAAGCGCAACACTCATAGGCATCCAAATCAGCAAAATGACAAGTTTGATGACACCTACACTAGGGAAATGATCTCCGAAGTATCCTAGGATGAAGCGCAACACACATAGACATCCAAATCAGCAAAATGACAAGTTTGATGACATCTACACTAGGGGAATCATCACCGAAGTATCCTAGGATGAAGAGCAACACACATAGGCATCCAAATCAGCAAAATGACAAGTTTGAGATCATCTACACTAGGGGAAACATCACCGAAGTATCACAAGATGAATCGCAACATGTACAAGCACCCAAATCCATAAAAAGACAAGATTGATGACTCCTACACTTGGGGAAACATCACCGAAGTATCACAAGATGCAGTGCAACACCCCCAAGCACCAAAATCAGCAAAATGACAATTTGGAGATCATCTACACTGGGGTAAACATCACCGAAGTATCCTAGGATGAAGCGTAAGACTCATAGGCATTCAAATCAGCAAAATGACAAGTTGAAGATCCTCTACACTAGGGAAAACATCACCGAAGTATCACAAGATGAATCGCAACACACATAGGCATCCTAATCAGCAAAATGACTAGTTGGAGATCATCTACACTAGGGGAAACATCACCGAAGTATCACAAGATGAATCGCAACACACCCAAGCACCCAGATCAACAAAATGACAAGTTTGATATCATCTACACTAGGGGAAACATCACCGAAGTATCACAAGATGAATCGCAACACACCCAAGCTCCCAGATCAACAAAATGACAAGTTTGATATCATCTACACTAGGGGAAACATCACCGAAGTATCACAAGATGAATCGCAACATGTACAAGCACCCAAATCCACAAAAAGATAAGATTAATGACTTCTACACTAGGGGAACATCAGCAAAGTATCACAAGATGCAGCGCAACACCCCCAAGCACCCAAATCAACAAAATGACAAGTTGGAGATCATCTACACTAGGGGAAACATCACCGAAGTATCCTAGGATGAAGCGCAACACTCATAGGCATTCAAATCAGCAAANGATCATCTACACTAGGGGAAACATCACCGAAGTATCCTAGGATGAAGCGCAACACTCATAGGCATTCAAATCAGCAAAATGACAAGTTGGAGATCCTCTACACTAGGGGAAACATCACCGAAGTATCAGAAGATGAATCGCAACACACATAGGCATCCTTATCAGCAAAATGACTAGTTGGAGATCATCTACACTAGGGGAAACATCACTGAAGTATCACAAGATGAATCACAACACACCCAAGCACCCAGATCAACAAAATGACAAGTTTGACAGCATCTACACTAGGGGAAACATTACCGAAGTATCACAAGATGAATCGCAACATGTATAGAAACCCAAATCCACAAAAATACAAGTTTGACATCATCTACACTAGGAAAAACATCACCGAAGTATCCCAAGATGAAGCGCAATACACCCAAACACCCAGATCAACAAAAAGAGAAGTTTGACATCATCTACACTAGGGGAAACATCACCGAAGTATCCCAAGATGAAGCGAAACACACCCAAGCACCTTGATCAACAAAATGACAAGATTGACATCATCTACACTAGGGAAAACATCACCGAAGTATCCCTAGATGAAGCGCAACACACCCAGGCACCCAGATCAACAAAATGACAAGTTTGACATCATCTACACTACGGGAAACATCACCGAAGTATCACAAGATGAATTGCAACTTACACAGGCATCAAGATAAGTAAAAATCACAGTTTTGGAGAGAGAAAGAAGATGAGGGAGGGGGAGAAGAAGAAGGGGAGGGGGAGGAGGAGGAGGGAGAAGGGGAAGAAGAGGAGGAAGAAGAAAAGGGGGAAGAGGAAGGAGGAGAGAGAGAAGAGGCAGAAGAAGAAGAAGAAGAGGAAGAAAGGAGGAAGAAGGAGGGGAAACTTCCTCCCTTCCCACTCATCTCTTGTTGGTCCATAGGCAATGTAGTCCCAAGCTTGGTTCTAGCTCCTCGAGTATGGCTTCCCCACCTCCCAAATTTTCTTCTCCTTATCTCACTCCTCCTCTCAAGTTATGGCAGGCTCCTACCTCTAAGGCTATGGAGTCCTTCCCTCTAGAAGGGCTAAGGGGACCCCTTTCAGCCTCTCCTCCTACCGCACAGCCTGACGGCTATGGCGGATCACTCTCCTTACTTCCTCCTAGCCTCTAGGCCTTCTCCCTTAGTCTCATCACCATAGCCAAGCTCCAGGCTAGCTCCGACTCTCACTTCCTTGCTCTATCTCACTAGTACTCACTCACAGGCTCATTTTGGCAGCATGGGCTCCTCTCATGCTCAAGTGGGAGTGGCGGCCTGCACCTCCAGCTTATGTAGGCTGAAACTGGTGCATCGCCCAACCCTTAGGCACTCCAAGTGCCTCTAGGTGGACCGAGGTGGCCCCAAGGCCAAATTTTCGGTTTTGGCCTATCTGGAGGTACCTGGGCCTCATTTTGGCCAGGTACATGCAGCCTGAGACGCCGGTACCTTCTCGGACTACCCCTTGGTCCACCCTGGCCTCTTTTTACTTCAAAAAGGCTGCCTTTTGGGGTACCACTTCCCAAACTGCAGCCTTTACTGAATTTTGAGGGCCTAAAGGCCCATTTTTTTCGTCTTTTTCCTGATCTAGGCCTCTTTTGGGTAGGCCGTTGCATTTTTCCAAGTGGCGGCTCGAATCTCAGCCTTGAATTTGGCTGAGATCCATGGTCCTCATCATTCCGAGCTACCCCCAAGCTCCCCTTGGCCCAAATTTGAGCCTTTTACTTTAATTTTTAATTTTTTTGGTGTATCTGGCCCAATCCTTGGGCCAAATACGCAGTTTTGTCTTGTTCCTCTCTTTGTTTTCCCTCCATTTTGCTGCCAACTCATTCCGTAGCTAGCTGTTTTGTGTCAGCCCACAAAAAACGGCTAGATCTCCTCCTCCGCAAGATCGAATCTCAGATCTAAGACCCAAAAATGAGCCGGCCAACTCACATCAGCATTTTTCCTTATTTTTGCTGCTTAAATTCAGATATTGCAGAGATAATGCCCCAAGGACCTTATCTCTGCAATCCGGACTTCCCTCCTAGGATCTTGGAGAGATGAGGTCATCATTGAGAGCTGCCATTCCCTACCGCTGCAGTCCCAACCAGGCGGCACTTTTTCCTCCACTCATTCCTCCTCCTTTGTCTCATTCTCCCCCCTTTTCTCCTCCTTTTCCTTCCTTTCTCTTTTATTTACAGTTGGGACAAGTGTCCAACAACTATTTCTCCTCTTTCTAGCTGTTGGACCTTTTCCAAGGCCTGATTTTGCTGCCCGCATATGGCCGTTACACCCCGGACTGCAGTAGTGGCACCTCCAAGGTTCAAGGGGGCTCCTTTTTGCTGCAGCTGCTCCCAGTTTGCTCCGATTTTCTCTGGTCAGCCTTTTCTCCACGTGGAGTCCTCGGAACTCCGTCTTTGTTGGCCTGGCTGGTCCGGGATAACCTGGACCGCTGGCCGGCCCCTCTTACTGCCGCTACTCCATCTTTTCTTTCCCCTCGACATCTCCCGCCAACACTTACCGTGGCGGCACTTAATGTTTTCATCCGGGCTCCCCGACCCGGCTGGTCCCGTCCACCTGATGTCATGCTATTTTATTTCTGTTGTCGTTGCATTTGATCCTGGATCCCTTTGGGTCGTCCCAGGTGTCCTCCATTTTTTTCGCCTCGCGCCCATCTTCTCCGTTCTGTCGACAATTCATGTCAGCGCCCGACTTCTCCTCCTTTTCTTATTTCTCATAGCCCCTCACCTTCGTCCGGCGTCACCCTGGGTGACGACCCGCTCTTGCGCGTCCCCCCTCTTGGGCTGGTCGCCAACTACCATGCTGAGGGTATCCGACCTTCGACCCCTGTCCACGGCTTCTGACACTTTTATTCAGTCGATACCCAATCTGCTAGTAGTTCCGATGGTGCCGCCATCTTGTCTGGACCCATGCGGTCCTTGGCCCTTTGGCCTGCCTGCGCTACGTCTATCCCTTGGTCTCACGCGGTTCCTGGCACTTCGCCCTGCCGGCACCACGCCGTCCCTTGGTCCCACGCGGTCCCTGAAACTTTGTCCTGTCGGAACCGCCCCGTCCTTCGATCCCATGTGGTCCCTGGCACCGTGTCCTGCCGGCACCACACTTCTTCCTAGCCCCCCTGTGGTCCTCGGCACTTTGTTCTGCCGGCCCCACACTTCTTTCCTTCCCTCGCTGCGCGCCTCCTATGCTACTACCGACTTCCCGGCGACCCGCCTCCCTCCTTGGGGAAGGAGTCGCTCCTGCTATTCTCACACAGTCCTTTGTCGCTTCCCGCTTAGACAGTCCCTTTCTAGTTTGGCGGTCCTGACGACTCTGGGCATTCTCTAGCTTCCTACTGTCTGCGCCCATGCTTCCGATCTTTCCAGCATTCCTGCCTCCGGTTTTCTCTGTCGAGCACAAATTGGTCATATACAGTCTCTCGAGTAACGGAAAATCATTCGGGACTCACCAGTCCCGACATATTCCCCCCACTCATTCGCGATGTCCTCATCGCGCACCAATCCATGATCAGTAGGAATTTTGGAGTGATAGACAGACAAGGGAGAGGAGTGGGGTGGGATAGGTAGTTAGCTTGCCAGGGTTCTTTTGGTCTTCCCCACTCTTTCCTCGGGTTCTTCTTTTAAGTTTCCGCCCCTCGGGGCGGGGGAGGGTATGGAGGGGTCAAGATTTTGTTTCGGGTTTCCTTTGGATTGTGTAAAGTCCCCAAGCTCAATAATGTCTTTGTAACGAGTGCGTAACACTCTCTGTGCATCAACGTCCATCTCACAGCTGTATCTCTTTCTCACTGGAACTCCCAAATACCCAAGAGCTTCCCCACAACTATCGTTCCACATGAGAGAGGACGACGCGCCCATCACCCTTCCCCGGGACCGAGGTAAAGGGGAGATTTTGGCGACGGATGTCACAAAGATTCATTTGTTATGGTTTCCTCCAGGTGCGAGATAGCAACGCGTCAAGGAGCTTAAGCAGTTTGATGTCTCTTTCCCTCATCAAGTTGACTAGCATCGCCCCTTGGAGGGTTCTAACCACCGACATACCCTACAACTAGTTTTTCATTGTACGTTATTTCTTGCTTTCGACAATGTCTTAAAGGCTGCATTCATAATCTCAAATTTATCTTCCTATTTCATTGAGGAAACATTCTTGAGCAGAAATCCTTTTGGTTTTGTCTCATTCATTACTCTTAGGGCATCCACTAATTTTCAATACAATTTTTCCTCTCCCCGAAGCTCAGACATAGTCAAATCCATATGCATTTTTTTTTGGTTATTTTTTTTGGCTTTTCTCAGGTCCTGCCAATTCCGCATGCATATCATCCTCTGCCCTTTCTTGCCCTTTACTTAATTGACTTTTCATGTGCAATGCTTGGTTCACCACTTAGCCACTTCTCATCTTTTCAAGCTTATACGAGCCGATTACACATCCAGCTCTCAGTCTGCTAGTTCAGTTCATACCATGTCGCTTGCTCAAGTCCTTTCTGCGTTGGCGTCTTGCCAGACCCCCTTTTCTCATGCCTATACAAAGTCAATTACAATTTTTTTCTGTTTCCGGCCATCTTGACAGACCCCTTTTTCCCAAGCCCATGCAAAATCAATTACCAGTCTTATTTTCATGCGTATTCATTGGTAGATGGCACACATTCCCCCCACTCAAAACACGATGTCCCCATCGCGCGACTGCTTCTCACTCGGAGGTACGCAGACCTTTGGTCCACCAACCGCAAGTCAAGGACACAAGCCCGTCCGCTTCACAAAAGGAAGAGTGATCAGTTTCTCCCCAGCTGACGATGCCTCATCCTTCTACCCGGTCCGACCTTTCTTCTCTTACGTGGCGAGCGCCAATACCGAAGTTTCTCCCCACGTTTGCCAAGCGGGTCCAATCCAAGCCTGCCTGGGCCTCGTCTAGCCGTAAGAGCGTTCCTCGCGAATCGTTCCTCCTGAGTGGTGATTTTATGGATTCCGGTCTCTTTCTTTCAAGAGAGTTGGGGCTCTCTATCAGTCCGCGAGTGTAGTTATGAAGACCTCACAATTAGTCCCGAAATGGTTGTAATGTTTTGGCAGGGCAGTGTCAATGCCTCGTGGTGGTGGCGGACTCCACCCGGTACCTCGTCAAGTCCCTCTCCTGGGAGAGTGTCACCCAACTTAGTGCAGGCAGCCGAGGTCCGATCCAAATGGCCATGGCACCCCTCTATGACATGGCGTGTGGTTGGAGAGGACAAAATAGACTAGATGAGAATAACTTCCTTGCCGATTTGGCTCTCTCGCCCTTTGACGTTTAGGCATTCAACAGGAGACGCAGTTTGAACTCCCCGACTAGAGCTCATTGTTAGGGGTGGTTCCGGACGTCCCGCACAGATCCAAGTGGTAGGTGCCTTAGTCCTTCAACCCTCATCCTCTTACAAGAGGAATAGGTCACGCGGAAATTTTTTTCCTCAAAGAGATAGAGGTCTTTGGGTCCGCGGTGCATGCATCGGTATCCCCCTCTTGCTGAGGCCAAATACTAGGAGAAAACGGAAATCCATTTCAATGTCATTTCCAAATTCATTTCAAGTTGCCTAGGGTCCCCTGTTTATGCAATGCAATTTCCAATTCTCAATCCAATTTCAATGCTCCGTCTCGTTCCCATACTCAATCTCGTTCCCATGCTCAACCCAATTCCAAGGCTCAATCCAATTTCAATGCTCAATCCAATATCCCTTCCAAAGCGGAGTTCCAATATCCTTTCCAAAACTCCGCTCTTCCAATTGCATGCATCACAAGCAGCCATGCAAGGGGGACCCAGTGCCAATTCCAAAGAATGACCCTTGTCAGGGGCCATTCCGAACAACCTGGTTAGGGTCGTTCTTTCCATTTCCAAGTCGAACAGCCTGGTTAGGCCATTCTTATCCATTGCAATTGGACAGCCTGGTTAGGACCATCCTTATCCATTTCAATTGGGCAGCGTGATTAGGGTCATCCTTGTCTATTTCAATTGAACAGCCTTGTCCATTGCAATGTTAGCGCCCGAGGGGGTGGGCCTCGAAGACACGGATCCTATCTCGTCTCGGGGGTTAGAGGGCGGCCATCGTCTTGGGTTTTTACGCATGCTTCTTCCTTTTCGTCATGTCTTTTGTCATACTTACATCCATCCATACATCCGACTTAGCGTCTAGTACTCAAGTTGAGGCTCGCGGCCCCAAGCAACACTAGCCCGCCCGACCGTTCAACCATTGCAAGGGGTGTTGCATCATTTCAATGTTTCCCTGCCACTTTTCTGACTTCTCATATGCTTCTCAATGCTCTGGGATTGCCTGGGGTAGGTTGGATTAGGCTCCTAGGGGAGAGGGTGCCTCTCTACCGATAGGTCCCCTAACCTCTCACAAGGACTCATGGAGCGACTCATTCAATCATGGATACATAACTTCAAAGGAAAGACTTTCGTCATGAATGTTTCTTCCAGCGTTCAAGAGTTCACATGCCGCTGCCCATAAAGTCAACCAACCCCCAATCCCTTTCTTACTACCAAAAAAACTCATATTTCCCAAACGGAGCGAGTACTTATACAAAGTAGCCCTGATCACCCACCCTCTACTAGCTCCCTCAATCCAAAAAGTAGTTTCATTGCAGTCCTTACAAAGAAAAATAAGGAGACAGAGTTCGAATGCAAAGACAACATTACAGACTCGTCTTCGTCTAGATCCCCCATGTTTCCCCTCTTTCTTTCCCTTAATCTACCCAGCCGTCCAAAATTCTATTCTAAGTGCAAAACCCTCATGCCTTTCCCTGAAGAAGCAACCATTCGTACGAAGTAGCGCTGACTACCCAGTCCTCAGTCACTTCGAGCTTAGAAAATGCATTCACAAAAAGAGTTCAAATGCAAAGTCCAAAATGGCAGCTGTGACTGCCAAGGGACCAAACCCTCCCAACTCCTAGCTATTCTCATTATGCCTGCTGTCCTCTTTTACTGTTCTGGTGCCCTGCGCCGAGCCTCCCTCCTTGCACGGTCCTCCATCTCTTGCTCCATTAGCCTCTTTATCGTCTGTAGATGATGAAGCGTTTCTTCTGAGAAGAAGGTTGTTGGGGATATGTCTTTTCCCCTTCTCAACTTTTCCTTGCCCTTCATAGCCCACTGATAACGCAAAATACTGGACCATTGATCGAACCAATCACTAAAAGTTGACCCGAATTCTCTTTTCCATGGGTCCTTTTCTTTCCCTGGGTCCTCCTCTCTTCCCCGATCTTCCCTTGTGGGCGTTGTCACTTCGTCCTCTTCTTCCCCGCTACTGAGGTCTATGACCTCGATGGACTCCTCCTCCTCCAACCTTGGCCTTTTCCCCAGGTTCCTCTCTTTCTCCCTGCTGGTATCGCTTTCAGAGGGGAGGACTATTGGCTCCCCCTCCGTTGGTGGTGAAGGTCCCCTAGTCCCTTACTTTCTCCCCCCCCTGTTCACAACCAGGTTGTGATCAAACCCCACATACAATTTCCTTTTCCTGGAGCTTGATTCTCCAACCTGTCTCGACGACTGTCCCTCAGTAGGTCTATTGATGACGTTGCTGTCGTTTTCATTTCCAAACTCCATTTTGGCCGTTTGCTATTTGCTCCTTGCGTGGTCCTGTTCATGCATATCAGTTATCGCAACCCCTCATACACACGCATTCCCTTCCACTCTCATTCGCAACTTTTGGAGGCTTCTCTAAAGCTCTTGCTTGCCCCCATATAGTTGGTAGTCCCATTATCCCTTAGAACCCTCGACACATTGTCCCAACACATAGGTGCCCCATGTAGGCAGTCCACAGCATCACCCCACAAAAACTATGGCACATTGTCCCAGCACATAAATACCCCGTGTAGACAGTCCCCAACGTTACCCCACAAAAACTATAATACATTGTGCCGTGCTCCCAAGCCCAGTCACAGTCAGCCCAGGCAGTCTCCCCACGTTCCACAAAAAGCAAGACACACAAAAGAACAATCCCTGTGGTCATGATTACTTCCACAGGGAGGCGGTCCAGAACTTATAGCCAGTTGCCTGCCTTTCAGGCTGTCAGTTCCCTAGTTTCTCTATCCTGGGCTTCTTGTAACCATTGTTCCACAAAATCCCTGCTAAAAAATCTGGCCAGTCTCTGCCTCAGAAATGGTCCTCTTATATTAGTACCATCAAGATCCTCAAGTTCGAACGTATTCAGTCTCACCCGCTTAGCGATCATGTAAAGCCCTTTGAATCTCTTTCCCATCTGCCCAGACCATGTGCTTTCGAGGGCCGAGTTTGTAACTAGCACTTTTTCTCCCACCTGAAGTGGCTCTTTCCGAATGTTCTTGACCTGGTCCCACCTTGCTTTATCCTTCATTCGGTTATCCGTTACACGATTAACTACTTCCTCCAATGCCTCCTCATTCTTGGCGACCTACTAGCAACGTGCGGTGATTAACTCCTCCGTGGTCAAGTGCGGATTATCGTCTAACCTGTTCCAAGTAGGGACGAGGGCCTCCACTGGGAAGTCAATCTCCCTTCCATACCATAGCTCCGCTGGAATGCATCCCGTCGTTCTCTTTGGTGTCATGTTCTCAGAGAAGACTGCCTGCTTAAGGTACCTTGGCCAGTTCCCCAAGTTGTCTGCTGCAAGCTTAGCGATTGTGTTTTTCAAGGTCCGGTGCCCCTTTTCTACTGTTGCATTTGCCTCCGGGTGGTAGGGTTCAGTGATCTTGATTGGTACACATAGTGTCTTCAGCCTGTTCAATACCTCTTGGTTAACGAATTTTGTCCCATTGTCTGCTATAAACCTGCGCACGAAGGGGTGTCTTAGGTAGAAATCTTCCACCCAATCGGCCACTGCTTTCCCCATCTTCTTTTTTAGGGCTACGACCTCTACATAGCCACTGAGATTATCCCTTGCATCCAAGATGTATCTAAACCCATCCGTCGATACGGGTATAACCGCAAGATCGAGGTGAACAAGGTGTCCAGGTCCCAGTACCCGAGTGGGTCTAAGGTGCTCGTAAACCCGTACGGAGCTCCTCTCTTGAGATATCAGACACGTCTGACAGTACGTCGCGACCATGCCTGCCAATCCTGACCACAAGTACAGGGGCACGATTTTTGCAAGTGTCCCCTTAGACGACCGGTGACCTCTAGCTAGCCCGTCATGCATTGCCTTAATTACGTCCAGTTGCCTAGACCTCCTATAAACGACGCGTCTAGGCATCATCCCTTCCTCTTTCTTGAACAGGTGGCCATTTCTTAGGACATACTTTTCGACTTCCTCCCTTGCCTTGGGACTGACTTCCCTGGGTTGTTTGTTCCCTACAAGCAGCAGACCGATTTCTTTGAAGACGCCCTCGTACATCTGTATGAGGAAGAATTCATGTTCGTTCTGATCCGTACCCTGCTCCTCTCAAGTGAGGTTGACTAGGTACTGACACTCCTTCTGTGCCCAGGTTTCGGCCAATGTCATCATGGCGTCCCGTCCCCCTTCCACGACCATCGCCATCAGCTCTTCTATGGTCCCTACTTCTACTCCCCACGAGTCCTTCTCTTTACGCCTGACCGTGGTGGCTGGTCCTTCCCTGAGTTCTGCAACTACTGGAGGCGCGCCTTTTTCCAAGGTCTGAATCAGCAACTGACCTGTTGTAATTGCTGGATCTGCCATCCCATTATCCACCATAAGGGTCCCTCCTTCATACTCCAGGAAGGCGTCGATTGGTTCCGCGTCCTCTACTCCTTCTGGCGTGATACATACCCTGCTCAGCCCATCTGCCCTGTTTCGAAGCCCCGCAATCCGCTCGACCTTATAGTCGAATTGCCATATGAAGCCTATCCATCTGCCAACGGTCGGGTCTATAGGCTTGTAGTTCTTTAGGGCCCAGGCAACGTTGGTGGGATCAATCCTCAGGACAAATCGCCCTCTGAACAGGTATGCCTGAAAGGTCTTAAGACAATGCAGAATCACTAGGACCTCCTTCTTGAACTGTGAGTACCGCCGTTCTGCCAACTTCAGGGTCCTACTTTCAAATCGGATTGGCCTTTCCTTGCCCTCCTCGCTTCTCTGTATCAATACTCCTCCAACTGCCAGCGGTCCCCCATCTGTTTCTAAGATGAAGGGTCGTCCTACCTCATCATTAAAACAGGGTGCTGCTAGAGTGACCTGATCGGATAACAGGATGTCTTTGAGGGTCTGGGCTGCCTCTTCCCTATCCTCGGTCCAATCCATAGTGCCACCTTCCCTAATCATCGCGCGGATAGGTTCTGCTATTTTTGCGAAACCTTTGATGAAGATCCTCCAGAATCCAACCACCCCTAGGAAGGCTCGTACTTCCGTCGTGGTACGCAGGGGTGTCGGCCACTGAAAGATCTTATCTGTCTTTGTTGGGTCGGGTCTCCTCCCATAGGCCCCACAGCGAAATCCCAGTATAGTTACTTATGGGATAGCCAGGATGCTCTTGGGTCCGCTTGCGGTAATATTGTAGATTAGGAATCGCTGGAGCAGGTCCTTAATATCCTGCAAGTGATCCCAAACAAACTTTCGTACGCCCGGTTGGACCTCCGCCTCGTCCTTGTATCTTGCACCTTTTACAAGATTATCATCTATATAAGGTTCACATTTTTCCGGAAACATATCTCCTGCAACGGCGAGCATCCTCCTCTGCGCCTCTGCTACCATATTTGTGAAGCCCATAGGGGTCACTTGCATCTGCAACTGTCCTACGGGGGTGTGCATTGCGGTGTACAGTCTATCCCTCGCATCGAGCGGCAACTGATCATATCCTGAGTACAAGTCTACCACGGAGTAAATGTTCCGCCCCGCATGAGATTCTACCAATAAGTCAGCCTGTGGGAGCGAGCCTGCGTCCCTAATTGTTACCTCATTGAGCTTCTGCAGGTCCTAAATCCACCTGAGCGTCTTATTGGGCTTCCTGAACACGAACCACTTGTTTGCGTAGGGGGATGCGGTGGGTTCAACCACGAAATAATTTATCTTGGCTCTAAGCAGGTCGGTGACCCGCTGCTATTCCAAACTCATAGGCGGGCCCTTTATCATTCCAACACTCGTGCTGTACGGTGTGGATCCTGACAGGGGGAACTAGCTTTCCGTCCAACCGCCCTTTCTGATGATCGTTGAAAGCGAAAGCTAAATGAAACTCATGGCATGCCTTTCTTATCAACTGAGTTTCTTCCGCTGTTAGAAACCCTTCCACTCCTATTTTCATGGTATCTGCTACCTCATCTAGTATGCGATGCCCTTCCGTTGCTCGCCTCTCCTTTATTACCCGCAATATTTCCTCATTTTTTTCCATGGCCTCTTCCTTTGACGTTTCTACTAGGATCGAGACCGGCTTGGCCTTCTTGCCTACGGGTTTATACTTTCGCACACTACCTTCGGGGATCGTTCTCCTAAAAAATGAACGGTCGGGATCGGCCTTGCTACCTCCAAGACGCGGGGCTGGATGCTGACCAGCTTCCCATTCAGACAGTAGCCCTTTCGAACCCCATCCTCAAATCTAGCAAGCGCTGCGGGGTCCACCCCCACTTTGTGGTACCTGATGGCCTTAACGAGCTGTAACAATTCTGGGATTTCAAGCACCACCTCCGACGCTTCGTTCCGACCTTCCTTTAGCTTGGGCAAGCTGACCCCAAGTTCGACTTCCGACTCTTTTTCTACCACCATAACTTCCAGGGCCTCGTCCTCCTGTCGCCTTTTCTTTAGAGGCAGACCCATTTTGATCCATTCCTTTTTACTAAACACTTCCTCAATCATAATTTCTACCCTTTCCCTCATGCCTTGCATCCCTGCGAATGCGCCTTTCCGCGCGCTTTCTTCAAACGTCGGCGACCAGGTTGCCAACTTACCCTTGGGAGGGTCCCCTCCAGTTCCGAGGAGTCGGAGAAGTTCTCCACGACCAGTCACCGGATCCTCTATGTCTACCATATATGTGCCATCATGCAGGTGCATGCCAATCATTTCTACATTGGCGCACCATGGTCTCCCGAGGATTATGTCATGGTCTATTTCTTCCATAACGGTCATCCGTTGGAAAGACCAGATGGATTCCCGAATTTCTGCCTTGATCGCGCTGTCGGGACAAAAATCCCTATGAAGGTTTCTGCCCTAGTTTTCCAACGCCAGACGCTGTCTGACCTTTTTGTTGGACTGAGAGATCTTTGTCGGACATTGTCCGACTTTTCTCGCTGGATTGAAAAACTTGATGAGATTGACGTTGCNACGCTGTCTGACCTTTTTGTTGGACTGAGAGATCTTTGTCGGACATTGTCCGACTTTTCTCGCTGGATTGAAAAACTTGATGAGATTGACGTTGCCAAAATTTATTTTGACCAACCCTATGACTGAGACATCAATTTTTTTTTAGAACCAAACGTCTTTGACGTCTGATCGAAACAGTGAGAGTCAGCGGTGACCTGTCGTCCGCGGTTCCAACAAGTCCGCAGGGGTGCGCGGTCGGGGAAAAGACTAAGGGGAAGGGGAGTGGAAACAGCTGTGTATGTGGCCGCGGCCGTGAGGTAAGTACAGACAGAAAAAAGAAAAAAAAAAAGAGGGATAAAGGGAAGAGTTGCGCACCTGGCTGTGGGTGCAGCACATGTGCGCACCCTGTGGGATTGGACATGCAGATGCCTGTTCGGGGTGAACAGGCTTCTGCACATGGCTGGATTCAGCCAATTTAAGGTCGAATCCGGCTTGAATGACAGACCAGGTGCGGTACTTGAGCCTGGGATTGGTTTTCTCCACCCAGAGATCAAGTTTCAGCCCTTGATCGCGACCCAGATCAAGGGCTGAGCTCAGATCCGAGTTTGGGCTGAGGCAAAGTGGATGCCTCAACCACTTCTCAGGCTATAAGAGCAGCCTCCAGCCCCAGCAGCCAAGCATTCTTGGCATCAGTGTTGGGGTCTCACTGTGAGATTGCTGGCTGGCTGCGGAGAAGTGAGGCGGAACGGAGCTGCTGGCGGCGGAGGAGGAGGACTGCAGGAGGAAAGGGAAGGTGTCCATAGCTGTGGGATGCAGCCATAGCCGCCGTCACAGCGAGGAGGAAGGGAGGAGGTGCTGGAGGTCTGCAGGAAGGGTGAAAGGTGAAGGAGGAAGCTGCCATAGCCACCACCTTGGTGAACAGTGGAGCGCAGGGGAGGTGCTGTCTGCCCGGTGCGGCCGCGACGGCACTAAATCAAGGTGACGAGGGAGCACTTCCAACCCTTTTTGCAACAACGTCGGCCATAGTTGGACCTGTGTGAGGAAGGTGCTGCCTGCACAGTGCGGCGGCGGCAGACTTTCTGTTGAGGTGCGGGGAAGGTGCTGCCTACACAGTGCGGCGGCGGCAGACTATTTTTGTTGCGGTACAGGGAAGGTGCTGCCCGTCTGGCATGGTGGCGGCAGGTATTTTTGGCAGCAACGCAG
>BFEA01000185.1:2674591-2688386 GCA_003427395.1 Chara braunii
CTTTGAAAGAAGGGATTAGGATTGATCGAGATCTTCTTACGCTTGGAGTACCACGTCCTAGTCGACCAACGTCGGTCCGATTCCTGGGAGATCAGTGCCCTAGGGACGGGCGACGTTCGGGTTCACTTTGGCGTTTAACCATGCGTACCTATGCTAGAGCGAACGAGCAAACGCCCTCGGCCGACCTACCTCTGCAATTGCATTATAAAAGTTTTCGCACGTGGGTCGGTAGCTCGGTAGGGATACGCCCCTAAAGGTGGTGACAGCCCCTTAGGGAAGGTAAGTTGTGCCCCGCGAGAACCTGTCCTGTCGTAGGGGACTGCGGGATGTACAGTTGGCGCACTCGGCCGGAGCGGCGACGGGTCGACGCGGGTTACCGTGTTGTCCTCGAGTTGTCTCTAAAAGGTTGAAAGTCTAAGCTTCTCCTGCGTGACGCGGCCGGGAGGGCCCTCGCTCGCGCGGGGGCCGATGCGCTCGACAGCGCATTTGGTGACATACCCAGTGAAGGGAATTTCTCCCCCTGCTCCCCGGATACTCCCTGCTACCTCCTTATTTCTTGTGCACCTCGTGATTGTTGTAAAATCCCGTCGTATGAGGGTAATTTCCGCGCCACCATCCACTAGTGCATCGGTGTGGTGAGTTCCGACCTGGACCTTAAGTTTTCCTACGGGCAGTGCGTGAAAACTAAGTTTAGCGTCGGGCGGTGCTCTTATTACTTCGCCACCTTCTCGGTCCGGTAGACTCAGACGAATATCGGCAAAGGGTTTTTCAAAGTCTTCCAGGCCCCCTGGAATGCTTTGGAGGTTAGAGACTCCTGTGGCGCCTCTGCCTCCTTCGGTCCTTGTTCCTGTGGTTCCGGAGCCTCCTCTACTTCTACACGTCTGCGCGTCAATAGCTGCATGAGGCCCTTGAGCAGTCTCGGGCTTGCCTGCAGCATAGTCTGGAAGGATACTGACACCATGGTGCCCAGGAATTTGCTCAGTGTGTCATCTAATTCGGGCAGCGTCAGAATCGGAATCTGGTATCTGAACCTCTTTTTTGCCGCCGTGGCTTTGTCTACCGGTTCCTCTTCCCTCGTTTTTCCATAGACCTTCTCCTGTTCCCCGGCCTCAGCTTCCTCCTGGTCCGCACTAACCCCCGCGACTTCTTCCATTACTGTGGCTCGGATGAGCTTCTTTTTCGCGCCAGCCCGTCGGGTAGTTATATTTACCATATCCTGCCCATTGCCTTCTAGGATAAAATTGGCCTGTGGTCCCCGTCCCCTTGGCTGGTCCCAAACAATCTCGGCTATCGGCTTTGCTTCTACGGCAGCTATCTCTAAGTTATTCAGGAGGATGACGGCTCGCCGCATCCCTCCTGGCGAGTTCCAATTGATGCGCTCCTCCCTAGGTCCGAGGATCTCGCCTTTGAGGGACCTGCTGCACCTTTGCCGCTCGATATTGTGATTGAGTCTGGGACATGCCCGTACGAAATGCTCGATCATGGTGCAGTACTTGCATTGTTCGTTGGCTGGGTCCCTTCTGCCAAATCCACGGTTTGCTACAGCTGCCGGAACCACTGCTTCTTGGGGCGGGAGGGCGGGTCGGGATACTTGCGCCTGCATGACTAATAGCGCGCTTTCCATTCTTTCTATCTTGCTATCAACCCCATGCACTCGCTCGTGCAGGCTTTCTATCCCTTTCTTAACCTTATCTCTTGTTTTCCCGGTCAGATCTATGACTTCCCCTTCCTTAAGCAGGGCTAGTGTCTCGGTGACCACTGTCTTTTCCGCAAGGTCTGTTACAGTGCTGAAGTCCACATCTCTCGTGTACTCGAACTTACTGGTCTGCTGGTATGCTGACAAAATCTTATCCTAATCAAACTCGGAGAACTGCCTGAGGAAGTATTCACTCATTATGCGGTCCGTTACCCCGGGAATTCGCAGCGCCACTAACGTAAATGCCCTTAGGAAATCGTTGTAAGTCGCATAGTTTTTCCTCTTGACTGCGGCTAATTCGGCCTTTGTTGCCATTTTCTCTGCCTTCAGGTATTTCCTCATCATCTCATTCCTGGTTTCTTTCCAGGATCCACTGGAGGCGACGATGGTCATAATGTCCCTCCCCAAGCTTAGCGACACGTGCTGCCCGAGGTGCTCCATCTTTTCCTCTTCCGTCCATTTCAGTAAGGCTGCTAGGTTCTCATAGTCTATAAGAAACTCCGTAATGTTGACCCCATCGAACGTGAGTTTCTTCTTTGCATTTGCGAGATACCCCTTGTTCTTGTTTAGTGTCCTGGTGAGGGTGGCGACTACCCTATTGAGACCATCTTCGGAGCCACCCGCTTCTCTGGCTGCACTGGTCCCTTCCCCTTCCTTACTTTCCCTCTGCTTCTCCCTGGTTTTCGGCGTTCCCTATGGGTCGAACCATCCTAGCACTCTCTCCCTAAGGCTCCAGAGTCCGTCACACGCCCCTGTTACTTTTGGCGTGGCGGGCAGTCTGCTAGTGCCGCTGTCGATGGTGGGTGGGGTCATAGCGTTTTCTGTTCCTTCCGCCGGGGGGTCGTCTTTGTCCTTCCCCTTCTTGCTAGGCGTTCCCTTGTGGCTATTATCCTTTCCTTCATACCTGGCCTCGTCCTGACTGGTCCTCCGCCCCTCTCGTGACCCTACGCCCTGGGGGTCCCCCTCGTCCCCGGCCATCATCTGCTCGATAAGCCTTGCCTTAAATTCTGCAGTCTGCTTTTCTATCTCTGCCAATTTACGGCTGGCATCCGAGACTTTTGTCTTTTTAGGGATGGCTCCTGCTGAGTTCCGAGGGCTTGTTCTCATATCATTTCCCCCTTCCCTATTCTCCTGAGGTCCCCTTTTGCTACCCCTAGCTTTCCCCGAACTTTCTCCTATTGAGGCGTCATTTCCGTCTTCTCGGGTTCCTTCCAGTTTGGTTGACTCTCGGTCCCTGGCTGATCCCTCATTTCGTTCCCCATCCCCATTCGTGCCCTGATTCCCTCCACTCTGCTGGTCATCGATCCCTTCCTCAGTCGCCATTTCTTTACCTAGCCTACACATGGAAAAAAAAAAATTGCGAAAAAAAGGTGGACGGTTGTTCATAACTGCCCTAGCCCCGACCCTAAAATCCGCCTATTCCCATGGTTTTGCGTCTTACGTTTAATCGGCCCGACTCTTCTGACCTTTCTTTCTCAGGGCGTCCTTCAAACTTCCTCCCATTGGGGGACTTGCCGCCGCTGCTTGGCATTTTATTACTACCGCACTTTGGCTCTTAGGGCGGTGTTTGAGCCCAGTGGCCTCCTTATCGGGGGTGGCCCTTTTGGCTTTTCGACCTCCAAATGCCCCAAAGTTTTCTGGTGCGGGTGGTTTTTCTAGTTCCTCCTTGCAGCGCTATCGGTCGGACAGAACTCCAACCACCGGCCCCCCCTATTTTTTTTGTGATGGCTACCTTCTTATCTTAGTACCCGTCCCTTATTTCCCTATTTCTTTCTGACGCATTTTCTCACGCCGGTCCTTCAGGCCTGCTTTGCTCATCCGGTTCTTCGAACAGGTCGGCCACCCCAGCAAGATAGTTTTCTCCCATCTCTATTTCCCTAACGATTATTGGTTCATACTCCTCAAACGTCAAGCGAGGCAGCCCCAATATCAAAATTTCAATCAGGTCAAGTAATTCCTAGGCCTGATTACCCCAGAACGGTCCATGCCTGACCGACACGTCGTAGAACATCCCCGTTGTCTGTGGTCGAAAGTGGTGAATCCAGACCAGGGTCGAATCCAATAGGTCCCTAGATCTTTCAAGGCTGCCAAATACCAGGTCCACTATGAAGCGGGGAACTCGGCACCTCAGTCCTGTCATTGGGGCCTTAAACTCTCGCCAACCTCCTACTTCCATCCGGGTCCTCAACCCCACATTCCTCCTCCCTCGCACTTCCTGACCTACTCGGTTCAGTACCCTAGTAGCCCTTTGAAAAATTGGTAACAACCCATGTCCTAGTGCCAGCTCCGTTCCTAACATATGCCACCCAAGCTCTGGTAGGTACACGGTTCCCGTCACCCTGAGGTCAATGTATAGATCGTCCCCTGATCCCCTATTAATCGTCATACCATCCCACAAACATTTTACCATCATGAACGTATGATCCCTTCTCAGGGTCACGGCTCTCCATTCGGTATCAATCCCTCGAACCCTGTAGCTTGCCGGGAGCGACACCTCCCATCCGCCCCCACATTCCGTGGGTGGCCGCAGGTGCGTGAGCCGTCGCGACATCCGGGCGCGTCTCATCGCCATTGTCGATTAGCGGTCCCCTGCACAGTTTAAACAGCAAGCGAGTTTGCTTATTCCATCCATTCCCCGGCCCTTACCTGAGCAATTCCTTGGTCCCTATCTCAATGCCTCTTTCCCCTTCTATCTCTTTCTTTTTTCTCGGCTCTTTTACCAGCCTGTTTCTACTCCCGTCGGTTCATACAATCGATGTAAATCATCCACGTACGTCATCCCCTGACTTATTTCTCGCCGGACAACGCCCCATAGAACGTCATCACCTACGACCGGGGCCCTTGGCCTGGTGGTAAAAACGGCACACAGAGTCCGCAACACCTTATACTTCTGCTCCCCGCTAAATGGTCTCATTTACAGGAAGGCCCGGTAGTATTCCCGGTGTATCATTGTGTCCTGATATGTTAGAGTGGCAAGGTCAGCTACCGCGTATCTAATAAGTTCCACTCCGCCTAGCCTTTCCAGCAAGAAGGGCGGCAGTCTCATCCGGACATTCTCACTGGGCAATTCAAAGCTCCCGACCATGGCTACCCTAAGGTCTGTTGTTACATTATCCATCCCTGGGTCCGCAAATTTGATTCTCGCCTGCCACACCAACTGCCACGCCCCTTCAAACATGCTCAATGGATCTTCTCCTGATACCAACATAACTCCAAACTCCCGCCACCCATCCTCTGACATATACAACCGCCCTTCTGCACACACATGCCCCCGAAGGTCCAGGTTTCATTCCCCACTCTCGTCCGCATGCCACTCAACTTTCATTACTAAGTAGACCATGTTTTCCGCAAGTTCGACTCCGACCCAATCCGCCACCTGGTGCCAGCCTCCACTCGTCGCTAGCAAGCTAACCTCTATCCCGCCCGGTACTTCCCTAGGCGGTTCAATGCCCAAGGGGCGTTCCTCGAGGAACGTCCTTCTTCGCGCCATCACCCACTCGCCTTTGATCTCCTGGCTCACAATCTGCACTGAACCCTACAATGGCCAGACATCCCATTCCCTTATCTTAGCAATTTTTTCCATATTTGTCTGGCCCCACGGCTTCCCTGCGCGTAGTCAAACCACAGTACTTCGAACAGTTTGAACACATTATCCACATAGCAGGGTGTTGCTGCTACCTCACAGCGGATTATGGCCTCCCTGGTTTCCGGGGCCACCTCCTGCCGGTCATTCCTTACGATATCCAGAATGATAAGGACCTCCCGGGCTCTATCGCCATGGAAGGGCCCGTATTTCAAGGACGTCCTATAGAATTCCTCTGCCAGCCATGCGCAGTTCACGTGTATTCGCTCCATCGTGTCGGCTACCTCTGTTACGTGATCAAAACCCCCAAACCAGTCCGCCACGAATTCGGGCACCTAGGTCTTGATTCGGGCGCCAGGCGGTTTAAATTCCTTCCATCCTCCCATCACGACTCTACTGTTGACCGTACCCCAGCCTTTGTTAGCAAACCTTTCTCCCGCCTGCCGAGCCCTTGCCTCAGCGTCCCCTAAAAGCCATATTGGGTCCTGTTCTGCCGCGAGCATTGTGCAGAACAGGTGTCAACCTTGTTTTGAGAGAACGATCGTCCCGACTGATTCCATCCTTCCTTCCGCAATCTCTTCCCATCCTTCCTCTTCCCTCAACGGGTTCCAGACACACACTATCCATAGGTACGATAGCTCCGGCACAATCTCATACCCCTGCCAATCACATATGGTCCCCTTCCATTCATGGCTCGGCGGTATTGACATCTCTACTCCCCTTCCGACTCGTCTTGGTTCCCACGTGCAGCCCCATAACTCGAGTTCCCGGGCCATCGCTCCCTACGTGCACATAGTCAACAACCCGTTTCCCCCAGGTAAGCCCCCCCTTTCAGAAGTCCCAGTCCTCTATCTCGTCCCCGTCCTCCTCATCACTGAAATCCTCCTCCTCGTCTAAGAACATCTCTTTCACCCCTTCCAAGAAGGTTTCCCCCGCCGCCACGTTTCGGTAAACTATCTGCCAATACACCAGACTAGGAACAAAGACTTCGTCCGCGCTGAGGAGGTTTAACACCTCGGCTATTTCTTCCGCCCAGTTTCCTTCAAACGGCCCCGCTTCCACCGACAGTCTAAAGAAGTCTTGTCTAGCACATCGGTACAGCCTCAGGCATGTAATTGATTGGCATATACGTTTCAGTCTATCCCTGGTCCCAAAGACTGCATCCACCAGAAACGGGGGCAGCACACACCTCATTGTCCTAAGAGGACGTCTCATATTTTTCCGGTCCCCGAGTTCCACTTGCACCTCCATCCTTTCCATCTCCATTTCTGCCCGCTGACATGCTGCCCATACCACTTCCCGTTCTGCTTGCCTAAACAGCTGATCCGGTGCCGTGCCCAATACTAGTCCCACTACCATTGCATTTTCCGATTCCTCTGATAGGTAGACCCATCCTCGAGCTTCCACTGTTCCCCGAAATTTTAGGTCCATCAAGCTAGGTGAAAGTCTCGTCAGGCTGACCTTAGTCCAGATTGTCTCTATCCAGAGGAACGCGTCCTTCTCGTCCAGCATCACGATTTCATAGGCCGGTTCTAGGTCGGTCCACGTCCCTTCTTCTGGGAGAACAACAGATACCCCATCCCTTACCTCTATAGGCATTTCCGGACCACTAGAGTAGACAGGAGGCGACAACCGTCATGCCATCTTGTTTCTCAACGCTTGTCATGTTTTTCCACATGAGAGCACCACACGGCCCCTCATGGTCAGATGATTTGCTTTTTCTTTCCTAGATGAGAGTTATTTTCAGACCCCTCATCCGGGTCTCCCTAACTTTTCTTATCCATTTCCCATGTGCCATTGCCCTACCATACCCCCAATCGATCATGCTTAGCCGGAATTGCTTTCTCGGGGTTCCTTTTCCTTCTGACTCCTATCCAGCCTCTTCCTTACGTTCTCTCATTCGTGCGGACTTAGACTTGGAGGTGAGAATAGACTTAGAAGCTCGGTCCCCAACCACCATTCATCAGGCAACTTTACAGAGGGAGGCACAAAAAACAAAACTCAGGCAAACGTCGCACAAAGATCGGTCATCTCCTCACCGACCTTTTCCCCAGAAATGGTCTCTCCACTGCTACTATCGGCAGGGTTTTATCCCACACCTCAAGCACAGCTCAACCATCGCGAGCGCGGTACCCAGACTCCAGTGGGGGGTCGCCCTCACCTTCTTGCCCAGAATACCCCATCCTGACTTGCCGCTAATGTACCCACCGTTAATCTCGGGAATCACCCCGCACATCTCGGTAGGGCCATTGGAGTCGGTCGTCCAGGCATTCACTTTCATCGGTCCGATAAGGAACAGCCTTTCCCAGACCAGGCTACGAGAAGCTACTGATCGCCTCCCAGGCTCTGTCTTTGCCCCCATGTAGTGGTGCTCCCTCCGCAAGTCCACAGACTAGGCCCCGCCTGAGGAACGTTTCACACCCCGCCCGACAGATCAATCGAGCCGAAGTTCGTCACCGCGCGGATGAGAATGCTAGTAAGCACTCGACGTGACAAACTCCCTTTAGACAGCTCGGTGGTCTGACCCCCGCATACGAACAAACAGGAGTCTGCAAAGAGAACGATGTTTGGCAACCCGCAATGACCAGTGCAGACCCCACCTTTCCTTCCAAACGGCAGGACGCTCAAAATCCCCATCATGCAAGCACAAACCCCAAATGGGATGCACATAACACAAATGCTTTTCCCCTGGTGCACCCAGCGGTTCCTACCCATTGCTCACCGATTTTCTCTCAAGACAGTGTGTGTCACTCACCCTTAACTTCCATACACAGTGTCTGGTTCCTTCTCGTGAGCATCTTCAAGGGTGAACTAGTTTTTCTTAGAGTCTGGCAACTCCCTTCATTCCCTTATCTTCGCTTGTGTGTCCATTCATAGGGCGGGATTGTTCCTTCTCGATTACCACTTGTGTTCATATGAGGTTCCTTCAAGCATTTAAGTGTGGTGCACGGAACCCGCTCGGCTCCGAAGAAAAGGAAGAAGGCACCCGTGTCGGTCGGATCACTCTGCCGCGGGATTTTCATCGGAACCCGGTCTAGCCCGAAATCCCAACCGCCTGCCAGGTAACTGGAGCCCCTCTTTCACACGAAGAGGAGGGGTCGACCTGCGGCTTGCCCAAGGCTTCCCCGGTCTGACGAACATCAGCCCGAAGGAAGGAGGACTAGAGTCACCTCCAAGGGAGATGGCTGATCAAGTGTGCGAGCATACATGTTGTTCCTCCAGGCCTGGCCTTGCCATGCGCCTAGCCGCCCTCAAATCTGATTCACTCAAGAGATAGAGCATACTCAAGTCCATATTCCTTATCTTCATGTTTATGTTCGCGGTCATGCGTCGGGCGCCCCCTCGAGACCGTATGGGTCAGTTTAACCCAATACCCGGCCCCTCCACCATTTTTGTAGTGGCCGTACCCTGTAGGACTTTCGAGCCTCGGTCGACCCCACTGTGGATCCCATTTGGCTCTACCCGCCCACACTCACGCTCAGGGCGCTGGTCGTTCATCCCAGGGGCACCCCCACCTAGTGCTATGAGATGGATGGCGATGGGCCTTTTGCGAGAGGGCTTTACATTGGGGGATGTAGCTTCGCTCTCGCGTCAAGATGGTAGCTCTTTGGGCACTCGTGGCGTTTTCTCGATTCAGTTAGATCTGACCAGGCAATTGCTCCTTCCAATACGCAGGCAGTCCAGGGAGTTCATTGAAGTCTCATCTTTTTATCGTGCTCAGCCCAAGCGTCATCCATTGGGCCACGCACCTTTTCACTAAGCCTAGCGGCTCTGGGCAGCCCCGACGACATCCTTGGGGTAAGGCGGCGTCGCCCAGACCCCTAGCCGCTATATTTTGTTTTTGCGAGAGCCACTAGCATCGCATCACCTATCCAAGACCGCCCTTAGTCTTTTCAGGGGTCGCATTGCACAAGAGAGAGACATTCCATGCAACCTCCACACAAACCAAGTCCATGCATCAACCATCCACCCAAGCGCCCGGCCTCAACTCATCCCGCATCCATAGMTTAAGCCGGATCCAAGTCCTTCCTTAGCCAATCTCCCACCCTAGTCCTCATCCGCGGGTCCAGCCCCGTCCAAATTGTCCCTAGCTACTCACCTGCGCAAGACCACACAAGACAAATGACCAAGTACAATCCCCATTGGGGTCAACACATCGCCCCTTCCCGCAATCCTAAGTTGCCTTTGCCTTCCAATTCCCCTTATGAGTTCCCCTCCCTTTCACACAGGCAAGCCATGTGATCGCCTCAGTCATGCATTCCGGGAGGATGGTTGAGTCAAACTGACCTTGTTCAAAAAGACAGCACTCCTTTCCGCTTTTCACAGATGTTCCCAACAGCCTGGTACCCTTTCCTTCCTGGTGGCACAAGGGACCGGCAGCCCCTCCCTTGCCCTCGCTTTCCACCAAGTGAGGACCAAGTTCTTTTCCGTTCGTCCCCTGACAATGTAACAGGTGAGGGTAGAGGTTAGTCACATGCCATGGAGGGGAGGGAGTGAGGGAAGACGTAAGGGTAAAAGAGTTTGAAGGAATGAGGGAAGAGGGAGATAGATAGATAAATAGATAGATAGATAGATAGATAGATAGATAGATAGATAGATATAGAGAGAGAGAGAGATCAAGATGTCTCGCGTCCTAATCGACCTTGATCCTTGCCCCCTTCCTAACCGGCCCTACTCGAGACTTCCCGTGCCCCCTTGCGGCCCCTATGCCCCTCAAGTGGATGAGGGAGGTGATAGGCGAGGAAGGGTTTGGGGTGGTCGGTTACGGGGGGATAGGTGTAAGTGATGGAGATGGAGGAAGGGTTGGGGTGGCCGACTATGGTGGATGGGTGTAGGTGATGGAGGTTGAAGAAGGGTTGGGGTGGCCGCTTATGGTGGACGGGTGTAGGTGATGGAGGTGGAAGAAGGGTTGAGGGTGGCCGGCTATGGTGGATGGGTGTAGGTGATGGAGGTTGAAGAAGGGTCGGGGTGGTCGGCTATGGTGGATGGGTGTAGGTCATGGAGGTGGAAGAATGGTTGGGGGTGACTGGCTATGGCGAAAGGGTGTAGGTGGTGGAGGTTGAAGAAGGGTTGGGATGGCCGACTATGGTGGACGGGTGTAGGTGATGGAGGTGGAAGAAGGGTTGGGGGTGGCCGGCTATGGTGGATGAGTGTAGGTGATGGAGGTGGAAGAAGGGTTGGGGGTGACCGGCTATGGTGGAAGGGTGTAGGTGATGGGGGTGGAAGAAGGGTTGGGGGTGGCCGGCTATGGTGGATGGGTGTAGGTGATGGAGGTTGAAGAGGGGTCGGAGTGGTCGGTATGGTGGATGGGTGTAGGTGATGGAGGTTGAAGAACAGTTGGGGTGGCCGGCTATGGTGGATGAGTGTAGGTGATGGAGGTTGAAGAAGAGTTGGGGTGGCCGGATATGGTGGACAGGAGTAGGTGATGGAGGAAGAAGAGGGGTTGGAGGTGGTCGGCTATGTCGGACGGGTGTGGGTGATGGAGGAAGAAGAAGGGTTGAGGGTGGCCGGCTATGGGACCGGGTGTGGGTGATGGAGGAGGAAAAGGGATTGGAGGTGTTCGAGATCGGAGGAGCGGAGGTGACAGTGAAAGCTTATCGGACACAACCTAACTCTTAACCCCATGCCCCCTTTTCTACCCCCGATGCCCGGCCACCTCAGACTATTCTTGGAAGGCACCGGTCACGTGAAAGAGGAAGGACTGAGCGGGGCTACCGGATTGCAACACACACACCTACTCATACCGCAGGTCACCGGTTGCAGCAAAGAGTAAGGGTGGGCTGAACAGGTTACCGGGGACTGCAGCACACACACCCACAACAGAAAAATTTCCCAGAATTAAATAATCATTCTAGAATAAAATTACATTCTAAATTCTAAATTTTAATTCCATCTTATAAAATGTCTTTCCAATTTTAAAATTTTTCGTCTTACTTGAAAACTTTCCTTCCATGAATGGGGTATCCCTACTTCTTTGAACTGCGTGCTAGAGATGGAATGAAAGTCTGGATGAGTTCATGAAATATTTTAATTGGACTCTCATTCTAAGTAAGGATTTCCAGTCATAAATTGGTTAATCCAATCTAAATTAGATGATATTTGTTGTAGTAGAATGAAAGTGTAACTAAAACATTTCATAAGCTCGTCCAGACTTTCATTCCATCTTGAACAAATAGATGTAGTTGGAAGGGAAAACTCATATTTAGACAGAAACTTATCAAATTAAATTGAAAATTTTAGAATTGGACGAACATTGGAATGATAACTTATAAATATGAAGGAATTTTTTTTTATGGAATGGTTTTTCAACTTTCATTTCTCATTGGAATTTTTCTGTTGCACACATACGGGGTGTCACTGGTTACAGCAAGGGGTAAGGGTGAACTGAACAGGTTACCAGGGACTGCAGCACACACACACACTCACATACTGGGTGTCACTGGGCACAGCAAGGGGTAAAGGTGGACTGAACAAGTTACCGGGGACTGCAACACACATTCATACACATACCGGGGGTCACTGGGTACAGCAAGGGGTAAAGGTGAACTGAACAAGTTACCGAGGACTGCAACACATACACATACACATACCGGGGTTCACTGGGTACAACAAGGGGTAAAGGTGGACTGAACAAGTCATCGGGGACTGCAGCGCATACACATACACATACACATACCGGGGGTCACTGGGTACAGCAAGGGGTAAAGGCGGACTGAACAAGTTACCAGGGACTACAACATACACACCCACACATACCGGGTGTCACTGGTTACAGCAAGGGGTAAGGGTGGATTGAACTGGTTACCGGGGACTGTAGCACACACACACACACATATCGGGTGTCACTGTGCACAGCAAGGGGTAAAGGTGGACTGGACAAGTTACCGGGAACTGCAACACATACTCATACACATACCGGGGGTCACTTGGTATAGCAAGGGGTGAAGGTGGATTGAACAAGTTACGAGGGACTGTAGCATATACACATACACATAATGGGGTTCACTGGGTATAGCAAGGGGTAAAGGTGGACTGAACAAGTTACCGGGGACTGCAGCACATACACATACACACATTACAACCAAATAACAAGATTAAAAATAATTTGTCTAGAGGAAAGTTCGTTGAGCCACCCCAAGGCAATTCGCCACTTACACATGCATCAAGATCAGTGAAGGCACAAGTTTGGGAGCATCTAATCCATCAGAAATTTCGTCGGAGCAACCCAAGGTAACTCGCAACTCACACATGCATCAAAAACAGTGAAAACACAAGTTTGAGAACACCTAATCCGGCGGAAAGTTCACCGAAGCATCCCAAGGTAATTCGCAACTTACACATGCATCAAATCAGTGACAACTCAAGATTTGAAGCATCTATACAAGGGGAAAGATCACCGGAGCATCCCAAGATGAATTGCAACTTATCCAAGCTCCCAAATCAGTGAAAACACAAGTTTGCAGCATCTTCACAAGGAAAAAGTTCACCAAACTATTACAAGATGAATCGCAACTTACCCAAGCTACTAAATCAGTGAAAACACAAGATTTGAAGCATGAACAAAAGGGGAGAATCCACCGAACTATCACAAGATGAATCGCAACTTACCCAAGCTTCCAAATCAGTGAAAACACAAGATTTGAAGCATCAACACAAGGGGAAAGTTCACCGAACTATCACAAGATGAGTCGCAACTTACCCAAACACCCAAATCAGTGAAAACACAAGATTTGAAGAATCAACACAAAGGGAAAGTTCACCGAACTATCCCAAGATGAATCGCAACTTACCCAAGCACCCTAATCAGTGAAAACTCAAGATTTGAAGCATCAACACAAGGGGAAAGTTCACCGAACTATCACAAGATGAATCGCAACTTACCCAAGCACCCAAATCAGTGAAAACACAAGATTTGAAGCATCAACACAAGGGGAAAGTTCACCGAACTATCACAAGATGAATCGCAACTTACCCAAGCACCCTAACCAGCAAAATGACAAGTTGGAGATCATCTACACCAGGGGAAACCTCATCGAAGTATCACAAGATGAATCGCAACATGTACAAGCACCCAAATCCACAAAAGGACAAGATTGATGACTCCTACACTAGGGGAAACATCACCGAAGTATCACAAGATGTAGCGCAACACCCCCAAACCCCCAAATTAGCAAAATGACAAGTTGGAGATCATCTACACTAGGGGAAACATCACCGAAGTATCCTAGGATGAAGCGAAACACTCATAGGCATCCAAATCAGCAGAATGACAAGTTTGATGACATCTCAACTAGGGGAATGATCTCCGAAGTATCCTAAGATAAAGCGCAACACACATAGACATCCAAATCAAAAAAATGACAAGTTTGATGACATCTACACTAGGGGAATCATCACCAAAGTATCCTAGGATGAAGCGCAACACACATAGGCATCCAAATCAGCAAAATGACAAGTTTGAGATCATCTACACTAGGGGAAACATCACCGAAGTATCACAAGATGAATCGCAACAT
>BFEA01000186.1:3881-31423 GCA_003427395.1 Chara braunii
TTTAAAAAACATTTTTTTTTTTTTTTTACGGGGTGCCGACGACCCCTGACCGGTAGGTGCCGACCAGCCAACCGGTCGGCGGGTCGGCTGCCGACTAGTCAAGGGCCGGCGACCGTCGGCGTGTTCAACACTGTTTAAAAGAAAAAAAAAAACAGGTCCTTACGGTCCTGGCTCCATATCCATTGTGGGGAGCGTCAGTCCGGTTCCTATTCCCCCGGCAAGTCAAAATTGAATACAAAATAGTACCCACACACGCTTCCTTCCGTCTGGCCGAAGGAACCCTGACCAGCATTGATTGCTCCTTCTCGTGCACAATCAATTGTTTTCCAAATCTTTGATAGACTGTCAGCTTGCCCAGACCACTTGTTCCTCTCAGGCTTCGATTCAGAGCCTGTCAGATAACTCTTTGCATAGCAAGAACCGCGAACGGGTCTGCTACACGCTATGTTGTTTGTCATTGTCCTTCTCTGTGTACCCTTTGAGTACTGTGGTTGATCGCAGTTCCGACCTTTCTGTCAGGTAGCCTGGTGGGGCTCAACCGCCATTGTGGTAAAGCCTGGTGCCATTTCTTCCATCTCAATCTGTTGTCTACTATCGTAGCCACCTTGCCCTTCAGCAGCCATTCTCTCTTGAATGTCTGCTTCCTGGTTGCTTGTTTTTCAGGTCTGTGTTGCATAGAGGTCGCTATTCTCCGCCATCTGCTCCTGATTTCCGTCTCTGCCATGCTCAGTAGTAGAGACCACATTTCTTCCTTTGCCACCTCTGCTTTCTGAATTGTCCGGGTGCATCTGCGCTTCCATATTACCCACAGTGCCAATTTCCTGAGCAGGAGGAACCAGACTTCCCTGCTGCCCTTGATGTTGCTGGGAGTGTTAGGTAGCAGTAAGATAGAGAGGGGAGGGATGTTGGGGGGGGTGTTGAGAACAGGGTTGACCACAGACCCCAGACCTTCTTCCAGATCCATGTTGCTTCTGGACAGGATAGGAGGCAGTGAGGGATGTCCTCGGGTGAGTTGTTCTTGCACAATGAGCAGCTTTCCGAACTCTCCGGGTCGGAATGCTTCCTTCTTGCGTGTAGCCATTGGTTGACGGGAAGGGCTGTTTGTGCTATCAGCCATTGCATGTTGCGGATATGGTTTGAGCGGATAAGAAGGTATTTAGTCCACGGGATGGTGATAGTTGTCGCAGGGTCTAGGTGGAGGATGGTTCTCCACTTTTCGGCCAGCCTTGGGTTTGGGTCAGTGGTTTTTAGTCCGAGGTTATAGCCAAACTTTACGTCATATTCTGTTATCCCCCTTGGTTTCCCGGTGGTGCCCTGGTCCCATATCCACGCCTTTGGGTCGAATTGTAGGTCCTCGATGTTGAGTTCCAGTCTTCCAGTTGGAAGATGAGCCAGGGTTTCCCGTGAGAGACTCTGACCTTCCTTAGCAAGAAGGTTTCAATTTGTTAATGTTGTGGTGCTTTGTTCAGGGCTTCTAGTTCGTATAGGCTGTGTCTGGCGATGGGGTAGGAAATGAAGTTGGCCTGGTAGTTAGTTGGGTGCGGTTTGGATATGAACCGGTAGGCTCTTGTTGGTGTGGACTGTGTGGTGAGTAATCCCCAGTCGTCTGGTTTCCACGTGTGTGTCTCTTTTAGGAGGGTCGTCCATGACGGGGGATGCTGTGATGAATCTCCGATAGGTTGTTGGACAGCAGGTGACAACCCTTCAGGGTGGTGCGCAGATCCTGTTCGTTAAGCCATTCTTGCCGGTCCTCGGACCATAGATATTTGATCTGCCATACACCTCGTTCTACCCATGAGAGCCATCTGCGGTCTTTAGGTCAGAGAGTCTAGGGCTCGCCCTCTGTGTCTTTAATCCAAGGATTGCAGAACAGGGGCTGTCTTAGGACTTCCTCTTTATTGCACGGAGAACCTTTCTTTCTGGCATCAGTCGGCGCCAGGCCTTCAGGATCGGTGACCAGTAGGGGTGAGTTGTGGTGGAGGGATGAGTGGGTGTTGCAGAGTGAGTACTCCTTGTTGACCTCCCTGATTTCATTGCCCATTCCCTTGCCATGATCCAGAAGAGGCCCCTCATGTTCGGTGGAGAAGCTACCGGTGCCAAATTCCTTATGCTGTCTAATGCCATCTTAGTTCACGGGAGGGCATGCTTTGTTAGGATTTTGATTACCCATTTCATCTGGAGGGCGGTCGCTTCCTGTTTCGGATTGATGATGCCTAGTCCTCCTTCGTGTGGTTTCTTGATGACGATTTGTCAGGCTACGTTGTTTAGGCATGTGGTTCTGCTGGGGTCTCCAGTCCACAAGTAGCATCTGGCTTTCGCTTTCAGCTTTTTCAGGTCGTCATCGGGAGGGGACCATATGGAGGCCATGTGCCACAGTGATGAGAAAACGGCCGCGTTGATGATCAATGCTCTCCCTAGCAAGGAGGCCTGGGCTTTCCTGCAGGGGGCTAGACGAGTTATCGCTCTGGCAATCAGAGTCTCCCCCATCCCTTGCCAAATGCCATCTTTGTTTACCATAATGCCCAGGTAACGAAGAGCTTGGTCTCCTGTGGACCATGACATCGGGGTGGTCTGGGGGTTGGGGGGGGTGCCTTCTGCAAGCCACCATCCTTCGGTTTTTTCCCAGTTCACCGTCATTTCTGAAGCTACTCTGAAGGCTTCCATAGCGCGGGTTAGGGCTTGAAAGGAGGAATTGTTGGCGCGGATGAGGACTGTGAGGTCGTTTGCGAACATAAGTGCTGTGAGTAGAGCGAAATCGTGAAGGGGATTGTAGTTTTGTTCAGCCAGGCGGCCTATGGATGGCTCCTTGTGCAGAAAAGATGCAATCGCTTCCATTATGAACAGGAATATCGGTGGTGCGAGGGGGTCTCCTTGGCTGGGTCCTTGCGTGAAGGAATATCGGTGATGCGAGGGGGTCTCTAAGAAAGGCTCCTCAGGAAAAACGAACAACATATGCCTGCATTAACACTCCCCCCCTTCGCCAGCACCCCCACCATACGCTTGAGTTAACACTCCCTCCCCCCCTCCCTGCCACCCCCACCCGCGTCCCCCGTACATTCGTGATCAGGGTGTGTTGTTTGGGGGAAGACATAGCAGCCAGTACATGCTATGTTTGCTATTGTATGGACCCAAACAGGTTTAGGTTTAGCCGGGTTCAGATGCAGGACCTTTCGCTCAGTTTCCTGAAAGGGCAGCTGTGGGTAATCCACGTGGCAGCCATTTGTTCTAAAGCTGTCCATCAGAAGATTTATAAGACCAACTGCCCTCCTTGATCTTTACCACAAAAGATGCCAGGCACCAGCATATCGACCTATGATGAATTTGCTGGTGCGACCCTGCCCGAATGGGCCTAACATGTTCAGACCAAATAGCTACACCTGACTCGTTGCTCATGGCACCATTTTTCCTGGACACATGGTTGCATCCCTGTCGACCCCCCCCACCGACCGTATTGCAGCCGACCAGCAGGGCCGACCGGTCGGCGGTCTGCCAACCAGTCAGAAAACAACCATCCACTAATTTTTTTTCAGATCTGAGTTTGAAGCTGTAATGCGCTTGCTGAGTACAGCCCAAATCCGCTGAGAACTTTTTGGGGATGGGGGGGTTGGGGGAAAGGTGTATAGGGGGGTCTAGGGGGCAGGGTGTATGAGGGTGTATAGGGGGGTCTAGGGGGCTATAGGGGTGGTATAGGGGGTACTGGGGGGGTGTATGAGGGTGTTGGGGGGCGGTTTGTGGGTGTTGGGGGGGGGTATGGGGGTATTTGGGGTTCGTATGGGGGTGTTCGTGGGGTTATTAGGGGTTCCGGACCAAATCGGCGGGTCTGCAGCCGACCAGTCAAGGGTGGCCGACGGTCGGGGTGTGCAACACTGAGTGGCAGTGTAAATAACTGCCCAGTACACATAACCGCATCTTCAGGCCTGTTGAGGTCACAGGTAACGGACAAGTACACATGTAGCTGTTGATGAATAGACAGTGGTTCAAATCCTCACAGAATCAGCTTAAACTCCATAGCTTCACAGAAAAGAACGGAAAAAAAAATGTCCAGGGCTACCCCTCCAAAAATTTGAAGAAAAAAGGTGTCTTTGCCCACTCTTCGATCCTTTTAAGCCCACAGTGAAGTTGGAAGTCATTGGGTCGCCCGGCACAGATGACAAGGTCCCCAGTTTTTGTAAACTACTGATTCTACTGAATGAACGGATCTCAAATCGAGGCATCAAATTCATGCATGCTTGGTTGAATATAACATGACTTGAGCAAGGATGTTGTTTCAGGGAGGAAAACGTTAATAAGCCAGTTCCGGATGGAAATTTCGAAAAGTAATGCCATTGACATGCAGGAGGAATATTCTTGATGCGTTGTCATGTGTTATGGGACAGTTAACCCCTTTTTTCAAGGCACTGGAGGAATCTTTACTGGATGGTATAACTATGACGTGTGGAGCCTTGGGTTATGTGATGAACAGCTGGTTTGCAATGTCTGCGGAATGAGATGTGATCTCTTGCAAACTGTTCGCCTTAAGTCAATGAAGGTCAATGATTGATCCTCCCAATGCTGTTGTATGCTTTTCATGATGCAGTCTTCCCTGCCAGGCGTTTCGAGGAGCCCACTCTCCCCGTCGGACGAGATAGAGGAGAACAGCATTGCTTTCTTGAGGAGGCAGAATGAAGAGATTTGCTCAGAGGTTAGTGCGCACGACAGGCTGCTTTCGTGTAGCTCTTTCTGACTTTTGATAGACTGCCTGTTGGCAATTCATGGTGTTCGGCCCTTTGTGCATGTTGAAGAGTTCGAAAGGATTGAAATTTGAAATTCAAGCCAGGTGTGTAGAAGAACACGCACGCATGCACTATATGTGACTATGTATGGGTGGGCCATCTGCTGTCACTCCCGCCCCTCGAAGGTGACAAACCCTGGCTACAGATCACCCAATTTCCAGCCAACAACCTGTGTCTATTATTCTCCACTTGCCACTGACTTCGTCCGGGTTTGCACGTAGTGCGATGGCTAGCAGGCTGCTTTACTCCTGTGGTGACTAAAGGCCAACGCCTACGCCCTAGCGTCCGTTGGTGCTGTATGCTTCGACAGCATGAACCTGGTCGGAAACTTGGTCAAGTTGTGCTTTCGTACCACAAAGATTGCTTACAGTGTGAAGGGTGTTCGATTGGCAAGGCAACTAACTGCCAAACGCCGGAATCCTTGTCCTGTAGTCTATGTCAGTTCAGGAGCAGTTCTCACGACTCCCGGTTCACAGCATCTGGTGCATGCATGAAGTTTACCTGGCCTGGTATTAATGAAGCTATGATATGTTCCAAAGTGGAGATCCATAACAGGGCATACTCGTACTCTGGGACTTTCCTAAGGGTATCTCACCACCATTGCAGTTAGATTCTCTCGAAGGCATGTACCATTAACATATCTGACAACCGTTACTGATCAATCCGGTTGAAATAGTCCTTACAATCGTTACCCACAAACCCACAAAATGTAGAAGACATGCCAACCTCGAGGAGGAGGAGAAGGCTGTGGGTCGGGAAGGAAACGAAGTCCCGAGCAACATGGTGCACTTTGTAGTATGCATGATGTTCAACTGTTATTAGATTAAGTTCATGCTGCGGAGCAAATTCTCTCTCTCTGGTGGAAGACATCTTGAATTGGTGATACCAAGACACCGCTTGTACACTGAGCTTCGCCGCTCACTAATCTTTTCTTTTTTTTTTCTTGAAACATTTTTCACCTTTGCAGTAGCAGATGCGGATCCCAGGGCTCGATCCCTAGACCCCCCCCCCCCCCCCCCTTCTCACCCATGTACAGTACCAGTCGACCCCTGTGTGTTTGAACCCGCGACTTGTGTTTTGGTAGTTGATAGTTTGTCTGTGTAGCCTGATGTGGTCGTCGACTCTTGATCCGTAGGTCTGTCGAGTAGGAGTCCTGAAGGTCAAAGTCGTAGTTGCTACAGTCCCGAAAGGTCAAGTCCACAGACTTCCGGAAGATCCAGGAGTGACCTTCCGTAGGGTCCTAAGAGTCAGCCTAGGGGAGAGTGGGCAAGTGGGCAGTCCAACCTCACCTAGTCAGCGGGGCCCAGTCCCAGCCGCACCTTGTCCAGTCAGCAAGTATCATGTGGGATTGTGTGCACCCTGGGCCCGGTGGAAAGGAGTAGACCAGCAACCATCCAAAGCATAAATCAAGAGGCAGCGTCCAGTCAGTCATTCATTCTGCCTGTGAGCCATACGGAAGCGCTGCCTGAGTCATAGTCGCACCTTGTTTAGTCAGCTGAGAACACTCATTATGTCTGAGTGTCATGATGCTCGCGGCCACTTTGGGGCCTTGAAATCGTTGGCGGCCCTGTCGCAGCGGTTCTTCTGGCCGGAGATGAGGAAAGACCTACTGCACTATGTTGAAACCTGTGAGTTGTGCCAAAGGAATAAGGTCGTTCGCCGACCTCCCCTTGGCCTACTGCAGCCACTTCCCCTCCCTGATGCACCAGCACAGTCAGTGGCTATTGATTTCACTGACCTGGGGAGGACCACTCCTTGCGGTATGCGTCAGGTCATGGTGTGTGTGGATAGGTTCTCCAAGTACGCTAAGTTTATTCCTTTGCCAGAGGAAGCCAGAGTCTCGGCTGTGCAGGCGGCCTTTGCAGATAGGTGGGTTACTCATCATGAACCACCCACCTCCATTGTCAGTGATAGAGATCCATGTTTCTGCAGCAATCAGTGGCAGTCCTATTGCAAGGACTACCTCCATTCCAGACTGGATATGACATCTGGTCGTCATCCTGAAGCCAATGGGCAGGCTGAAGTGATGAACCAGATTCTTTTCCAGTTGCTGCGTCCTGTGATCAGCCCTGATCAGCACGATTGGGATCTCCATCTAGGACGGGCACAGCTAGTGTGCAACACATCTGTACACTCCTCCACAGGGTTCACCCCTTATCGGTTGCACTGGGGACGTGAGCCACGACAGCCTCTCGATGACATCATCGATAAGGCTACCCCCAGACTGACTCCTGGGACTGCAGCGTTCACCAGACAGTACGAGAGGGATATCGAACGAGCCAGAGTTAACCTGCTCAAAGCCCAAAAGGCTATGATCCAGCAGGCTAACAAGCATCGTCGACCATCCCCCATCCGCGCTGGTGACTGCGTCTGGGTACTCAATTCTGAGCTATCGCGGGAGGAGGACATTTCGCCCAAGTTGTTGTCGCGTTACATGGGTCCATGGCAGGTTTTGGATACAGTGGGAGCTGACCCTTTTGGGCCATCCTATCACGTAGATGTCCCACTGCATCTACAAACCTACCCTGTCTTTCATGCATCCAAGCTGTTGCCGTTTGTCCCAGCTGATGCATTTCCAGACAGGCCTCCTCAATTTGGTCCCCCGATCCCTGGGAAGGGATATGAGGTGGAAAAAGTTGAGGATATGGTACAAACCCGGATAAGGAGTACCTTGTGAAGTTTCTTTACCAGCCCCATACTGAGGATCGCTGGTTACTCGCAAGGAGCTTCTGAAAACAGCAAAGTTTGTTATCCTTAAATATAAGGCTATGCAAAGGGAAGAACCCCTTCGACGCTCGACACGCCTACGCCCCTAGCTCGGAGGTCCTTGCTCCGGGGGAGGGTAGGTCTGCAATGACTTGCTGGTTCCAGGTTGCCTGTAGCCTCTCTCAGACGAGGCTGTACCATAGGTAGGGACAGATTCATAGTTTTGTTTGGTTGAGGGCTTACCGAGAGACAACGGAATTCGACATTTATTGTGGGATTTAAGGAAAATTCGTGAGGGACATATTTGTAAATATAGGAGATATAAGCCTAGTACTAACTCGAATTTCCTACAGTTACCCTAACTGCAAATAGAAGACCCGGGCTACTCCGAGGACAGACAGGCCCAATGGGCTTATGCTGATAGACGGTCCTATAGCCTATAGCCGGGAAGGGAGAGGCACTAGCGGCCGAAATAGAAACGGTACCGGTCGCTCAGTCAGTCCGGTCTAGGTCGTGTCCAGGCTAGTCTAGGGTATAGATAGGATGGGGACATCGGTCCTGGGCTTTTGGCAGTTGACACTTCGTGGTGGAAGTTGCTGCGCACACGGTATCAGGTCGTGGTTGCTGATTCCGGTGTTGGAGACGGCGGACATAGCAGACCTACGAAGCGCTGACCAGACTGGGGTCAACGCTGTCCGCTCTGACTCTCTGGGAATCAAAGCGGTCTGGGCTATCAGAGGTCTGATGCGTTGGAGCACGTGGTGCACTACTGACCCTCCTCAAGAGTAGTGTCCCAGTGGCGATGCAGCCATAGCTGCATCTTCTCAGAGGATATCATTGTCTGGGCTTCGTCTTCATCAGGAACTGTTGGCGTTGAGCTCCTTCTTCATCATCTGGGTGGCGATTGGCTCTGGGAGCCTGTTTCATCTTGGCGCAGGCCACTGAGTTGGATGTCAGGGTGGCGTTGGGTGTTACCTGGGGTGCTGGTGCTATTTTTAGCTGCTCGGTGTGTGTGGGGTTGAGGCACTACCCCTCTGAGGGTAGCGCAAGAGGGATCTGAGGTTATTCAGGGAAAACGATTCTTTGAGTTTAATAAACAGTTGTAATACTATGTTTGAGTTGTCATCTCTTCATTGATTTCTAGTTGTGATCACTCGGTTGTCTTCTATGAACGATTGTTGGGACTTGTGTGGAGAGAATCCACAGTTTCGTGTGTTCTGTCACTTCGCTCCTCTAAGTCTTCCGCTGCGTTCTTTCTGCTGGGCGGTGTGACACTCCACTACCTCTCCCCTTCCTTTTGTGCATGTATGGGTGTGTACGGGAGTTCCTGTGAGTGAGCGTTGATAAACTTTCAACGGACAATCATGTTCATAACAACATTGCCTGGTGGAGGTGAGAAGAGTGTGGGCAGGTGTGTTGGAACAGGGAGACATGTGGAGGGTGGAGGAGATTGGGCGGCAACTTGAAGCTTGGTGACAACTGAGGTGAGGTGAAGGAGTTCGCTCACTTGCTTCGGCTGCGGCAGGTCTTCAACCATCCATAGCCGGTCGTCTTTTTCCGCTAGGTTCCTGCTCTCCGGCATTCAAGAAAGGCTGCTTCTTTTGGCCTCCTCCGGACAGTCTATGCGTGTGAGAGAGATCAACAGGTGGAGAGAGAGAAAAGCTTCTTCAACTCGTTCTTCCACCTCCTCCTGTACTTCTTCGTTTTTTCTTCTTTGTTACCATTTTTTTCTTCTTTGTTACCATTCTGGCCAATTTCGAACTACAAATTCATGAGAAAGCACAATGTCGTCCAATTGCAAAAAGAAATGAATGAACTTGAGAGGAAAGAGAGGGAAAGAAGAAGAGGAAGAAGATGTACACCAGCAAAGACCAATGAGAATTCCCCTTCCTCTCGCCAACCAATCTCCTCTGCTTTTTCTCCTCCTGTGATGACCCGCCAAAACACAGACTGAGAACACTGCTGATTTCTGGGATTGTTGTTGGAATGTATGCCTTGCTGAGATTCCCTCATTCTGCTGTGATTCCTAAGTCTGTATGTGCGTGCCTGTCAGAGTGCTTGTCGGCCTGAGTGTGTGTGTGACCCGCAAGGGTACTTGTTGGTTTGGAGGCCCCACAGGGAGGGTACTTACCCGTGGCTGTGACTTTGAGGGTTGCAGCAGGAAAAACACTCAAGTAGCGGGGGTAGGCCCGCAACACTTAGATTAGCGGGAAAACCACTCTAGCAGGTAGGCCGGTACCACTCAAGTAGTGGTAGAACTGTCGGGTACTCTAGGTCGAGCAGAAGAAGACAAAAAGTTGGCATTTTTAGAGGCCCAGTAGCGGTAGGCTAGAGGTAGGCCGGTACCAGTCCAAGTAGCCTGAGTCTAGAGCCTGTACGGACGATATCAGAGCCTGCAATAATGTTTCCCTCCGAAAGGGAGGAGGTACCTGTTGCTGGGAGGCCGCGCAGCCTAGGAAGACACCGCCCAAGAGGCAAGTAGACCGTTTTATCTTCTAGAGGAGCAAGTAGCTCCTCATTTGCGGTGTGCAAGGATTGGCGACATACTGCTGGAGCCAAGCCGTGGACTTGAAGCACTGCCTGGGAGGTCGACGAAGGAGCTGGGCGCTCAGCCTGGCTATGGTGAGCAGCCCAACGTGAGGAGGAGGAAGAAGGGGGTGAAGGAGGAGAGTGGCGAGGAACCTACCTGGCTATGGTTGACACCATCTTCATCACCTTGATAGGTGCTGCATCTGGAAGGCCCCAGTTGGGGCAGTGCTGCACCAAGGAAGCTCGAGGCAGAGTCAGTGTTGCATGCTGAGCCTGCACACAGGCCCCATTTCAGGGGCCTGACGGTTCCTGAGCGGCTCCCAGGCCGCCTGCCCATCAGACACGCGCCCTGGAGGCTCGTGGCAGCCCTTAGGCCGCAGGCACGGATTTGCGACAGCATTTATTTATTTATTTATTTATTTTGCTGTCCTATTGTTGTCTGTTCAGACGTCGTTTCGGACTTGCAGTCCCCAAGGCTACGTCTTGGGCTGGGTACACCGGGGGCAGGGCCGTTTTGAGGCCAATTTTTGCACCCTGCTGCATCAGCAGGACGGTCTGGACGCCCAGTAGGGGCCCAGACTGTGTGGGCCATTTTTGGCCAGCACCATAGGCACGCCCAGCCAGGCCCAGCGCGACTTATAGCTGGGCTACGGCCGGGCAGGGACACAGTTCGAGTAGCTCACTTCTTGGGCGACATGCTGTTGGACCAGCGTTGCACGCTACAGTGCTGCCGCGAGGAGGGTAGAGGTAGAGGTTAGGTAGGCAGAGGCCATACCTGCACAATGGTTGACCTACCTGGTGCCATAGCTGGGCTCCATGCTCGCCGGTCTGCACGCGCCGATCTGCACACGACGACGACACAAGGACGGTCAGTACCATCGGCGGCTCCCTGCAGGTGAGACAGCGAGGAAGACGACATCTTCTTCTTCTTCGTCTAGTCTCCATCTCGTCTCCCTCCTCCCTCATTCTTCCTTCTTGTTCTTCGTCTTCTTCTTCTTCAGAGAGAGAGAGAGAGAGAGAGGTTATGGGCAGAGGTTCCGACAGGCATATGCCCAGGATCTGAACCGACATTTTGTGGCAGACTTTGGCGGACCCACCGGGTGAGGTGCTCCGCCTGGGATAGAGATGGAGATGGAGGATGAGGGTGGAGCAAGATGGCACAGCGCAGCTCCCACGCAGACTCCAGTGCACGTACTCCAAACTGTGCGAATGTAGAATGACCCAATGTACTGACTCCGGCTGGGGTATACCCTAGCGAACTGACTGGACTGGACTGGACTGGCTGGTACCGGCAGAGGTACCGGCCTGGACTGGACTACCCCGAATACAACACAGCCCTGTGAGAACAGGCCAAGGGGCTGGTCTCACAGGCCAACGAGAGGTCCTCTACATAGATATTGATTAAACACTCGGGAAGGGACTATTTTTGGACTTCGCTATCGCGATCTTGATCTCCTCCCTTGCCTCCATCTTCGTCTTGCCTCCTTCCCCCCATCTCTCATCTGTGGTATCTCCCCCATGTGTGTGTGCAAGGAGGGACCTTTCTTCCGTGTATGCGGTCCCTCCTCCCTCTCTCACATGCGTGGTGTGGTGTCGCGTCAGTATTTGATAGGTCAGGTCATATCTTCGAGTCTTCCACTGCGCTACATTGCGCTATTTTCATATGTATCTGGATATACATTGCTTGTTGATGCTTTGCTGACACTACATTGTCCACACGAGTCCTTTTCATCACTTTGCGTATCCTTGGCTCCCATACATTGCCCAACTGGGCATGTATTAGTTGGTATCGGAGCCCCGCGCGTGAATCAGGATTGATCTGACACACGATGACGGAGGATTGATCGATCGATCAATCAATGGATGGATGGATTGATTGATTGATTGATTGATTGATTGATTGATTGATCGATCGATTGATTGATTAATGATTGATTGATTGATTGATTGATTTGATTGATTTGTAACGACCCGTCAAAACACAGACTGTGAACACTGGTGATTTTTGAAGTTATGCCGATGGAATGGATGCCTTGCTGAGATTCCCGCATTCTGCTGTGTTTTCTAAGTCTGTCTGTGTGTGCGTGATTGTGACCTGCGTGCCTGTCTGAGTGCTTGTCGGTATGAGTGTGTGTGTGACCGGCAAGGGTACTTGCTTGTTTGGCAGGCCCGTAGGTCTGGTACTTACCTGTGGCCGTGGCATTGAGGGTTGTAGTAGGGAAAAACACTCAAGTGGCGAAGCTAGCGGCCCCGCGGCCCTTGGGGTAGCGGAAAAACACTCAAGTGGGCCGGTAGGCCAATACTGCACCCCACTGCAGTTGGCGTGAGCGGGTATTGGAGGCCGAGCAGAAAAAGACAAAGTTGGCATTTTTAGAGTCCAGTAGCGGTAGGGTAGGTCTAGGCCGGTACCAGTCCAACCAGTCTGAGTCTAGAGCCTGTACGGGTAATATCAGGGTCTGCAATGATGTTTCCCTCAGAAACGGAGGAAGTACCGGTTGCTTGGAGAGGCCGAGCGGCCTGGAAGTCGCCGCCCAGGAGGCAAGTAGCCCGCTATATCAAGAGGTCGGGTGGCGACACGCTGCTGGAGCGCTGGCTGGAGTGGCGCTGGGTACTACAGCGCTGCTGGGAGGAAGAAGCCGGGAGCATCCACCTTGGCTATGGTGGAGCTCTACCGGTAGGAGGAGGAGGGAGAAGGGGACCAAGGAGGAGAGTGGTAGGGTACTTACCTGGTTATGGCAGACACCATCTTCATCACCTTGTTAGGCGCTGCATCTGGAAGGCCCCAGTGGGGGTAGTGCCGCATCAAGGAAGCTCGGGGCAGAGTCAGGCATGGCGGTTGAGTAAGCAGCGGCATAGCTGCATGGTGATGACCTTGAAGTGGGGCAGCGGCATAGCTGCTTTGGGTTGTCCTTTGGACAGGAGGCTGAAGCCTCAGCAGTCTGCCATAGCCTCGGCCTGTATGTAGAGAAAGAGGAAGGGTTGCCATGGCTATGGTGGACCTCATGTTATGCCTGCAGTAGAAGTGGGATTCAGACATTGATTCTGGTTCAGTCATTCAACATTATTATTGTTATTTCTTGTTTGAATAAGAGGGGAGGAGATAAGGAGGAAGGGATTGGTTGGCGAAGAAGAAGAGCCTTGACATTGGTCTATGCTGTGGAGTACATCATCTTCTTCTTTCTCACTTCTTCTTCTTCTTCTTTCCCTCTCTTTCCTCTGAAGTTCATTCATTTCTTTTTGCAATTGGATGGCATTGTACTTTCAGATGAATGTATGCTTCGAAATTGGCCAGGATCGTAACATTTGTATCGGAGCGGATTCTACTTGCTGGCGAGAGTTGACTTTGCTGCCCTAACCCTAACCCTAGTGGTAAGGGCTAACCACGTAGGGTTAGGGCTGGAAGTTAGGGTTAAGTGGGGCAGCGTGGTAAAGGGAAGCTGCTCCCACCTGGCAGGGCCGTGTAGGGTCGACACCATACCTGGCCAGGTTGCTTGAGTGCATGTTTGTGGTGGCGAGACACAAGGTGGGACTTCGTGATGCAATTTGAGAGAGGAGACAGTGAAGGGCACCTGCAACTTGAATCTGGACTTCAAGGAAGACGAGGAGTGATTTTAGGGCTCCCCTCAAGTCAGGCGAGCTTGAGGGTGGCAGCCATATCTGCACCTACGGATTGCAAGTTGCTGCTTTGATCTTCAACATTGACGGGGGATCCGACTTTGTACTTTGGGGTAGATGTTGACCCTCCTAGATGATAGGATACTAGTGTAGAGGATGCTAATTGGGTCAGGAGGACTATGTGAGTGGGGGGTGAGTTCTTTTTCATCTCAAGAGCCCGACCACTCAGGTAAGTGTCGTGCCACCAGGGTGCCCATGTGTGTGTGCATGGAATTGACTGCCTGTTGGGGTTCTCTGGGTTCTTCTTCCATCCTACATAGTGTTGATTGTGTGTGAGGTGTGTGAACTGCCTACTTACCTGACGAGTGAATGGATGGAGTATCTTTTTTGTCATGTGATATCTCTCTACAGTGCTTTGTTTATTTCATTCTGAACGGCTGTAGTTTACAGGTTCTTTCTGGGGCAAAATTTTGTTTTTCAATTTGGTAGGGACTGAGTAGGTCTTTGTGGAACTCTTGTTGGTTGGGACCCGGTTCTGACTCCACTGGGACCATTTGGGACTAAGTGGGACCGGGCCCAAACAAGAAGGGCCCCTCAGGCCAAATCTGTTGACGTCATTTACCTTGCTCTATCTGATTGGGACTCAGACTTTATGCTTTCGGACCAGGACACTCGCTGCGGAGGGGATCTCCGCTGGGACGTTTTATCAGACTTTACCACACGATACGCCGCCTGACTCGCACCTTGGATACCACTCGATTCTCTCTTGCATTGACTGCTCTCCAGTCCAAATGAATTGCCGCTCCGGCTAGGAGTTTACCTTTTCTTCTGACTGATTTCAAGCTGTTTCTTTCATTGGGTTCATTAATGTCTGCGTCTACACGGTCCCAAACAAGAGCGAGAGAGAGAGAAGAGAGAAGCTTCTGAGTGTTGCTCTTGAGGGAGTGAGGAGAGGGAAGAGGAGTGTTCGTCCCAGGCAAGTGAGGAAGTACGGACCCCTCTTGAGAGAATTATTGATTCCCTCGTCCTCCATCATGGCATCTGCAACAAATTGGAAGCTGCAAATGGACGCTGCCCCTGAGGCAGAGAAAGCGCAGTACTGATTCTTTTATGAGAAAGCATTGAAGAGGGAGGAGGAAGAGAAAGAGAAGGAGAGGGAGGAGAAGGTAAAGGCTCATGAAGCCATTTTTTGTACCTTGCCTGCCCTAACCGATGAGGAGGTGGGAGAGAAAACTGTTCCACTCCTCCGGGCTTTGGTAGACATCCGGGCTGTTGAGGACCATACTGGCCAACTCGCCAAAGTGTTTGACGAACTCAAAAAGTTGCGAGATGACATGGCCCTGATGGCGCAGCAGCACCGTGACCAGCTGCAACATTTCGCTAATGTGCAGCCAGCCTTAAGTACCCTTCCGCCTGCTTACCCTGCTTCTAGTGTTGCGTGTCAGTCCGTTCTTGCCCCTCTGAACGTGTCTTCTTCTACTTCTTCTTCTTTGAGTGCGACTAACAGCCTATCCGGATCTGCAGCAGGTCTAGACCCCACTGCTGCTGTTGTTGTTGTTGCAAAAGCAGCAAGTAGTAGTGCAGGGCATTTTGGAACTGTTACAGTCCTGAGTTCGGACCCAATAGCCGCTGGTCCAAGTTGCAGTTTTTCCTATATGGATAGAAAGGCGGCCTAGATTTCGTCTAAGTATAACGGAAAGGACGACATCGAATCTTGGATCATCTTCATGCGATCCTACTTCGATGTGTTGGGGACACTCCCAGTTACTGAGTCGTCGGTCCTAGGGACCAATGTGGAACCCGCCGTGAGAGGATTCTTGGAAATCCAAGTTGTACAAGCAGCTATAAAAGGATAGACCTGAACAAATGGTTGAAGGCTACGCCGGTAGCCACACTCGAAGAGCTCTTGATCAAACAGTATGTTGATCCACATGCTGCAGCCAAGGCTAGACTCAAGCTTGACAAGCTCAAGCACAGTAAGTGGACCGGCACCATGCACAACCTGCAGCAGTATGTTAGTAAACTCTTTGCTACTCCAGATCTGGAGATGACTGCGCAATCCTGTCTGGATGTGATAAAAGGTACGGTCCCCTCTACTATAAAAGATCGCCTAGGGTTCGGACTCGGCGCGTATACCAATTGGCTAACCCTCATGCGGGACTTAGTCAAGCTGGAGGCACAAGACCTCCTGGGTGGATCAAGTGGCAAAAAGCCCACCGACCGCAAACGGTTTCCAGGCAGCAACCGTTTTGCAGCACACGATCTGCTTGAGGCTGACGAGGAGACCCTCGTGGAGGAATCTTCTCTTGATGACGATCAAGAGCAAGACTGTGGGGCATCTTGCTCTTTGTCAGCCCATGAGTCTGAGTGTGTGAACTACAATGAATCTATGAATGCCTTCAAAAAGATTGCCTTTAAAGGTAAGGGACCAAGGACCACGATGAAGAACAATGCTAACACTATTTTTCTTCCCAAGGGAGCGAAAATTCCACCCAAACCGGAAGATCCTGCCACCAAACCATGGGTAGATCTCCGGATTAGTGAAAGTGAGTGTAAACACAGGGTGAAGAAAGGGGTTTGCCTGCATTTCACCAAACCAGAACATTCAGTCCAACAATGTTTCAGATTGCAGCAGGGAAACCAGCAACGGGGGTAGAAACATCATCAACACACTCTACAGATGGAGAGGCTGAACATGTAAGTGCAGATCCTTCTCTGGATTCTAATCCCACTCAGTAAACCTCTCCTGAGACCCCATCTGATGCCGATTCCAAGGCTGAGAAGATCCATATCCTATACAAGGAGCCTTGGGTAGAGTCGGAAGAAATTGACTTTCATGCTCTGTTGACGCGCTGGGCTCGCATGAAGCAAGAACGCGCGCAAGGGAGGACGAAGTTGGTCTTCTTCAAACTCTACATTAATGGCCGTTACATCCGTGCGTTGGCTGATTGTGGTGCAACCGCCAACCACTTCTCACCGCACAGCATTCGTAAGGCACGCTTGGGGATGAAGCAAGTGACCTTGCAGAATCCTTGCCGGACCCAAGAAGGCAACCAAGAGGTTGTCACCTCTACACATGCAGTCAAAGGTGTGCGCACTACCTTTGACGCAGACCGAACAATCACGCATGAACTGAACTTCTATGTCCTTGATCAGTGCCCCTTCGACGCGGTTATTGGCTTGGGCTGGTTGCAGGCCCAGTGTGAAAGAACCACGTGGAAGGACTCACAATTCATGGTCAAAGATGCCATGGGGATCGAGCGTCCAGTCCTCTTGGATGAGCCGCACGAGTCCCAAGTAACTTTTCTCAATGCAATGCAGTTCTGCAAAAAGTGGCGTAGGTGCAAAGTTGATGAGCAAATGTATATAGCCTTTGTTAGGCCTGCTCGTGTGCCTTCTATTTTTGTTGTACATAACAATTCTACCTTGCATGTTGTTTCCACTTCTGATGCAGCTACTTCTACCTCTACTAAATCCATCTCTAGTCCAAATGACTCTATTTCTAATCCTGTTGTGTTGGCTGCACCTATGACATCTGATATGCTTGTTCCTGAGAGTGATGATCCCCCTCCGGAAGTTCCGTCGGAAATTCGCAACCTTCTCAACCGATTTCCTGAAGACTTGGCCGAACCGCATGGAGTTCCCGTGCGTCCGGTCCAACACAAGATCGAGTTGATTGAAGGTAGCACTCCTCCAAAAGGTTGTGTCTATCGAATGGGCTCAGGCGAATTGGAGGAGTTGCGAAGGCAGATTGATGATATGATTAGGAAGGGATGGATCAAGCCGAGTGAGTCCGAGTTTGGTGCACCGGTTCTGTTTGTCCCTAAGAAAGGAGGCAAACTACGGATGTGTATTGACTATCGGGGATTGAACCGAATCACAAGAAAGAATGCATATCCTTTGCCACGTATTGATGACTTGCTTGATGCTGCAGGTGGATGCAAGGTCTTCAGCAAGATCGATCTCAAGTCTGGCTACCACCAGATTGAAGTCGATCCTGTAGACCAGCACAAAACCGCATTCAAAACTCGCGATGGGCTGTACGAGTTTACCGTTATGCCCTTCGGCCTCACGAATGCGCCAGCCACCTTCCAAAGTCTCATGGATAAGGTATTTCGCAATCAGATCTACCGATTTGTTGTTGTATATCTGGATGACATACTAATCTTCAGCAAATCGATGGAGGAGCACATGAGACACCTTGAGGAAGTGATGCAGATCCTCAAGGACGTGCAAATCCATCTCAACTTGGAGAAATCTGAGTTTGGGAGGGACAGCGTCATCTACCTTGGACATCGGTTGTCTGCTGCAGGCCTAGAGCCCGAAGCAACCAAAGTTGAGGTTATCCAAAAATGGCCTCAACCAACGAATGTCCGCGAGTTGCGTTCTTTTCTTGGTCTGGCATCATACTACCGTAAGTTTGTGCCTAAATTTTCTATCATCGTCCGTCCGCTGTCTAGATTGACCAGCAAGAATGTGTCCTATACATGGGATGGGGAATGCACGATAGCCTTCCAAGCACTTAAGGAGGCTTTGGTAAGTCATCCGGTGCTCCGCATTGCAGATCCCAACTCACATTCGTAGTAACTACGGATTGGTGCAGTGCTGCAACAAGATGACGGCGACGGCCTACGTCCGCTAGAATTTTACAGCAAGCGTATGCCCAGTCACAAGGTAGCTGCCTCCACTTACATGCGAGAACTCTATGCCTTGAGAGAGGCACTAGACCACTGGAAGCACTACCTCTTGGGTCGCCATTTCAAAGTGTTATCAGACCACGAGACCTTGAAATGGGTTCAGACACAGAACAATTTCTCAACTACACTGACCCGCTGGCTGCATGAGATTGTTGTGTATGATTTTGAGATTAAACACAAGAAAGGTTGTTATAATCGGGTTGCGGATGCTTTGTCGCGCCACCCTGAGTACATGATTTGCCTTGTGGGTTCCTATGACCTGCGTAAAAATTTGAAGGAGGAACTCATCGAGCATACTGCCAAGGATTCGGAACTCAGTCCCATCCTTGAGCAGATTCGGGTTGATCCTAGTAGTCAGCCTGATTTCCATGAATGTAAGGGCCTTCTCTTCCGACGCTACGGGAAGCATGACCGATTGTGTGTGCCCAACCATGAGCCGATCATGACCCACTTCTTGGATTTGGCTCACGGCCGGAGTGGGACACTTCGGTGTTGAGAAGACATACGGGAATTTGTTGGAAAAGTTTGTGTGGCCTGGAATGAAAAGAATGGCAGGAAGGTTTATGGCTGAGTGCGAAGGTTGTCAACGCATCAAACCGTCTCAACAGAAGCCCTATGGGCTGCTGCACCCTCTTCTTATCCCTGATGACCCGGGTGAGTCTGTTTCCATTGACTTCACGGACATGGGGAAGAAGAGCAAAAACGATTATTCACAAGTAATGGTGATCGCCGGTCGTTTTTGCAAATTTTTGAATTTAATCCCATTACCACCTCACGCCCCAACTGACCTTGTGATCGAAGAATTTAACAAAAGGTACATTCTGCAGTGCGGTCCCCCGAAGACTCTTGTGAGTGATCGGGATACCAGGTTCATAAGTGCAGATTGGAAAGACTTCACCTCCCAGACCTATGACATGACACTCAAGACACCCCGAAGCCAATGGACTGGCCGAGGAGATCAACCAGACTGTAATCCAACTTCTCAGGGCTCTCATCGTGCCTGACCAAAACTCTTGGGATGAGGAGTTGCCGATTGTGCAGGGGTTGTACAACAACTCCATCCACTCCTCCATCGGGATGACGCCTAACCGGCTGCATCTTGGATGGAAAATCCGCAATCCTCTCTTATCTGTTCCCGGAACAGCCACCTGGCCTAACACCTGGCCAGCCACGCTACAGCGCTAAGTATGATCGTTTGCTCAAAGTTGTTGTCGCAGCTATGGAAAGGCGATGCAGTGCCATGATTAAGCATGCAAACAAAAAGCGTCAGCCTGATCCTTTCACAGTAGGAAGTTATGTCTGGGTCAAGATGTCTGAGTTTTCTGAAGAAGAAGGCGTATCACAGAAACTTGTTCCTCAGTACTACGGTCCCTGGCAGGTGCTGAATCGAGTAGGTAATGATTCCTTCGGTCCTTTTTACACGATTGATGTGCCTGCTCATCTGCGCACATATCCAGTCTTTCACGCATCGAAGTTGTTTCCGTATGAATCACTAGAAACTTCCAAGTATTGAGAATCGATGATTCCACGTGCAATCAATGGCGGTCATGAGGTTGATAGGATTGTCGAGCACAGTGGGAAGGGAAGAAACAGACAGTACAAAGTCCATTTTCTGTACCACCCGTTGAATGATTTATACTGGATTGCTAAGGACTTACTGCAGAGTGCACCGCGCGTCGTTAATGCCTATGAACGATTGATAAGTTATGAACAACAACCAAAATTCACTGCTACCCTGACTCCTACGGAACACACCCGATCTCTCTTTGCTATCTACGCCTACGATGCATTGTGCAAGGACTCTGATTGAGTTACTCGCTCGAAGGGACCTCGCTCTTGAGGGGGGGGGTAGTGTAATGACCCGTCAAAACACAGACTGAGAACACTGCTGATTTCTGAAGTTCTGCTGATGGAATGGATGCCTTGCTGAGATTCCCGCATTCTGCTGTGTTTTCTAGGTCTGTCTGTGTGTGCGTGATTGTGACCTGCGTGCCTGTCTGAGTGCTTGTCGGTACGAGTGTGTGTGTGACCCGCAAGGGTACTTGCTTGTTTGGCAGGCCCGTAGGGCCGTTACTTACCTGTGGCCGTGGCATTGAGGGTTGTAGCAGGGAAAAACACTCAAGTGGCGAAGCTAGCGGCCCCGCGGCCCTTGGGGTAGCGGAAAAACACTCAAGTGGGCCGGTAGGCCGATACTGCACCCCGCTGCAGTTGGCGTGAGCGGGTACTGGAGGCCGAGCAGAAAAAGACAAAGTTGGCATTTTTAGAGTCCAGTAGCGGTAGGGTAGGTCTAGGCTGGTACCAGTCCAACCATTCTGAGTCTAGAGCCTGTACGGGTAATATCAGGGTCTGCAATGATGATTCCCTCCGAAACGGAGGAAGTACCGGCCTGGAAGTTGCCGCCCAGGAGGCAAGTAGCCCTCTATATCAAGAGGCCGGGCGGACAGCCCAGCCTCATTCTTCAGTGTGCAAGTTTGGCGACACGCCGCTGGAGCGCTGGCTGGAGTGGCGCTGGGTACGACAGCGCTGCTGGGAGGAAGAAGCCGGGAGCTTCCACCTTGGCTATGGTGGAGCTCTACCGGTAGGAGGAGGAGGGAGAAGGGGACCAAGGAGGAGAGTGGTAGGGTACTTACCTGGCTATGGCAGACACCATCTTCATCACCTTGTTAGGCGCTGCATCTGGAAGGCCCCAGTGGGGGTAGTGCYGCATCAAGGAAGCTCGGGGCAGAGTCAGGCATGGCGGTTGAGTRRGCAGCGGCATAGCTGCATGGTGATGACCTTGAAGTGGGGCAGCGGCATAGCTGCTTTGGGTTGTCCTTYGGACAGGAGGCTGAAGCCTCAGYAGTCYGCCATAGCCTCGGCCTGTATGTAGAGAAAGAGGAAGGGTTGCCATGGCTATGGTGGACCTCATGTTATGCCTGCAGTAGAAGTGGGATTCGGACATTGATTCTGGTTCAGTCATTCAACACTATTATTGTTATTTCTTGTTTGAATAAGGGGGGAGGAGATGAGGAGGAAGGGATTGGTTGGCGAAGAAGAAGAGCCTTGACATTGGTCTATGCTTGGAGTACATCATCTTCTTCTTTCTCACTTCTTCTTCTTTCCCTCTCTTTCCTCTTATTTTTGCAATTGGATGGCATTGTACTTTCAGATGAATGTATACTTCGAAATTGGCCAGGATCGTATTGATTGATTGATTAGGTTGTCCTAATCAACCCCCATCCACGATTTTAACCTATAATTTTTTTGTTTTTTTTGGATTTTCTTTTTTTTGCGCAATTTTGTTTTGTTGAAAAGCGCAAATTTTGAAATCGCGCAGCAATTGAAATTTCCAACTGTCATTTTTTTTGAACTTTCATAAATTCGTGCAAGGAAAATGAGCAATAGCGAGATGACAGAATCCAGATTGCACAATCACATTGAAAGCCAGAAAGTCCCACAGTGTCCGGAAAACAGCATTGCACCAATACACCAATGGAGAATCGAAACACTGAAACCGAATGTCAATGAGAGCTTACTCTCGTCATCACCAACATAAGAGTCTAGGCCTTTCCCCCCCTACTCGGTGCTCAGCGCCCAGACTACTCCCCCACGCAGCTACTATCTGCCTACGAATTGACAATGCAACGTCTGCAGCCACCGAAGTACTTGAAGATGTCGCCCAATGCAGGCTATCGCCATACCAGGTATGTGCCCTCACATCCTCCTCCTTGTCTCTATCTCTCGCTCATCTCCCTCGTCTTTCACCCACGTCTTCCCCCATGCACGAAGACCAGCATTACGCCTTGCTGTAACACCAAGCCTCAGCCAGCTATGGAGGCAGGGCTATGGCGCTGCCCCCAACAGTGCTCTTCCTTCCTCACAATCGCACGTGTGTTGCACCATGCGCTGCGCTAGCAGCAGCTCGCGAGCATTCGCTCCAGCAATGCTGCCGCAAACTAGCATGTGCCCAAATGACATGCCAGTCAGCGAACTCTTTCCTATATGGGAAGAATCTTGGCTGGCTGGGCTGGGCTGGGCCTGCGCCCAGAAGCTTCTAGCAGGCCCCAGGTAGTTTGGCCTCTGCTGGTGCTGCTGGGCCTCGTTCAATTACGCCTCCCAACTGTCTGTGTGTATTGCTGCAAATGTGGCCCAAGGACTGCCTTTCAGAAAAGGCCTAGAAGGCCGTGGAAAGTATTTGCTGCTTGGGACCTGGTTTCCCTCAACCAACTGACGCAACTGCTTGAACCCCGAATAAGAAATTGACAGCATTCAGCCTCTCGTGATTTGTTTGGCCCGCCTTCACTTAGGGTGGGCACACTTGCATAAGGGGCCCCTTAGGCTTGCCGAGGAGCCAAATCCTTGCCCTCCTCCTTTACTTGGATAGTCCCCTGAGAAGTCCTTTAATCTGCAAGCATATTTCCTTTGGGTCCTCTTTCATAGCCTGCAATCGCTTGGGGAGCTGTTTGCTAGAGTCCTTCTCTGGTAAACCACCGATCTCACAGGGATCAGTATGGTGTTTGAATCTGACACAGTACTGCATCCTTGGCTTTGTGGGCCAGCCTCTACCGGGAGGTTTAGGCACTGACATTACCCTGTGTTCCATGATTTCATCAATGTCGACTTCGCCATCCGTGGTTGGGGGCAGAGCATTGATTGTGTGAAGGGAAGTTGTGCAGTCTCTGCAAAAGGTGCCAGCTTTGAGGTGTGAAAGACTGGGTGTGTGCGTAGGTGAGCAGGGATGCGAATCACATAGGAAGGTCCATCTATCTGATCCCGAACTACGCCTAGGACCTCCTAGGGACCGAAAAACTGAGGCATTAATTTTCGTGAAATTCCCAACTCTTGACCCAGTTCAGACGACTTAACCCAGACTCTGTCCCCTACCTGAAATTTAGAAGGCTGTCTATGTTTGTTCTCAGATGAAATCATAGCATTCCGAGACCTCCTAATATGTTCAAGGGCCAACTCTAGCATCAGTTCAGACTTGACAGCAAACTCTGTGCTGCCAGGTGCTCAGGTAGCAGAAAGTCAAGTGCAGTTTTGGGCTTCCAACCAAGATGCAGTTGGCTGGGAGTCATACCAGTAGTGTTGTGCAGAATGTTTTTGTATAGGCTGGCGATGAGAGGTAATTTCTCGTCCCAGTCATCTTGACTTGGCTTGATGTAGTGTCCAAGCAGGTGCTGACTACTCGGTTCATTTGTTCTACCTGACCGTTGCCACAGTTCACTGGTGAATCTCACATCCCTATCGCTTACAATAGACGTAGGGAGACCAAAATCGCGTACCCAATTGTCCATAAACAGCTTGATGACGTAGTCAATTTTAGTGGTTTCTGGCATAGCGATTAGTCTAGCATACTTGGTAAATCTATCTACAACGACGAAGATGTCTCTTCCCGCTCTTGCTGGTCACAAGAGTATCCATGAAGTCCATGGACACACTTTGACCGGGTCCAGCGGGGATAGGCAGGGCTTGATCAGCCCAAGTTGTGCCTTGACAAGTCTCCACATACCGTTTTGCATCATTCATCATTGTAGGCTACCAAAATTTCTGCAGTAGGTTAGCAGATGTTTTCTTAAAACCAAAATGCCCAGTTGCATCATGGCACTCTCCTAAAAATAAATTACGCAAAGATTCTGTACGCGGAACACACCGTCTTTTTTTCCCTGCCTTCTCAAGGAACAGCAAGCCATTGACCATCGTAAATTGGTTTAGCGTCTAACTTACGAATGACTTTTGACGTAACTGTGTCTTCCCGATAGGCGACCAAGGATCGAGTTACATCTTCATATATCTCAAACTCAATTACTAGCGCGCCCAGATAGTTTGCCCTACACGATAGTGCATCAGCTACCTTATTATATTCTCCCTTGATTGGTTCAAGTTGATAGTCGTACATGCCTATCACTTGAATCCACCTCTTGAGTGTGTCTGAGAGTACAGGTTGTGTCTTGATCTAGCGGAAAGTCTCATGGTTCGATCTCACATACAAGAATGATTGGGTCAGGTTGATAGTCGTACATGTCTATCACTTGAATCCACCTCTTGAGTGTGTCTGAGAGTACAGACTGTGTTTTTATCTAGTGGAAAGTCTCATGGTTCAATCTCACATAGAAGAATCTGCCCAGGAGATGGTGTCTCCAGTGGACCAACGCTCTATAGAGGGCATAGAGCTCCCGCTCATATGTGGACTTTGCTAATTTACAAGATTACATCTTTTTGCTCATGTACTCGATGGGCCTCAACTTTTTCCCCTCCTTTTGTGCGAGGACCGCGCCTATGTCGTATTGGCTGGCGTCAGTGGTCACAATAAAGGGCTGCTCAGGATTCGGAAGTTTGAGGACTTCATAGTGTGTCAGAGCGTACTTCAATTTCTTGAAGGCTGCTTCACACTTTTCGGTCCACTCCCAAGGGGTGTCAAGGCATGTGAGATCAGTCAATGGGGAGGCTATAGTGCTGTAATTCTCTACAAACGGTATGTAGTAGCCTGTCATACCTCACCTCAGTCACAGACTGAGGTCTGGGCCAGTCACATATGCTGGCCACCTCGGCATCATCCGGCCTCAAACCGTTTGCGGAAATTTCATGACCCAGATACAAGATCTTGGTGCGACCAGGTCCACATTTCTCCAAGTCAACCTTGTACTGGTGTTGTCTTAGGAGACCTAGCATGGTTTTCACGTGCTCAACGTGCTCCTCTACAGTCTTACTAAAGTATATCATCGAGGTACACAACGGTAAATTTGTCTAAGTACTCATGAAAGATCCGGTTCATTGCGTGTTGGAATGCCCCAGGAGCATTGCATAGACCAAAGGGCATCACCACAAACTGGTACAAACCGTACCTGGTCTGGAATGCGGTTTTGTGCTGGTCCTCAAGTCTAATGGCAATTTGATGGTATCCGGACTCAGATCTATCTTTGTGAAGTACCGGCATCCCTGCACTCTATCCAAGAGGCCGTCGATGCGGGGTAGGGGCTCCACGTTCTCAACGGTGATGGCATTGAGGCCCTATAGCGCTCATCCTTAAGGCACCCCCCTTCTTAGCAACAAATAGGATTGGAGCACCATAAGGGGAGGTACTAGGCCGAATCCATCCCTTCTCTGTGAGCTCTTTAAGCTGGCGGCGGAGCTCATCCAACTCCGCAGGAGACATCCTATAGATCCGGCCTCTAGGTACTTCGCTACCGGGGACGACTTCTATCGCATGGCCAACCTCCCTCTCTACCGCACCACTGGGCTCCTCAAAAAGGTATGGAAATTGAGCAACGACTGCTTTTATCTCAGGGGGTGATTTTACGTCCTCCCCTTTCTAAGATAAAAAAACTAGGTACATGCCCTCCTCGCAATTTTGTTTATATAATTATATATAAAAATCCAGGCTGCCTTCTCCTCATATGGAGGGACAGCTGCATTTACTATGCTATTTTCTTCCCTCAATATTTTCCATCTCACACTACCTACCTCAGGCTGTGTAACTGGTATACCCACCTTCCTGACCTGCAGGGGGCACGGCAACCCAATCAACAAGGAACCCAACCCCATGTTTCGAAGGCCAACTATAGGGCTTAGGGTCGAAGACTGTAAACCATATACTTTATGGACGCACAATCACAGCATAAATTCACGAGACAGGCCTAAGTTATCCTAAGGTTGTGAGTCTACACCTACCTATCCCTGCTCAGCGCAAAAAGCGGTACCCAAGCTCCTAACACCTGGCACGAGCTGGAAAGAACCAATGACTTCCACGACCAGACAGGAGGCCCAAGCCAACAGTTTCTAGTGGTGAGCCCGAAGCATACCTCGGGAGGCCAGCTCAGTTGGTTGAGCACGTAAGTGATGAGGGTCATTTTTGTGATGAGGCCATTAGGAAGACTCTTCGAAAGCTTTCAACTGTCGCTGCTGAACATCAGCCAAAAGAAGTTGGGCTCGCCGTTCCTCTGGAGCAAGTATGTATCCGGCGTGGTCCATCCGTGCCGAGCTGGTTTAGGCGAATTCAAGTTCATCTTCAAGGCAGGTGGTGCAGAGGAATTCTTCACTATCTTGAACGAAGAGATGGAGAGTACCACAATCCCACCGCCACCTACGATGGAAACGTTATACACAAGTTAGCTTCTTACAGTGATGACTACTCTCTCTAGTGATAGCTATGGAGGCATATCGGACATGGATTCTGTTGAGCATCCTCGGGCCTACATAGATCCAAGCGATCCTAGCCTTGTGTTCCTGACCAAGCAACAATAGTTCCGATGGGAAAGATTTGGACTATTCCCTGTCCCATGGGAAAGATTAAGACCAGTTCTGTCCCGTGGGGAAGATTGAGACCAGTTCCTGTGCGTCCCATTGGAAAGACTGGCACTAGTTCCTAAGTTGGCACTGGTTCTTGTCCCATGGGAAAGATTGGGACCGTTTCTTGTCCATCCCAAGGGAAAGATTGGCACGAGTTCCCGTTACATGGGGGAAAATTGGAACCAGTTCCCATGAGAAAGAATGGCACCAGTTCCTGTTCCATGGTGCCGATTGGGACCAGTTCACAAGTTCCAGTCCCATCGGGCAGATTGAGACCAGTTCCGTTTGAAAATTTTGGAACCGACTTCCTTTGTCCCAAGGACAGGATTGGGACCAGTTCCCATGGGAAAGATAGGAACCAGTTCCTGCCCCATGGGAAAGATTGAGGGAATGTTTTCTCCTGGTATCGTTCATGACACTCAAGGAATTGGTCCTCGGGTCATGAAAAAGTGCTGGTCTCCTCCGCACATAGTTGGAGTAGTTGGAGATGAATAACAGACTACCACGTAGATAAATAATACACAACCACGTTGGTGCGGTATGGTGGTGAACACTAGAGAATAATTGGAGTTCAACTTTCTCAGTGACTGTTTGCTGTCCCTCGGCCAGGGAGCAGAAGGGATGGGATGTTTCTACGTCTCCCACTTATGATAAGCTGCACGTGCATCAGTGTGGCATGCTGGTGGGCACTGCCGGATGCTTGAGAGACGTGCCTTGCAGTTCAACTCTCGTTCTCATTACATTTTTAGCGTCCTTCAGGCTGGGAGCAGGAGGGATGGGATGACTCGCCTCTTCTGAACATGATAAGCTATGGAGAAATAAGGCGCAACGAAATGACATGTTGGTGGACACCATAGGATGCTTCCCAGCAGGGTTGCACTCCCCGATGGTCGGCAGCCCTTGACTGGTTGGCTGCCAAACCACCGACCGATTGGCTGGTCGGCACCTACCGGTC
>BFEA01000186.1:33897-54203 GCA_003427395.1 Chara braunii
CTGGGCCCCGCCCCCGGCCCCGTGCCCGCACTACCCCGGGCTCACGACGGTGGGGTGTAGCCCCGGGGGGGGGGCCGAGGTTGGGCCAAAACTGCAATATTGCAGTTTGGCCCAAGGGGTGTAGGCTGCGGCTGTGCACCTCCCTGTATTTTTTAATTTTTTTTTTGATTTTTTGGAATAGATATTAAATACAGAAGGCTTAAAGCAAAGAAATTGATCATATCAAGAATTACTCTATTTTTGATAAATACAAAAGAATGATTGCAGGTTCAAAATTGAATCTAGGAAATACAAACAAATATAAATAACTAATAGATGATGAAAAGAGGAATTATAAATAATCATTTTATATAAGAATAGATTTTATAGAAAAAAATGTAATATAGGATATTTTCTTCATATTTACTAATGAAGAATGATATCGGGGCCAGGGGTGCCGACCACCGGCCCCCGGGACCCCCGTCGGGGGCCCCGGGGCCGGGGCTCGACAACCTTGGTCAAAACGCACACCAGGCACTACGATCAGACGTTCTACGACGTTTGTGACTTCCTGCACTGACCAGTAACGTTTGGAACCCAGACTATTCAATGCGTAAGTGGCCTTTTGAGCCCCTCGAGGGTCATGCCACCTATTGTACACATTCCGTACAAAATCCTCCAATTTTTGGGTCTAGGCCTACGCATCGAAGTTTTGACCATAACCCTATTGCTGAACTAGACCATTCAACCATCGCACTGCAGGAAAGGAAGCAGCGACTATAACTTCCTACTCAGGCCTTGTGAGCTTTCGCATCACATAGGTAGGCACAATCCTCACCCAGGTGTCCAGGTACTCATCCTTTTTATTGTCGCCAGAGAAAGGTTTAAGACTTAGCAAGGGAATCTTGGGCATCCACGACATGGATTGGATTGGCCCCGGTGATTGCTGCAGTGGCTGCATAGCCACTGGGGACTATAGCTGCCACCACCATTGATGGTACGTGAGAAGTGCTAAGAACTGGACCACTAACTGCTCCTAAACCACCCGAAGGAGGCATGCCAAACATAGGCAGGGTTGCAACCCTGCCGACCTCCAACCTCGACCGCCGACCATATTGCAGCCGACCAGTTGGGCCGAACGGTCAATGGTCTGCCGATCTGTCAAGGGAGGGGAAAAAAAAAAAAAATCATCCACTGATTTTTTTCGAAATCCAAGTTCGGGGTTGTACTGGGCTTGCTCAGTACAGCCCAAATCTGCTGAGAAACTTTTGGGGATGTGTGGGGGTATGGGGGGTTTAGTGTTGGAGTACAGGGGGGGTATAGGGGTATTTGGGGGGTAATGAGGGTGTTGCGGGCGGTTTGGGGTTGTTGGGGGGGAGTATTGGGGTATCGGGGGCCGGTATGGGGGTGTTGGTGGTGTTATTAGTGCAAGGAATATGAGTGGGAACGATATGCAAATAACCAAGTTGCGAAATCACACAGATGTCCAAGTAGTCGTGTACAAGCAGAGAGCACAAATGCACCGAGATCCCATCCAAATAAGAGCAATACAATGAAGTAATGAGCCAATGTTCAAGCCCTCAGGCCACACCAACACAGTATCCAAAGTCGCTCCTTTCTATCTGGCGCGCCCAGCCTACACTACCTGACTATCATACCAACATCAGCATTCTCGCAACAGGCTCACTTCGCCTCTCGAAGACCAATGTACATGACGTCAACACCATAGTCGACCTCTTCCATGTACCAGGTAAGTATCTCGCTTCCCCTCATCAGACCCTGTCCACCCACACTCGCCACCTTCCTGAAGACCATCAATCGCCCGCTTACCCCCTAGCGCCCTGCATCCCGGCTATGGCTGCTAGCGCTCCGCTGCCCTGCAGCGCCCCTCTTCGCCACTCACGCGCCCGCACGCGCTCTGGACTCAGCGCAGCAGCATGAGCGCATTGCCTGCGTGGGCCAGAATACCTCGGCCCTGGCTGCTCTCCTTCCTATATGGAAGTGGCAGCCCTTGCGTTGCTGCGTGTGCCTGGCTGGAAGCTTCCGATAGCTTCCTGTTGGGCCCAAGTGCCTACGCCCAGGCCCGAAACTACAGTTGAGGGCCTGGGCCCTTTACAGTTGGGCACGGCCCGAGTCTCTGGACTTGGACCGTTTGCTGCATTTGCACAGGAACCCCGGGGTAGGTACGTCGACAGTACTGCTTTTGCATAGGCCTGTGGCGACTTCATGATGTATCGGCCCTGCTTTGTGTGTATGTGCCCAGGCACAACTGCCAAGGCCTGGGCCAACTGTACGATGCAACTTAGGGAGGCTCACGCGTCCACTCAACCAACTGGGGAGCTGCCACAGCCTGAATACCCATATATGAAAATGTCGAGTTTTGGCCTCTAATGAATATTCAGGCCCGCCTTCACTTGGGGCGGGGACTTGGGTTGCTGGGGGCCTCTTCCTAGAACGTGTGTTTGTCTGATAAGGGCCCGTGAGGGCTCGTTCCTCGCATTCCACCCCCTTAGCTTCGAAAGTCCGCTAAGATGCTCCATGCTTGTGCCTTCCCCTTCAGTTTCTTCTCATACGCGGCCACGATCTAAGGAGCTGTCTTGACAAGTTCTTCCCTTGTAAACCATCGATCTTCCTTAGGATCTGTATGATGCCTGAACCGTACTCTGTATTCTCTTGCAGGTTAAGGCGGGCTACTCCTGCCAGCTGGCTTGGGAACAGGCATGTCTCTGTGCTCCAGGATATCGTCGACGTCCACGTGGCCATCCATGGTTGGGGGCAGCATAGATCTACGTGATGGGAATTGTTTTGTCTCAACGAGAGGTGCGAGCTTTGAGGCGTGAAATACAGGGTAAGTGCATAGGTGACCAGGGATATGAATCACGTACGAGGGACCATCCAAACTATTACCCACAATTGTCTAAGACTTCCCAGGGACCGTAATACTGAGGCATTAGTTTTCTGCAGATGCTGAACTCCTGTCCCAACTCAGTAGCCTTAACCTAGACACGTTCCCCTACCTGAAATGTGGACTGTCGGCGATGCTTGTTCTCAGAAGCAATCATGGCTTCCTGAGATTTCTTGATGTGTTTGAGAGTCTGCTGCAACAATTTCTCATACTGGAGACCAAATTCAATGGTTCCAGGAGTTGCAACAATTCGGTTTTCAGGCAGGAGGAAGTCTAGAGCGGATCTAGGCTTCCATCCGAGATGCAACTGATTAGGACTGATGCTGGTGGTGTTGTGTACAGCATTGTTGTACAGGCTGGCGGTCAGCCTGGTTGGGCTTACGTTGCACCACACGGCTCATTTGTTCAGCCTGCCCATTTGCTTCCGGGATGATTCCCAGAAGTCATCCGGAGTTGGCTACCCATCTGTTCAGTTCAGTGGCCTCCTTCCACATCTCACTGGTAAGCCGGACATCTCTATCACTAACAATGGTCTTTGGCAGTCCGAAGTCACGCACCAAGTTGTCAATGAACAACTGGATGACGTGCTCAGTCCTAGCAGTCTTTGGCATGGCGATTAGTCTAGCGTACTTAGTAAACCTATCCACTACGACGAAGATATGTCTTTTGCCATTCTTGGTGGTCACGAGGGTATCCATGAAATCCATGGAAAGACTCGGTCCCGGACCAGTAGGAATGGGTCGGGGCTTCAATATCCCAAGTGGGGCTTCAGTCCGCGGCTTGCCCCATTGATAGACTTGGCAAGTCTGCAGGTATGTCTTTGCATCGTAAAGCATGTTAGGCCACCAAAAGCGCTATACTAAGTTAGCAGAAGTCTTCTTGTAGCTGAAATGACATGTCGCGTCATGACACTCACCTAAAAATAAACTACACAAATCTCTCTAGATGGAACCACTAACCTTTTAAATCCTGCCTTTTCAAGAAAGAGCAACCCATCCACCATCACAAACTCGTAAGATGTGGCCTTTTCTTGGGCCTCGAGTTTGCGAATGATGTCCATCGTGACAGGGTCTTCCATGTAGGCCTCCACCAAGGATTGAGTGGCATTGTCAGATAAACCAAAGTCATTTATCAGCGAACCAGGTAGTCTTCCCTAAATGACAATGCATCAGCAACCTTGTTATACTCTCCTTTCACGTAGTCTAGCTTGAAGTCATACTGGTCTATAACTTCAGTCCAGCGTTTGAGTGCGTCAAAGAAAATAGGGAGTGTTTGATGGTTGGTCCTCAAATAGAAGAACCGTTTCAACAAATAGTGCCTCCAGTGGACAAGAGCCTTGTCGAGGGCATAAAGTTCCCTTTCATAGGTGGAGTTCGCCAATTTCTTAGATGGCATTTTCTTGCTCATGTACTCGACCGGCCTGAACTTTTTCCCTTCCCGCTGAGCCAAGACTGCGCCTATGCCATATTGGCTTGCGTCAGTGGTCACTACGAATGGCCTTTGAGGATCGGGAACCACGAGAACCTCATGATGTGTGAGGGCATCCTTCAATCTCTTGAAAGCAGCCTCACATGTGTTTGCCCATTCCCATGGTGTGTCAAGGCGCGTTAGATGTTAAGGGGGATGCGATTTGTACAAAATTGCGGTAATAGCCACACATCCCCAAGAAAGATCTGACCTCAGTCACAGACTGGGTCGTGGCCAGTCCCTAATGCTTAGCCACCTTCGCATCTTCAGGCCTAATCCCTTCCGCGGATACTTCATGACCCAAGTATAAGATTTTAGTGCGACCAACTCGCATTTCTATAAATTTATCTTATACTTGTGCTGTCGGAGCCTATTCATGGTGTGCTGGAATGAACCCGGCGCATTGCAAAGGGCAATGGGCATCACCACAAACTCGTACAGACAGTACCTGGTTTGAAATGCGATATTGTGCTGATTTTCCGGTCTAATGGCAATCTGATGATAGTCGGATTTTAAATTTATCTTAGTGAAATACTTGCATCCCTACACCCTATCCAATATGTTATCGATGCGCGGTAGGGGCTCTGCGTTCTTAACAGTGATGGCATTGAGGCCCCTATAATCAATGCACATCCTTAGTGATCCCCCCTTCTTCGGTACAAATAAGACTGGTGAGACGAAGGGGAAGATGCTAGGCTGTATCCAATCCTTTTCTGTGAGCTCTTTCAGTTGCCGACGGAGCTCGTTCAACTCGGTCGGAGCCATCCTATAGATTCTCCCTTTGGGTATATTGCTCCAGGGATGATCTCTATGGCATGGACAACTTCCCTGTCTAAGACTCCTGTTGGCTCCTCGAACAGATCAGGGTACTTAGCTACGACACTCTCTATCTCTGGGGGTGTTTTAACAACCTTCCCTTTGGCAGAGATAGAGACTAGGAGCATATCCTCCCCTTGGTTCTGTTAATAATAATTATAAAAGGCCGATGTGCACAAACACCCATAGGAGTCAATTAACCTACTAGCTTTGTACTTAGCTAGTCTAACGGTCCTCCCATTAGGTAACTCGAGCTCAACACTTTCCTGTCCCAGTCGAACTTGGGCTTGGCAACCTCAAGGTAGTACATGCCTAACAACATGTCGAATGGTAGGTCGTCACTAACCAGGAATGAAATATTATGATTTAGTTCTCCTCCTCGATAGGAGAAGTGCAGACCACGTCCTTAACGTAGTCTTCTACCGACATGCGCTCTTTGTTGGCCATAGTAGAAGCTACCGGTCTACTCGGGCGTTGTACCCGGTCCTTTAGGGGCAGTCTCTCAACACATTCGCGACTTATAAAGTTTCGAGTGGAGCCGATGTCTACAAAGGCCCTGCATTTTGCGGTCCCCTAGCTTTGTACTTAGCTAGTCTAACGGTCCTCCCATTAGGTAACTCGAGCTTCAACACTTTCCTGTCCCAGTGGAGCTGGGGCTTGACGACCTCAAGGTAGTACATGCCTAACAACATGTCGAATGGTAGGTCATCACTAACCAGGAATGAGATGTTATGATTTAGTTCTCCTCCTGGATAGGAGAAGTGCAGACCACGTCCTTAACGTAGTCTTCTACCAACATGCGCTCTTTGTTGGCCATGGTAGATGCTACCGGTCTACTCAGGCGCCGTACCCGGTCCTTTAGGCGCAGTCTCTGAATACATTCGCGACTTATAAAGTTTCGAGTGGAGCCTATGTCTACAAAGGCTCCGCATTTTGCAGTTCCCTACACCAACTTCCACAATGAAATGTTTCCTCTAGGACCTCTACTTAGTGCCACCCAGGACTCACGAGGGTCACTTGCTGAGCACTCACTTTGCAGGTCCTCTAAGGTCTCAAACACATCCAACGAGCAGAGTATCGTTGGTTCAGGATGCGTCTGCGGGGTGACTAAGGAGTCAATAGCTCTTGAAACGGGGGGGGTACATCACCCGCTTCAACGAGAGTAGACGCAACTATACCTTCTACTGGACCTAGGTGTTTCCCAAGCCGGAAGTCGACGAGGCCCCACTCTGGGAAGAAGGTATCCCACCTTTAGGGGAATATTCTGCGAGACTTCAATGTTCTTGCACTTAAACTGTTGATGGCCATACTCGCCACAGTTAATGCAAGCACCATGCTGGTAACGATCCCACCACACTTCTTGATCCAAACTTGCTCGAACCCATGCGGCTATCTTGTGCGGGTTCGGGGTTTGCCCCCGACTCCTTTGCTGTCCGCCCTTGCCGTGGCCCGCTACCTTGCCTTTCACTACGGTAGCGAGGTTGCTATCCTCAACATCATCCTCGCCGTCTATCTCTGAACCGTCCACAAGATCAGACACACCATCGATCTTAGTTTGATTCCCCTCGGAATCAACCATCATCAATTGACTACCCTTCTTCTTCCACTCTTGTGGACTCTTCTTTCTTCCATCCATAGAGGGGGCCTGAGCACCTCCTAGCGTAGCCTCCAAATCCAAGGCCTTCTTGCTAAAGGTCTCAAAGGCGTAATACTCTAGCCGAGCCTCACTGCTAACAAGTTCCTGATGGTTGTGGGAAGACATATCAAGAACATGGTCAACAAGACCTGTGGATTGTATTCAACCCCAGGACGACAATCAATCGCTCTACAGCTGAGGTGAGATCGCGGACAGACTTGAACTTTTTAGCATCAAGCTTCAACAACCCATCGGTGACAATTTGTGCCTGCTGTGGGTTGTGCCATCGGGCTTCCACCAAATCCATAAAGCCCTCCAATGTGTGGGTCTTAGCCCAATCACCCATGTTTCTACCGAACCCCTTGGAAGCTACTAATCCATTTAGCCAACGAGCTGCTGATCCCTCTAAATAGGAAGCAACACTTATCACTTCCTCCTACACTAGCGTCCTCTTCGCCCCCACCGATACTGGCACCGTTCTCAACCAAGTGTCGAGAGCCTCATCCTTCTTATCTCCTAAGAAGGTTGGGGGTGGTTTCAGTGGGGTATCGGGGTACCAAGGCTGTTACTGTCCAGAGGCGGGACAGATGACGGTTGTGGTGTAGCTCCAGCCGCTGGACTAGAATGCGGTGACAAGGAAGACATATTCCACCCGCTGGACCATAATGCGGTGGTCAAAAGCCGCAGGAGCAGAATGTGGTGTAGCTCCAGCTGCTGGACCAGAATGCGTTGGCGGGGCAGACTTGTACTTTTTAGTATCAAGCTTCAACAACCCATCAATGACAATTTGTGCCTGTTGCGGGTTGTGCCATCGGGCTGGCTTACACCAAATCCATAAAGCTCTCCAACGGGTGGATCTTAGCCCAATCACCCTGGACCAGAATGTGGTGTAGCTCCAACCGCTGGACCAGAATACGCTGGTGGGACAGACTTGTACTTTTTAGTATCAAGATTCAACAACCCATCAGAGGCAATCTGTGCCTGCTGTGGGTTGTGCCATCGGGCTTCCACCAAATCCATAAAGCTCTCCAGTGTGTGGGTCTTAGTCCAATCACCCGTGTTTCTGCCGAACCCCTTGGAAGCTACTAATCCATTTAGCCAGCGAGTTGCTGATCCCTCTCAATAGGAAGCAGCAGTTATCACTTCCTCCTCCACCGTCGTCCTCTTCGCCGTCACCCATACGGGCATCGTTCTCAACCAAGTGTCGAGAGCCTCATCCTTCTTATCTCCTGAGAAGGTTGGGGGTGGTTTCAGTGGAGTCTTGGGGTATTAAGGCTGTTACTGTCCCGCTGGTGGGACAGATGACGGTTGTGGTGTAGCTCCAGCCGCTGGACCAGAATGCGCCTCATCGTGTTATCATTTTCCTGTCCTCTTCGTCAGCAATTTGTTGTTGACAAGAGAATAATGGTTGCGCTTGCACGTGAATCTGTGTGTGAGAGAGAGAGAGACAAACAGAGAGAGAGAGAGATCTGTAGATGGATACCTATGTGGAGTCTGTAGACCCCGCATTGGCTTTACTTGTAATTTACAAAGGTTCATCGAAGTATCCGGGAGTCTTCTTCTTCCTCTGCCTATCCCCAAGCTCGAGCTACGGCGGCACTTCCACTTTCAGCATCCAACCAGACAGCCTGCAAACACCGCACACTCTCCTGAATCCAACACGCCACTCTGCACCACTCATGAAGCCCGGCTGCAGATGATGTGTCCACTCAACAGGGGAGCGCAACTCCCAGGATTGAGAAGAAGAACGTCAACTCGATGATGATGAAGGCCCGCCACATTGAATAAGACTTCAAAGAGTTGCTTCGTGGATGTGCTGTGTACTTGCCCTCAATAGCGCAGCAGGGAAGCAACGCGACTGCCACCAAGACCGTGAAAAGAAAAAGCAACAAAAAGCCTGGAACCGTCTCGCTGCTAACCTTTTACTACACTTCGACTTCGCTCGCTGCTAACGTATTTCTACAATTTGACCTCGAAAAGCAAAACCTACGGGCCCTACTCAGAAAGCAGCTGAATAGGACAAAAGGGACCTCATTCTACCAGGACACAGAGGAGTCCTGGTAAGGGACACGTCAAGGGATCAAGCCCCATGGGGCTTCAAAATGAAGAAAACTACCAAATCCAAACTAGTTACTGGACAGCACCAACTAGGAAACTGCAATTTATTGCAGGAAAATGGGTGCGAAGAGAAATATTCTGAGGGATCTGAATGGTGATGACAGGCCGAGTGAAGTGAGTTATTGAATCCTCCTTTTTTGCGTCCCCTTTTGTGCAGGTAAAACTTCTACGTACAGAATGTGAGCAGAACATGAACTCTATATATTTGGAGCTCTTCAACATGCGGAGGTGGATGATGGAGGTGGCAGAGAAACTTCTGCAACGAGATTTCCGGCCTGGTACCGGATAAGGATGTTTCATAGGAGTTGTTGACAGGGCTTCACTTTGGCTCAGCAGTTGTTTCATAGCAAAGTGTGCTCCCCCCTGCCTCTCCCCACCTGGTCCCCCCTTTCACTCTCCTCCCTTCCCCCTCCTTCCTCCCGGCCCTCCTCTTGTGTCCATGTTCGACCATGCTGTGCATCACGCGCAGCAGCAGCAATAATTATGGGACTGTCCACCTTGTATGGCTGCCTACTCGTCGTTGTAGGTCCAAATTCACATCATAGCCCCTCGCCGCATAGTCATTTGTGTACCGATCCACCCAATAGAGGAGTGTGTCGTGGTAGAAGTCGTGTAGTTGCTAGAAGTGACATGCCAAACGGAGTTATATATGTGCGAGGGAGCAGGAGAGGAGAAGATGGTGATGTCGTAGAGTCCTCTCCACAGTGTCCACATAGATATGTTCCGTCTGTTGAATTGTTGGATGGACTGACTTGAGGTTTACGGTTTACATAAAAGAATCTTGTTTTTCCGTATGGTTTTGTCACCATACGTACGGTAGTTACACTGCATGGCGCTTTTCATTGAGGAGCTGATACTCAATGACAAGGTCCAGAGACGGTGAGCGTGGCCCCATTTGACACACCAATTATGTGCGTCTTTTGGGGCCCGCGGGATGCGGAGACATCTCATGTTTTTGCAGAATATGTTTCCACGAAGTTGCTCACACTGTTCATATAGATAACAGGACGATTAATTTGGTAGTCTTCCTTTTATCATTTCATTCTTTTGCGATTGTTCACTCCCCTCTCTTCCCATGAACGTAGGTCCCATTCACAGTATCCTTCGTGAGTCGGCTGCTGCTACGTTTGCTCTCCAGAGAGTTTGTGTGAACTATATTCTGGCTCCTATGTCCCATGCGCGTTCACTTTTTTAGGGTGGAAGCAAAGACGGCCAGTCTTGGCTTTGGACGCCCAGACAGGAAGGGCAAAGGTTCTCCCCTTGTGTGCCTCGCTGCCGATGGCCGATAGCTTGAGGAGAGGAGAGAGGTGTCCTTTTGAGCATTTTTGACCAAATGTGAGTTGAGCTGACTCTCTGAGGATCCGAGGTGTAATGGTGCAGACTGAAGATGGCAATCCAGGAGGGAATAGTACTCTGCGCCATGTTGAGCACCGCGTTGTCTTTTCTTTATATGGCCGCAACTGTGCTCTCCTGATGGAGATGTTATATGAGGGTTGCATGTATATGCACGTGTGACCATTTGTATACCCCTCTTTCCCCCTCTTTCCCCCACCCTCACCTACAGTGGTCGCCTGCTTTGTTCACGGCTAAACCTCTTTCCTTAGCAACCCCCCCCCCCCCTTCTTTCCTCCGCCCTGCAATTGTGGCCTGGAGGGATGAATTCAGTGAATTCGTTGGATTCTTCTTCTCTTCATTCTTCCGTCCCCCCTGCCGTACGTTTACTGAAACGCCCGCTGTACATCCCACACGCTTTCCCAGCAGTTTGCAGCATAGAGATAGACCAGCAGCAGCAGCAGAAGGGTCATGTGGTGATCTGTAAATTTGCCCTCAACCATCACCATGATGACTTGACAAACAGAGCCACCTATGATTGACCATAATTGATTGAGTTGATGAGAATTTGAAATTGTTGTGAATTTGTCTAGAGGATGATGACGGAGGTCAGTCGTTTTCCGACGGTGATCGATACAGAGATGGTAATCGATCGATCCATCGCAACGTGGTCTTCTCTGATGCGAGCATTAAAATTAAAAATATACGCAAAAGAAAGCAAAATTTGCACGTACAATGAATTAACAGGCAATGGAGGATTGATGAGCATGACTGGGAAGCAAAATCCGCCGACCTGTCAATCACTTAGCAAAGAAAGAGAAGAGGAAAAGGGAGGGTGGATTGGTGGTGGAACAAGCCACCGACTGATCTGTGGCATTTCCGGCTTGTGATCCTGGACTGTGGAAGCTTGGGTCGGATATAAGCGAGTCATTCGAATTCTTTCAGTGGACCACAGTTAATAATTTTCCGATGCCAGTGATGAATTCTTCTTCTTAACTGTCTTTTCATTATGGTCTGCCTCTCAGAGTTTTACATTGGGGGTTCTGGGCCCCTCTTTTACTTGAAATTTCGCTGTTGCCTCTGTGATAGCGTGCAAACACTTAATGCAGCAGATATGGGATCAAGTGACCAGCAATGGCCGAGGCAACAAATGCCGATAACTCTGCCTGGCAGGGAAACAGGCAGAAAAGCAAACTCCGTCCCTCCCACTCTCTTACCTTTCCATGCTTTCTGCCTTTCACTCTTGTCCACTGTTCTCTTCTTTCCCTCCCTCCCTCGTCTCCTCTCCCCTCTTTGCTCCTTCCCCTCCCTCTCTCTCGCCCTCCACTCCCCTCCATCTTGGATCCCTCCCTCCTTGCCTCCTTACCTCTTATGCCTGCTGAAGCTCAGTGGCCCTGAAAAAACACAATGCAGGCAAAAAGGTAACGGTTTTGTCACGTGCTGACTGCTGAGAAGGGAGCCATGTGTGTAATATAACTGCAATCACTCTTTGATTCGCCAATGAAGTCCTCAAAGCACTCCACAGTGTTTTCTTCTTTTTGAGGGCAGTGTTCCCTGTTTGTCCTCTTCAGTTCAACAAGTATACATGCTGCTTTCCCCTTTTTTTTTCGGTTCAGTTGTTGGTCAACCCTATCTCAATGTGAATCGTAGTCCAGACTCTTGTTGATATTTTCGTTGCACTCTTCTGCCCTAGACCTGCCCATTCCTTCTCAGGTTTCTTTTTGCAACAATGGGTAAACCTAACTACTTATCATTGCCTGTGTCTCAGGGCCTCACTCCATTATTCACCAACTGTGCAAAATGAGAACGGATCTTCCGCTAGAACGTCAAAAGATACGCAGCCATAATTTTGTCTTTTGTGCATCTGGTGAGTAGTGGAGCGAGGCCATCAGTCTGGGGATACTGTATACAGACATTCGATTTAATTTGTTGTACAATGTCTTTCTATTGTTGGTGGAGCAACTGCTTTGTGGTCGTTGTGGCGAACTCTGTACAAGAGGATGAAGATTGCCCTTTATGGATCTGGTACACCGCCTTCACCATCTGTTGCAACTCTGGCCAGCTTCAGGTGCATGTCGATCTGACTGAAGCTTAGCATGCTGATATACCTTGTCTCATCATGCACCCCGCAGTAGGCCAACCTCACGCCTACCTCCTGTCCTCGAGTTCATCTCCCACTCCCTCCCTTTTTCTGAGCCACTGGCCAGCTCCTTCCCCCGCCATGTAGTTTGCTCCTTCATCAACACCACTGTATTTATAAGTGACCGAAGTAGAACAAGCCGTCAGAAACGTAAGCAAAATAACATTAGGTTAGTTCAATGATTGAGATGGTCTGTGCAAAATTATTCCCTTGTTCGGTCATGATAATCCATTCCGAGACCTCAATGGGAACGTGTGCCGATGATGGGTGTAGCAACTTTCAGACTAGAAGCATGGCTTGTGCCATTCGGGTAGCGCAGCTGGGTAGCGAATAGCACAGCTCGAAAACAAATTTGGCACCACTAGGTTCTCAGACTGATTAACGTGGCATTCTGGGAAGAGGCCGTCCGCATGTGGCTGCTAGGAAGGGCAGAGGGTCAGTATCCAGCCTGCGTTATGTCGAGGAGGATGGGTGCTAGCCAGCACGCACGGCAATATGTGTGAGGAAGACAGACATGACCTGGTGCACATCATAGATGGGTGTTGAGTATGCTAGCATGTGGGGTTCAGGAAGGGAAGAAGGTTACCAACAGGACGGGATTGAGGAAGGAAGACGAGCACTGCAAGCACGAGCCATAGACTGGTGCTGGCATGTGGGGTTAAGGGAGGAGAGAAGGTCGCAATCCAGCTCTACGTGAAGATGACGACCAAACGCTGCAGAGAAGATGAGAAAGAATACCGTGCGAGGTGGGGAATACTGTGAAGACGACAACCAGCAATTACGACAAAGGTTTCCATCCAGAAGACGGTGACGGTTAGTGATTGAGAGGACGACTACCGAGAACACGACAACCACCAGCAATGATCACACTCGGGGGACGACAACAACCACTGGGGGATTTGCTTCACCTCTCTCTCAGATGACCGAGAGCGTCGTTCTGGAGAGCGGCCAATCGATTGCTGTGGCGGGCAGGACAACACACCGACCTAGTTTAGGTCAGAAGCGAGCAGCTGTCCAAAAGCAACTCAGAAACTCTGCCAGCTCGTGTAAAACAAGATTATTGTGGAAGTGTGATAAGTTCACACACACAAAGTGCTCACTATACCCTTATAATAATAAACATAGGGATTAAAACGTTGCCATAAGATGTGCTCTCCACGTCAAACTCTCTGATCAGTGTGCCTGGTACTGGGTGGACGTGTATTCCTTATTTGAAAGATGGTGTGGTTGCACCCACGCATGTCATGGGCAATGACAGAGGGCCGTCGCTGTCACAAGTACCCATCATTCAATAATTTCAGAGCATGAAGTTCAGCACTCTCCTGTGCGGTTTGGTCAACCATTTGCACATGGTAGAGGCAGTAAACGTGGTGCGGTTCAAAAGTACACGCTGAACTTGCCCAGGTTTTGAGTGAAGTGGATGCATTGCTAGAACTGTGCCGTGGTCATCCATCCGACACATCCCAGGAGAATGACCGTGGTTAACAAGGGGACTATCCACTTTCACGTCGTCTATTAAGGTGTAAGTGAACAGCCCAAAGGTGGGCAGAGGTTGTCAAGCATTAGGTGACATACATTTAATTATACTCACCCTTCTTACTGTATTATTATGAGCTCAGTTAATTAGTTTCAGTTCCTGCCTTCATTGTAGCGGCAATCCTCTGTGTCTATGCTCTTCTCCTTCATTGCTGATAGTCATTGAATTGGAGACTTGGCATTGTCCCATCTGTGTGCTCTTAGACTCGTCCAGGCACAAGAAAGACTATTCTAATGATGTGTAATGACCTGCCTAACACGGACTGAGACACACAGCTGATTTCTGATTTTTGCTAATGGAATGTATGCCTTACTGAGTTTCCTGCTTGTTGCTGAGTTTTCTAAGTCTGTGTGGGTGCATGCTTGCTGGTCTGCATGCCTGTCTGACTGCTTGTTGGCTTGAGTGTGTGTGACCCACAAAGGCACTTGGTTGATCGGAAGGCCCGAAGGGCCGGTACTCGCCTGTGGCCGTGACATTGAGGGTTGCAGCGGGGAAAACACTCAAGTGGCGGGGAAAGAGGCCCGCGAGTAGCGGAAAACACTACCAGGTAGGTCGGTACCACACCAAGTAGAGATAGATGTGCCGGGTACTCGAGGCTGAGCAGAAGACGACAAAAGTTGGCATTTTTAGAGGCCCAGTAGTTGTAGGCTAGGTCTAGGTGGGTACCAGTCCAACCAGTCTGAGTCTGGGGCCTGTACGGGCAATATCAGAGTCTGCAATGATGTTTCCCTCTGAAAGAGAGGAGGTACCGGTTACTTGGAGGCCGTACGGCCTAGGAAGTCACTCGCCAAGAGGCAAGCGGGCCACTATATCTCCAGGAGCAGCGAGGTGCTCCTCATTTTGTCAGTGTGCAAGTTTGGTGACACACTGGTTGGAGCGCTGGCTAGAGCAGCGCTAGCTTGGAGTAGCGCTGCTGGGGAAGGAGCAAGGACACGGGGACTAGGAAGGGGGAGCGCCGGAGGTACTTATCTGGCTATGGTGGTTGCCATCTTCATGACCTTGGTGGCCCCAGTTGGGGTAGAGCTACACCAAGAAGCTTTGAGGCCGAGTCAGGCATGGCGGCCTGAGCTAGAGCAGCAATAGCTTCTTTGTGTTGTCCTTTGCACAGCAGGGCGATGCCCTGGTAGTCCGCCATAGCCTTGGTCTTGGAGGAAGGAGGAAGAAGGGCGGCCATGGCTATGGTGTACCTCATGTGATACCTGCAGTAGACGAGGGATTGATTCTGGTTCAGCCATTCAACATTATTATTATTATTTCTTGATTGAATAAGAGGGGAGGAGATRAGGAGGAGGAAAGTGGTTGGTGAAGAAGAAGAGCATTATCATTTGTCTATGCTGGTGTACATGATCATCTTCTTCTTTGTGTCTTTCTTCTTCTTATTTCTTTGTGCAATTGGATGGCATTGTACTTGCTTATGAATGTGTACTTCGAAATTGGCCAGGATCATAACATTGGTATCAGAGCGGATTCTACTTGCTGGTGACGGTGGACTTATCCACCCTGACCCTAACCTCAGTGGTTAGGGCTGACCACTTAGGGTTAGGGTTGGTCCGAAGTGGGAAGTTGGGCAGTGTGGATTAGGGAAGCTGCCCCCACCTGGTTAGGTCGTGTTGGGTTGACATTGAAACTGACCAGGTTGATTGAGAGAGAGCTTGTGGTGGCGGGACACATATAGAGGACTTCATGCAACAATTTGAGAGAGGCGACAGTGAGAGGCACTCGCACGTGGAATCTGACCTAAGGGAGACACTTGGTGACTTAAGGGGCTCCCTCAAGTAGGTGATCTTGAGGGAGGTAGCAATTCTGCATCTACGGACTGCAAGTTGCTACTTTGTTCTTCAACATTGATGGGGGATCCGGCGTTGCACTTTGGTGTTGGAATCAAACCCTCCTACATGATATGACACTACTGTAGAGGTAGCGAATAGGGTTAGGAGGACCATATGAGGAAGGGGAGTTAGTTATACTTCATCTCAAAGTCTAGGCCACTCAGGTAAGTGTCGTGCACCTAAGGGTTGCCCACGTGTGCGTGCATGGTATTGTTTGTCCTGTTAAGGTACTTGTGGTTTTCTTTTTTCCTCTAAAGTCTTGGTTGTGTGCAATGGTGTGCAAACTGCTTACTAACCTGATGGATGTAGAGATGAAGTATCTTGCTTTGAATGCCATATCTTTATACAGTGCTTGGTCTTTTCATTCTGAATGGATGTATTCTGTAGGTTCTCTCTTGAAGTTGAAATTCGTTTTTCAGTATGGTAGAGGCAGAAATTAGGACCTTGTGATACTCTTCTTGCTTGGGACTTGGTCGCGACCTACGTGGGCCCCATAGGGGCTCAGTGGGACCAGTCCCAAACAAGAAGGGCCCTTGGACTCAAATTTGTTGACGCAGTGTCGCTCTCTTTTCTGTCTGAAATTCGTTGCTTTTCTTTTTCATTATAGCACTCACTTTCAAGGGGATCTCGGCTGAGATGTTTTGCGGATTGATGATGCACAATCCAATGCTTGACCTGCACCTTATACACCACTCAATTTTCCACTACTGTATGTTGTCATTTGTTGTCCGATTTGCTATACTATGACGATGCCGATCAGATTAGGCTTGAGGGGATCTCGTATTTGGTCTGATCGGACTAAAACGCGGAGTCAGAACCCTCGTCTGAATTATCTTTATTTTATTTTTTTACCAGTTGCTCTTTGATCCAAATATTTTGTCGCTCCGGTTAGGAGTTCTACCTTCTCTTCTTGTGCTTTCAGTTTGTTTCTTTTACTGAAGTCCATTTTATGCCCGTCACGACGCGCGGATAAGAGAGAAGAGAGAGAGAGGTCATGGCAATTGAAGGATCTAGTAGCTCAAACATGGCACCAACCAAGCCTTTTGATATTCTAAAGGCTCAGGTGGGTGCAGCGGATGACGAGAATAATCCGTTGTATCAAGCCCTCTATCAAAAGGAAATTGCCAAGGAGGAGGAGGAGGAAGAGGCTAAGTGGAAAACAATTGTTGAAGGTCTTGAGATCATCTTCAAAACAGTGTCAATTATGCCTGATGTAGATGTCAAGAAAGATATGGTATGTACGTGCCCTCATAGAGTACCATTTGCTCAACGAGCTTCCGAGTATAAAGTCCCAACTACTCGACGAAACGAGTTCGTTGCGTACTCAGAGGGCAGAGATGGCCAAGAAGCGTCGCGATCAGATACAACAAATGACAATCATGCATCAGGCCTAGGTCTCAAACTCTCTTCCGTACCTTTATACGTCTCCATCCGTTGTCCTCTTCAAGGAAGATGTTGAGTCATGGATCAGCTCCATGAGAGCTTACTTTGAGGTACAGGGCACTCAAAGAGTGAACCAGTCCTAGATCCTAGGGACGAACGTCAAGTCTGTCACAAGGGGCTTCTTAGAAGTCCAAACAATGCAAGCTGGGTATCTAAAGATCGATCTAACGGAGTGGCTTAAACTCAATCTGGTTGTTGCTCTCGAAGAGATACTAGTCATGTAGTACAAGGACCCACATGCTACAGCTAGAGTAAGGATCCAACTGGACAAACTTGAGCGCGGCAAGTGGTAGAGCATCGTGCACAAATTGTAGTTTCATGTCAGCAAACTCTTTGCGACACCAGGATTGAAATTGACAGCCTAATCTTGCTTGGATATTGTTGAAGGTATGGTTTTTACCAATTTCACCAATCGCCTAGGTGGAGATTTCTTTGGTTACAGTGATTGGTTTTTCTTGATGAATATGTAGTTAGTCTAGAGGCAGGAGACCTTACCACAACAAGCAACAAAAAGACCTTTGTTCACGGACGGTTTCATGGCAGCCGTCTTGCTGCGCTCGACTTGTTGGAGGTGGAAGGGGAGGCCGGAGCAGATGACCCCACCCTTAGCGATGACCAAAAACAGGATGCTGATAAAGCCTACTCTTCCACCCAAGAATCCGAGATCAATAACGAAGATGAAAAATTTGATGCCTTCAAAAAAATTGCCCATGCTAAGGGAAACCGAAAGTGGAACTCGGTAAGGAACTTCGTAAGGGAGCCAAAATCCCAGCCAATCCAGAGGACGCAAGTACTAAACCTTGGGTGGACCTCCAAATCAGTGAGGTTGAATGGAAGGCTAGAATAAAGAAAAGAGGTTGCCTGCATTACCAAAAAACAAATCATAAGGTACAAGGATGCTTTAGGCTACAGGGAAACCTGAATCGGGTGTAGAGGGTTCATCAGCACACTCTACAACAAGGGAGTCTCAGTCAGTCAGTGACAATTCTTCCAAGGAACATGTCACGAACCAGCAGTCTTCCCTTGAAACCCCATCTCTTGCTGATTCCAAGGTTAATGAATGTCATGTTTTGTATGTTGAGCCTTAAGAGTCAGAGAAGGGGTCAATTTTCACTATCACCTAGAGCATTGGGCTAAAATGAAACAAGAGTGTGCTCAAGGGACAACAAAGTTAATCTTATTGAAACTTCTCATTAACCACCACTATCTCTATGTCTTGATTGATTGTGGTGACACAACTAATTTCATGTCAGCCCACGTGATACGCAAAGTGGGCTTGGGGATGAAGGAAGTGGCTTTACAGAGTCCTTATCAGACAAGTAGGCAACAAAGAGGTTGTCTAATCCACGCATGCAGTCAAAGGTGTGCGCACTACCTTTGACAAAGAAAAAACTATTATACATGCATTGAACTTTTATGTCCTTGACAAATGTCCCTTCGACGCAGTCGTCGGGTTGGGTTGATTATAGTCCCAATGTGAATGGATAAAGTGGAAGGAACTATTTTCTATGGTCCATCTCTACAAGAAGTGGCGCAGGCATAAGGAGGATGAACAATTGTATGCTACCTTTGTTCATCTTGCCCATGTACCTTTTACTTTTGTGGCCGATAGTAATTTTACTGTGCATGATAAATATATTTTTATCCCTACACCTACTTCTATTCCAAAGGAGTCTACTTTAGATTCGGTTGCCTTCACCAATAACTTGTGATTGGGTTTAGGTGATCCTTTTTTTTATCCCCCAACCCGCCGATCCCAACAAGCATGCAAGCCTACTCGACCATTTTTCGAAAGTTCTGGCCGAACCTCGTGGAGTTCCTACGCAATCGGTCCGACAAGCGATTGAGTTGGTTATGAATTGTTCCTCCAAAGGGTTGTGTATACCGTATGGGATCCGGCAAGTTGGAGGAACTCAAGAAACAGATCAATGAGATGATCGACAAGGGATGGATTAAACCTAGCAAATTTGAATTCGATGCACCCGTTTTATTTGTCTCAAAGAAAGGAGGCAAATCCATATGCGTATTGATTACTGCGGTTGAGGCAAATCCATATGCGTATTGATTACCGCGGTGTAAACCGCATCACAAGGAAAAATGCATGCCCATTGACACACATAGATGATTTACTTGATATTGTAGGTGAGTGGAAGGTCTTATCCAAGATCGATCTCAAGCATGTGTACCACCAGATTGAAGTTGATCCCGCAGACCAGCACAAGACTGCGTTCAAGACATGCGATGTGCTTTACTAATTCGTCGTAATGCCCTTCGGTCTCATGAACGCATCGGTCACCTTTCAAAATCTTATGGACAACGTCCTCCACGAATAGATTGGTCAGTTAATGGTTGTGTATCTCTGATTTTCAGCAAATCAATTGAGGAACATATGAAGCACATTGAGGAAGTGTTCATCATCCTCAAGAAAACGCAACTTCATCTCAACTAAGAAATCTGAGTTTGGGACGGACAACATCATTTATCTTGGTCACCGGTTGTTTGTTGCAGGTCTTAAGCCTGAGGTAACCAAAGCTAAGGTCATACGCAAGTGACCTCCACCCGCGAACGTTCGTGAATTGCGTTCTTTCCTTGGCCTTGCATCAAAGCTAAGGTCATACGCAAGTGACCTCCACCCGCGAACGTTCGTGAATTGCGTTCTTTCCTTGGCCTTGCATCATACTATCGGAAGTTTGTGCCCCAATTTTTTATTGTTGTCAAAACTAACAAGCAAGAACGTATCTTACACATGAGATGCAACATGTGAGCCCGCTTTTCAAGCCTTGAAAGACGCCTTGGTAAGTTGTCACGTACTCTGCATTGCAGATTTCAAACGCACATTCGTAGTCACTACGGATACCAACCAGTATGAGATTGGCACAATGCTGCAACAAGATGACAGTGATGGCTTGCGGCCGCTCGAGTACTATATTAAACCTATGCCCAACAAAAAGGTAGCCACTATGCGCGAGCTCTATGCTGTGCATGCGGCATTGAATCATTTTAAGCCGGGGGTCAGTGGTTGGCACCCCCGACCCCGAAAAAAAAAAACCAAAAAAAAAAAAAAAAAATTGGAAAAAAAATTGGAAAAAAAAATTATCGAGGGG
>BFEA01000186.1:55690-90046 GCA_003427395.1 Chara braunii
GGGAAAACAACAATTCAACAAGGAATTTGTATGGTCAATTTTTTTTCTCGTGGGAGGGGCACCATTGGGTATCTCAGCCAGCCCTTCCCAGTTTGGTTGTTACTTTGGGGTGTTGATGATATGATTAGGGGTTCTGGACCCCCAAAAAAAATAAAGTTGGCGGGGGCCGGGGGGGGGGGGGAGGGGGGAGGGGGTCGGCGGGGGTTGGGAGGCTGCGGGGACCAGGGGTGCAGGGCCCGGGTGCGGGGCCCGGGTGCCGGGGCCGGGAGGGTGCGGGGACTGGGGGTCCGGGGCCAGGGTCGGCGGGGGTCCTGGGGTCGGGGCTAGGGTGCTGGGTGCGGGGGCCGAGGTCCCGCTGGGGTGCCGGGGGTCGGGCGGGTGTGGGGGTCTTCAGCGGGGTCCGGGTCAGCGCCCCCGCGGCAGGGGGTCCGAGGGTGAAATCACGGCCCCGGCTTTGCCCCCGGGTGTCCCCGGGTGACAACCCTGGCCTTATGAATTCTTACGACTTTCGGAAGAAATTGAAGGAGGAGCTCGTGGAGCAAACTGCCAAGAGTCCGGACCTTAGTCCGATCCTTGAGTAGTTGCGGGCTGACCCCAGCAGTCAGCCTGATTTTCATGAATGTGAAGAACTGTTTTTTCAACGCTATGGAAAGAACAACCGTTTGTGTGTGCCCAACCATGAGACTTCGGCACACACTTTTTGGACTTGCCCCACGGTCGGAGTAGACACTTCAACATGGCAAAGATTTAAAAAAACTTATTGCAACAGTTTGATTGGCCTGGTATGAAAGGATCTGCCGAAAAGTTTATGGATGAGTGTTAATTTTAACAACGAAGTAAACCATCAAGACAAAAGTCCATGGGGTTGCTTAAACCTCTTCCCATTCCCAACGGTCTTGGAGCATTCGTCTCTATCGACTTCACGGGTGCATGATCATTTTTTAATCGAGGTGGACAAGCATTACAGTGCTGACCCTTTATACGACTGACAAGCAACTGCTCCTCCAGATCAAACCGCTTCAGTTCAGAGGCAATGCAGTACACGTGGCAGTCTGTGGCCAATCCACAGTCAACCGATGAGCGCAGGGAACACCTCATGAAATCTAACTTCTAGGTTGAGTTCAGGTTCGCGCCCATGTGTGTCCAGGGCTCGATCCTTATTAACCTGGAAAATATTGCCCAGTCAAAGGTTACATAACGAACTTGCCTATGTTCCTGGCTAAACGCGATGACTCGTTGTTGGTCGCGGTTGACTGGAACGAATCTTACCCCTTCCGCCTAAACGAAGAGTGGGGCTACTACCACGCAAGCAAAGAATACTTTGTCCCTGTCGGTTACACGCAAGATCCATGGTGCTATGCATGTAAAGCCAGGGGCCACTTGTGCACAAACGAAGTGTGTCCGGACAATTACACAACTTCAAGCAAATAAAACAACAATGTTTGTGAATTGAGTAGGTGATTTTGGATTAGCTCTTGGTATTATGGGTTGTTTTGCTCTTTTTCAAACAGTAAACTTTTCAACCATTGAAATAGTTCCAAAAGAAATACCAGACTGGGAACTGTTTACTTTGTTGCCCGATTTTTATCTTAATCTAAATATAGATTCAAACAATTTTGAAAGAATGAATCAAATTTTTTGATAATCTAAATTTGATGGATTAACTCTTGGTATTATGGGTTGTTTTGCTATTTTTCAAATGGTAAACTCTTTAACCATTTTTGCTTGTGCTAGTGCCCTTTTGTTTATTTTTTTTAATATGAAAATTCATGCATAAACTGGTATTTGTGTTTTGCTCTTTATCCGAGTTGTAGGCAAATCCGCACAAATAGGACTCCATACTCGGTTACCGGACGCTATGGAGGGCCCTACCTAGTATCAACTCTAATTCATGTAGCTACTATGGTAACAACAGGTGTTTTGACAAGGTGTTCTCCCTTACTTGAATACGCACCCAAGACTTTAATTGTGATTACTTTTGTGGGAGCTATGACATCCTTTTTTGTGGCAACTATAGAAATTTTCACAAGATGACAATCACGGGACTCGTGACCTCCCACCCCATGAATGAGGAGACATGGTTCCCCGAGTAGAGAAACCTCGAAGGCTGAACATTAAGGGCATACGTAGACGGGTGCCCGACAAGTGGCTATGGCAGGGGAAGGGACAACGGAGATTTTTTACTTTGGGGGCCAAAGTTGGGACAACTGAGATTTTTTCCTTCGGGAGCCAAAGTTGTCTTTGGCGAAGAATCCAAATAAGAACAGCACAAAGGTGCTACAACAATGCCACAACGGCAGGGACCAGCATACCACGGCAATGGGGTGAAGACTCCAAACAAGAGGGGGACAAAGGTGTTACACTAGTGCCACAACAGCAACGACCAGCACACCACGGCGATGTGGCAGATGTAAGGAGGCCGGGCCCATCTGACCGGGCTGGAAGCAAATGGACCAACCAAGCGGCCCAAGCTGCCACACCCTGAGAGACTAAAGTCAGCACATCCGATACGCCGACACCAGTCACTAGTGGTCCCGTCTTGGGACCTATGATAAGGGGCCAAATCTACAAACACAAACAGCAACAGCAGGTGGCTGCCCCCCTCGAACGAACATAACCACTCGTGAAAGCTCCACGACTCGTTGCCAATCCAACAACAAGTGCTTGACCGGGATAACAATCCCATCACACCCACCACGACTCGTTGCCAATCCAACAACAAGTGCTTGACCGGGAATAGGAGAAGGGTCGCGTTACGTTGGCCACAATGGGGTTCAAACGGCAAGCGGTCCAGGGGCCCGACCCAGACTCAGCAAGGGCCCTTGGGGCCACAACCGGCCATTAGGGTATCAAAAGCACAAATTTGGTGACACAAGGGAGCCAAGAACAACAACCACCTCACCCAGTATTACCCCCCATGCACAAAACAGGGGCACGGGGTGGGAAGGGATCTTGTTAGGCGAAAGCCCAACAACAAGGGGAGAGGATCGAACTGATTGCTACCCAAATGACAACTAGGTATCAAGAACAGATGGTCCACGCCTAGTCGGTTGTTGCAGGCCTCGAACTTGACGAATAGCGTAAATACATGGCCCCGTTGAAGTGGGAATCAAAGGTTTAGGTTATGGAAAACCTTCGGCCTTGTGGTTTACAATTAGGAGGTCGCGATATAACTTTTCCTTTTTTGTAATTTTGTAATTTTATTGGCATAATTCCTTTCCAGCAGGGATCGAGGAGTTTGTATTTTGATTACAGGTGTTATCTTATCCAATACAAAAAAGATACAAATTACTCAAATCATGCATTTTGGTTTTGAAGAAAATATAGGCAACGGAAGGAGCTGCTGCCGAATCTTCTATTGGGCTCGCTATTCTTGTTAGCGATGTAACTTTTACTTCTTTGTTATTTTGTAATCTTATTGGCATGATTCTTTTCCAGCAGGGATTGAGGACTTTGAATTTTGATTACAGATGTTATCTTATCCAATACAAAAAAGATACAAATTACTCAAATCATGCACTTTGGTTTTGAACAAAATATAGGCAATGGAAGGAGCTGCTGCAGAATCTGCTATTGGGCTCACTATTCTTGTTATTACTCTTAACATAAATGTAATGATTGGAGTCATTATAAAGATGAATAATTAGCACTACTTGGTAGAATAGGTTGATTAGCGATGTAACTTTTACTTTTTTGTTATTTTGTAATCTTATTGGCATGATTCCTTTTCCAGCAGGGATCGCCGAGGACTCACTTATAAGAGGCCGATACAAATAGTACAGGCACGCACACCACGGATCAGGAAATGAAGTCGCACCATAGTCGCCCTCGTAGCCCTGTGCCCTCGCAGTCAACATAGCGCAAGACGGACAACGTCACACTTTCCTATCTCGGAAGCAATAATGAGCCCTGATTGCAAAACCTGCCTTGGACCCCATTAAGCTCGGAGAGTTCACCATCACGAACTCAGTTGCATAAACGTATCATCTAATGCAGCGAACAAACACCCAAGGATGGACTGGGTTACAATTGACAATCCGGGGAGTCCTCACAAGCGAATCTCGATATGCATTACCCACCTCAAGGTCTGAAAGGTAGGGAGAAACCACGAATGAAGAGTGGGGAATAAAGTTGCACCCAGGAGAAGTTAAGGTCACTAAGTTGGGCACACATTTGCACCATAAGCAGCTTGTCCTGCGCCAAAATTGCTAGGGCAGGAAATAAGTGTAGATCCCCATCATGCGTCAAAATTGCTAGGGCAGGAAATAACTGCATAACCTCGAAAGTTCTCTGCAGATCCTCGGACGTTCTCTACTGCAGCCTAAACCTCAGTGAGGCGGGTCCTAGTGCAGATCTTGGTGGTAGCTGCAAATATCCGACCGGGATCTTTGAAGATCTCAGTGGAGTAAAACTCTATGCAGATGGAGCCACCCCGCGACCCCCCCTTGGTGTCCCGGCCACAAACGTCTCACAGCAATCATGGCCGAGGACGGCGCACCAGCGGCAATCCCCCGCCATCCGGCATGTTGACCTCTCCGTCCGTGTCCCCATGCAGTCAGGAGTCTGTTAACGCCTTGATCACGCCGGAGTTTCGACGGGTGTGCTTAAGGTCCTTGACTGTGGTTTCGGCCACCGTCCCCGGTGCCGGCCTAAGAACCGATTACCGAGATAAAGACCTTAGAAAAACAGTAAATACAGATAAGTAAATGATGGAAATAAGGATGAATGCCGCGCGTCCCGCTGGTCCGCGACGCCGAGCACACCCAAGCTGCACATGGTTGCACCTCGCCCTCTGTACCCCGCGCGCGCCGCTCACTCGGGTGAGGACATAAACTTCCTCCTGCTCGCGCATCGTCAAGAGGACGAGGCTCCACTGGTGCGTTTTACAGAAAACACGCCAAATACGCTATAAATAGAGAAATCGGAAGAAACATAACAAAACAAAAAACATCTCACGTTCACGTATTCCGTTCAGCTGCGTATCAGAGATACGGTCGGGGTTCAACCAAGGGCTGGCTATTCCCAGTGATCCCCTTTCACGACGAGCTTGAGTCTTCGCAACGAGTTTTTCACTACGAGTATCTTCAACAACGTTGAATGGTACGACAGCCTGCCCGGACCCTATTAAGCGACGTCTCCATCGCAATGTATGCCTAAACCAAGCACCATTAAAACTTAGTCTTCAGAAAGAGTATATGATAACTCGCTCGAGCCCGTTAACTTCAATTGAAACGGTCATCTAGTTATATCCACTCTAAACCTCGATTCCTCAAAAGGAAAATCATTGGTAAAAAAATATCATTTAATTCTTGACAAAAATGAAAATTTATAATAGTCGAATAATCGGCTAAGCACAAACATGCTTCAACCTTTAATTCAACAGAGTGGATAAACCTCTTTCCACCAGCTATAATCATGGACAGGAAGTCATCTAAAGCTAAACTTAAGAATAATACAGTATTCCTGGTCTTTTTGAACGATATTTTATTGTGTTGGACACCCTGATCATCCTACCACTAGCTAAACTCAAACTCAGTGGTAGGTCAAAGTTCAAGATCTCAATCTTTGTTCAGTCCCTCTTCTTTTCACACATCAATTACTCAAACTCCACTGATATATACACTCTTTTTCGAGCTTTTCTCCAAAGAAGACCCCATTGTGGGGATTAATCAGACACCTCAATCTCTCAGCTAACTAGAAGATTAGGGTGTTTGACCCCATCACACATGCCACATATGGGTAGGGCCCCGTTAAGCCCAATCCTTCAAGTCATTACTGTCACGCAAAAGTCACTCATTTTAGCGATTCATCAAACGGACGGGTAGGGATATTCATTCAGTCTCCAAAATAAAAATAAAAACACCCCTTTTGCTCATAAATCCTACCTTTTTGAGTAGGGTTCTTCACTTTCATCACACCTTTTATCAATCTCATCCATAAGCTTTGCTCAGTGAGCAAACTCTCATAATATTTTCTTCAATTAAAACTCACATTTTTACTGCTTAAAATTTACACACTCGTTGACACGCCACTTTCAACCAAAACTAAAGCCGATTGGAGGGTCCCAAAATCAGATGGGTTCCCTTACTGCAGACGACGCTCCCACCGGCTATTAGTCAACTCAGTCTTCTCAATCATGGAAATCACTGCCGCGAGCTAGACCGTTTGCAACCCATAACAAGCTAAGCGAAGAGTCCCTGAATCCAGCGGGTTTCCCTGACGCATGTGACACCTTCACCGATTATCATGTGATTAAATAAGCGGGTATGCTGATTCTGGCGGTTTTTCCCTCATCCTACGTACAAAACTCACATGTGATTCACAACCAAAGACCAAACATGAGGGGTCCCAAAATCAGGCGAGTTTTCCTGCCGCAGACGACACCCCCACCGCAGTTGAGAATCAACAAAATGAAATTGTCGATTTTGGCGGAGGATAAAAACTTTAATACCACAAAAATCTTTCAAGTTACCCTGCCACTCAAGGATGGACCTTCCATAAAATGTATTAAGACCCCTTCCTACTTAAAGGAAGAGGCAGCCATAAAAATCTTTCAGTCATCCTCCAACTCATGGATGGACTAACCATATAACTTTTAAAAATATATCTTCCACTTGAAGTTGAGTCTAGGTGAAACCAATAACCACTTAGGCCGCCTTCAGGCATAACCTATTTTTTTATACAATTTTCTGGACTCTTCAAGTCTCCCATAAATCTTTCACTTCAAAATCACGCTTTTTTCACTTCATTGAACCCTTTTTGGTTCGCATACTTCATCCATCATTTTACTTCACAAACCCACAAGACCATAATGGTGAGAATGCCGATGACAACCAGAACACACACGATTCTGCAACCTGGGGGAATCAAAACCCACACCAAGATGACTTTTAGAAAAAAATCATATCATCTCGCGTCTCAAATCCCCACAAGTCCCAAACCATCACAAATCCAGGTCCCAATCAGAAACAAAAGACCATGTATAACATACCCTATAAGACATAAAAGACTGATATACGCAAAATAATCCCAAGCGTTCTTGCGGAGATGATAGGGCGTCAGCGCACGACCGATCGAACTCCGCAAGGCCTCTACTTGCATTCATTCAAACCTAAATTCTGCTTAGAGAGTGGATAGTCAAACCTAGAGCATATGCACAATCCCAAAAGGTAAGGATTCTCATCCGAGATCAGAGATATATACAAGATAAAATTTATGTCTCATAAAACTTGGAGACTAAGCATAGTAGCAAAGTAAGCGGATGGTTGTCTACTAATCTAGCAACTGAGTCTTCTGCATTGTCATAGCCTTCTGAGTGTTTTTTTATAAATCGTTAAGGAGTGATGACACCATTCTTCCTTTCTCTTGTTATAGACGAGACAAGTAGATTGGTGATAGTTGTTGGGAGGAACCAAGCCCTTGCCTAAAGCACAACGGTCTCACCCCTTAACTCCTCCCTTCGCCATCTTACATCTATGATTTCGTTTGACGACCTTAGCGTCTTTCTGAAATTCATCTCTCATACCGTCAAAGGTGCCTGCTCCAACCTTTTGTCATGCCTACTCTTCTCATTATCCACCAACTCCTTTATTTTCCTCGTTTCCCGCAAAGTATGACATACTCTGAGGTGTTGATCGAAATTGCCTTCTACGGAATTTTCTCGTATTCTGTCCCACGAATCAAATGTCGTTGCTCTGCATCCGTGAAATTCATAAGGCAAACAAAACACTTGTCATATTCAGACAACGCCCAAACCTTGCGGGATGCTTGCTCATACTCCATCAGGAAGTGCCTTACTGACACATAATTGTGTCGATCTATCTTCTCAAGATCGTATTTGGTCAGTTGTTCTTCCCCTAGCCAGTATTTATTCCACATGTCATCATAAAACTTCCTTCATGATGACCCCGCTCTTCTAACCAACTCATTGACTTCCTCCTTCAAGCTTATATGAATATACTTTATGACCTCCTTTAGCATATGCTACTCATTCCATTCACAGTGAGATGCTATCTGCTCAAACTTGTCAAGGAAGTCAGAAATATGATAGCCCTTGAAGAAGTCGATCTCAACCTTGGGTAGGTTGTCTCGCTCCCAATCTCGCAGACCTAGCAGAGAGGCGAGCTCCTCGACCCCAATCTTCCCTTGAGAGCCTTCCATCTCGAGTTCCCTCGACCCCATCACCTGTTGAACAACAACGAGCGTTGTTATGGTCGAGGCTCGAAAGAAGTCACACAACTAAATCTAATGCAAAATATATCCCTACTAAATTATGTCGTTCTCATTATGAAAGCGCACATAAGAATCTATTCGGAACAACGACGATACCGAAGAGAGACTTTAAACAAATATCCACTTAAAATAAATCACAAGCATTCACTAATAAAATATTAGAAACATAATCCAGACACTAACCAACCATCAATGCTACTTATCAAGGAAGGACATGAAACATATACGTCACATAAGCGAATATTCCAAAATGAATCCGATATATAGTACAACCCACAATAATTAACATATATTCACAACAGTAATGCACAGTTTGATAAGCACAAATTATTTACTAGGGTTGTAGCGGAAGAACACGTATGCTTCAGAAATAACCTACATGAAGTCAACTCAACTGTCAGTCATGCAACGTGATAACTCTGAAGAACGTAGTTCATATTCTATAAGGCAAAAATAAGATCAGCAATGAGTAAATAACATGATACAATTGTTACCCCTTCAGCTCGTAAGCAAAGCATATAATACAGAGGAGCGGTATAATCCTCATGGGATAACATCTTGACTCCCGGGCCCCGCTTTAAAGATCAAGCCTCACCGCAAGCCTCTCTGATTCCGGTGCTTGCACCTCACCGAACCTAATCATGGGATAACATCTTGACTCCCGGGCCCCATTCATACCTACCAGGACAACGAACAGCGAATCCGCACCCTCACAAATATGGTGGCCCTGCTTAGCGGGAGGCGAGCCCAAGTCGCTACTCTAGAACCACCCTCACGCAGCAATAGCTGTTCCACTTGGCCATCATAGTTTTGGCAAGGTAACAAGTCTCTTCCTCTCCTCTCAACAAATAATGTAGTTATTCTCCTATCATAGGAAAGGTAACAACACCCCACTGATGGACCAGGAACATAATTTCGACGTGGGTCTCACTACCATCCTTGAGACTGACAACTGCTTCCTTAAGCTTCAATAAGGGAGTAACAATTCAAGAGTGCACTTCCATTGAGGACAACTATACACGTTGACTTACTCCCTTGAGTAAGAACTACCTTCCACAGAAACGAATCACCCCATTCACCTCTGGTCCCATGCCAGATGTGGGTTTCATGCATAATCTATGTTCTCTGGGAAGGAAATCCATACATACATCATCAATCAAGCATCAAACATAATACAGTAAAAACGCATATATGTCAACAACCAGATATAAATTGTCATAAAAAATATATATAAATATATATTACATATACTTCAGAATATAGGCCTCTTTTCAGGTTAGTCACACCGCTAGCTAAGTAACCACTACTTCTCAAACTTTATCGGCAGTTACATCTATACAATCCCCTAGGTGACTCAACTTATCGTCAACTGATACCATTGGAGGGTCAACGCTTAATACTCGTTGAAGTACCTATCATACCACTACTCAGTACGAGCTGAAGGAAAGACCTCTGCCATCAAATTCCTTATTTCACACCCCTCATTCATGTTGCTCATGTATCAGAAGCCTCTTCTAAAGCGACGCTCTATTAACCAGGGGGAGACGCCCTAGTTTAACGTCTTTACTTCCCAAAGCGGCCTTAGCACAACAATTGCGTAATGAATCAACAGAGCTTGCTTAAACAATGAACATATTCAACAATGTTGACGCCGCGCCAATTGACCGCATCAGACATGCCACGTCTCGCCCAATCACCTGAAGATACTTAGGTTGCTGCAAGGTGCTCGTTGAAACAGCTATTACATGCGCCAGAGCACGTAAGTGTATAGCGAACCACTTCCTTCTTCAAGTAAACCGCGCATACGCTAATAATCAATACTTCACGCTGTCGAGCGCATCGGTCCCGCACGGGGACCCTCCCGGCCGCGTCACGCAGGATTTTGCAAGACTTCGTTGCAGAGCGCTTTCAACCGCTCCGATCGAGTGCGCCAGCTGTACCTCTCGCGCGCCCCTACGACAGGACAGGGTCACTGGAGGCACGCCTTTACCTCCACCTGCGGGAGCTGTCACCATCCCTTGGGTGGGCGTATCCCCGCCAAGCTACCGAACCACGTGCGAAGGTTTCTCGTATGCAATCGCAGAGGTGGTCCGGCTGAGGACGTTTCTCATTCACTGTAGCATAGGGGGGTACGCGCGGTCAACGCCCAGAATCGAACCCGTACGCGAATCGACGCACTGGGGGGCTGAGACCCCAAACGCGACTCGACGCCGGTCAACGAGGACGGATCACGCACGCCACGCGTTACATCACAACACTTACATCCACAAACACACGACACAACAAAAACAACAACACAACAACACTCCTAGTCCCTTCAGTGTCCAACCCATAACTTTCGGAAGCGAGAGTCAGATAGGTATCGCGAGTAAGACTTTAGTATAAAATATCACGGACGCAAGGCCTTCTCATATCAACTAGCCATGCAAGCATACACAAGCAATCGCAATGATGGAGTACTACGTGGTACCCATAGTCGGGCGATCCTCGATAGTCTCGAGGGCCATGTTCGACACTCAAGTGTTGGCTGATAAGTGTTTTGAGGGGTTAATCTTTCGACGCTAGACAACAACCGCCAAGTGCGGTTGAGGATCACACCCTCTTCTGCACCCTGTGGAGAGGAGTTATTCCTTCCACGCTGAGCCTAGGACCTGGGATGTCCTGGACAAGGACCACGAACCTAGGCCCTGGACCAACGTCCGACTGAGAATTTTCCTAAAAAGTATACACCAATAAGGGAGGTTTTTCCTTCTCTCTCCATCTCGACTTCATTCAGACCTTTAAGAGTGGGTTCGTCAGATCATGCGAATACCGTATATATATATACATAGTGGGGACTAAGTGTGTGGCGATCTCTCTTCACAATCCCTGTATAGTTCCCATCAATTACTATAGCTATGCTAAGCAAGGACAATTCAGGTAGTCAAGCAAATGTTTGTGTGACATTTCGATGATCACTCTCACATCAGTTGTGTGGCTTGTCCATCAACATTCACGCAATACTCAGACTATCACCAAACTTAGATCAGGGAATTCATAAGCATACATGCAATCACACAAAATTCGAACAACAACATCACACATCCTAAGGGAGTCAACTTACTGCTCTCTGCATACTCACACCCTGCCTCATGCGTACAAGCCCAAACCCAATTCCATCATCCCTCAAATAAAGTACTCAATCTTTAAAAATGGCCACTTAAAAAGAAGTCAGGGTGAAAACCCCAAGAAAACTTAAAAGCCCACAGGGGTTGAGGCCTTAGGTTGAGATGAAGGAGCAAGGTAAGTTGTGTCGTAAACCGATGAATCGGCAACCGACCTGTTATCAGTGATAACAGAAGATGATACTCTGTAGGATCAGGCCGAACAAGTCGAGCCTTCAATCGAATTTCCAGCCCTGCAGCACAGTACAGGTCAAGGAGAGCCACTATTATGTTTGAGCCAAATGGAGAACGTACTCCATGTCGTAGCCTAGCTCCTCTACTAATCTCTCCTTTATCTTAACTCAATGGGTTCCAGAAATCATCAACAATTTTTGGCAGCATCTCCCTTTGACAAGTTGGATTGCCAGCTTTTGCCTAGCAGAAAATATTCTAACTCCCTAGATTCTACAAAATTTTTGGCAACACTTCTCGTAGGGACAGGAGACTGCCAATATAAAGCTGAAAGTGTAAAGTCAAAGCGCAACTTATACTTGAAACTTAACTTCTGACACTTATTTGATAGTTGGAATTGAGGATAGTCTTCACAATCTCTCTCAGGTGATGGCATCGTGTGCTAACACCAGTCCTAACATCAAGTAGGATCAGTCCTATCAAATCCCAAACTTCTCATCATCCATCTCGTCTACCTATAGCTCCAACACTCGACGAGCATCTAAAGCAACTAAGCTATCAAAAGATTACCCCAGAGAAGAACCTCAAAAACATACATAGGTGAGAACAACAAACATTTCTCACCAACCCAGAGGCTGCTTCCCAGGTCACTTAGTTTGTTCAAAAGCCTCGTTATTCCCCTTTTTACCCTTCCTTACATAAGACATAGGATCAACCAACCCAACTTATGGATGTCACTGACCTGCCAGTTTATATGGCTAGGCCACACCAGCTCATGGTGCCCTAACCTAGTAAAACAAGTATACGTACGACATAGGACCAAACCACACCAACTTATGATGTGACCAGTCTCTGCCTAAACGATTGACATAAGGCGTATGACCGGGCCGCACCAACTTATGATGAGAGTGATTAGCCTAACTTTTTAGCATACACAAATAGTTGAGCCACCTCAACTCATGAGGGTTCAGCCTCTGCCTGAACAAACGACGAAAGGCATATGATCAGAACACAACAACTTATGTTGTGCCCGACCAGCCCATACAGTGACATATAGCCTAAAACTAGGCTACTCAACTTATGAGTAATCTAGTCCCGCTTAAACAGAAACAAGCGCGTATGACCGAACAGCCCGCAACTTATGCGTTTGGTCGGCCTCCGCAACACAACTATATTCAACAAATAAAGTCACTCTCAAATTTTATCTTCAGTCAAGTGGTCGTGTCACCTCTACCCATGAGGATCCCCACCCAAATGTCCATTATGTTTAGAAAATGAAATAGCAAAACTTTATATACCTCTCTGCATTTGTGTTGTCAAGGACATAGGACCAACTACCCAACTTATGGATCAGTGAACCTGCCCAAAGTTTACCACACAATTTTGTATTGTTCATCTTCCTTCCCTCTGCTTTGTCTGCTACCAGCTTATATGGCTGTACCTCCCAACTCGTGGCGCCCAGCCTGCCACAAATATACATAATAAATAAAGTATAAAATTCTATACTCTGATTCTCCTTATGTTGGCGGCTCATTGACTTGACCACACCAACTTATGGTGCGAATAGTCTTGCCTGATCAATAAACATAAGGCATAAGACCGATTCACACCAACTTATGATGTGGTCAGATTTCTGCCTAAACAAATTGACGTAAGGCGTATGACCGGGCCACACCAACTTATGGTGGGGCTGACCAGCCTGAACTTTTGGCATACCCAAAGATTTGGACCACCTCAACTTATGAGGAGTCCATCCACGTTTGATCTGTCTACGCGCTCCTAGATGGGGGGAAAAAAAAACAAAGGGGAGAGAAAGGGAAAAAAAAGAGAATATGCAATGAACCCAGATCGTGAAGACACTTGTCAACAATGCAAGTCAAAAATGTCGAACAACCGATGATAGTCAATAACCAAAAATCAAAGTCAGATACTCAATAGATGAGAGGTCATACACAAACGAAGGAGGTGAGAGGGGGAAGAGATTGAGACAAAAGGGAGATAGGCAATGCCCACTTTTCCACGAATTTCTTCCCCCAGCACTTTCGTAGAAATCAATGATCAGGACGAGTATCTATAGTATCCTCCAAAGTGCCTCGTGGCACAACCAATCGGTTTAATCAGCAATGAAGCATGTCAACATGAAGACTCCAGGTAAGCATCACGTTCTTTCATCAGTCATGATCACCTCCTGAATGACGATGTGAAGATCAACATTACATATCTGTAGCCTCGCCACATCATCAGTAGATTAGTGGCCACAACCACCTCAACCCATCATACACGTGGCATCGTCCACCTCAGCAATGATGGCGCAGCCCTTATCTCTTATACCGACCAATCCGCGGCCCAGATTCAAAATCTGGTGCTGCCATTCGATTCAAAACGCCCTAAAAACCCCAAATAGCATCTTTCCTTGCTCATTTTCATCAAGAAATGGGCAAGATACATCATTTTTCATTTTTTTTTCCCTTCGTTCACCAACTCCCCTCGACACTCTCCGCGCTCCTCATTCCCGCTTTTGTTATCCACTATGATCCTGGCATTGATGTCGCCCAGGCTTGAGACCATCAAGGCAACTCTTCTCCGCTCTTTACCTCAACAATCAGAAGATGATAATAAGTATAGTAGTCGTAATCACCTATAATAGCGCCACGTGGCACTCTTATCTCAAGAAGACCATGAAAAAACAACAGATTCAGTGACGACGTAAACTTCAGGTGAGTACCCCGTCTCCCACTTCCACAGATCTCAATCTACCTCCTCCTCACAACCGGTCACCTCAGGTAGACAGTGTGGACGAATGCCACATCATCAAACTAGTTCAGAAGCAACACCATATCAGCATGCCAATGAGGACCAGAGGCAGCGCCAAATCAGCCTGTCATGAAGACATGTAGCAGCGCCACATCAGCCTGCTATGAAGACCTGTAGCAGCGCCACATCAGCCTGCTATGAAGGTCTGTAGCAGCGCCACATCAGCCTGCTATGAAGACCTGTAGCAGCGCCACATCAGCCTGCTATGAGGTCCTGAAGCAGCCCCACATCACAATGCCATGAGGGCTTGGTGGTGCAACACTATAGGTGCAACGTGACATGTCCAATCAGTTCCTCATCAGTGTTGGAGCAATGTCGACATGATGACAACCAGGTAAGCCTCCACGAATTCTCCACAGTCCTGATCTCCTCCCAAGTGGCGATGAAGGAAAGCAGCAATGTCGAACACGTGGCCCAGCGACGTCAGCAGATGTAACACGTGGCAGCAGCCACGTCAGCCTCCCAAGAAGACAGGTGCAAGCCAGCCACCATGCCGGACCTGCAGTGTGCCGCCGTAGAGATGAAGTCAGCACAAAACCGGTGCTCGACCAGCGTAGCAGCGTTGTGCCAATCACGTCGTCAACACATGAAGTCAGCATTGACCGCAAGACAGAGCGAATGTCAAAGCCAGGGAATTCAACTCTTATGTAGTGTTGACGCGAGGTCTGGACCCCTGATGCTGTATCCCTCAACCATCCAGATCTCAATGCGGTGAGGGTCCAGATTGGTCTGAAACCAATTTCCCTCTGGCCTGGATGCTGTCTGGGTACCTGCGCACAACAAGTGAATGTATCCAACCAAGGGCCTGGGTGCGGTACCTTTGATTCTACATTTGAATTTGACCCTTGAATTTCTTGTGTGCAGCGCTTGGTCACACAGCCGTCACAGCAGACTTAAGCCTGGGCATGTCTTGGTCACACAACCCAGTACAGCAGACTCAAGCCTGGGCGTGTCTTGGTCACACAGCCCAGCGCAGACCCATTTCAGATCTGAGTTGCCTGAGGCTGGGTTCTGAGCCCCGGGCAATCTTCTGAACATGATTACTGTACTTCGTGCGGGCCTTGCTAAACTTCTCTGTATCGTTCCAATTTTTACGGATGTTCCGAAGGACTGTGGCCGTGTGATAACCTTGAGATATCATCATTAAGCTGACCGACTCCAAGTAACTTAAAATTGGTCTTACTCATCAAGTTCCCGCGTCGAAGTCCGACACAGGTCTGTACTCCAACGGCTCATGGTTGTACCTACTGAGCTAAACTCTTGGGTTTATGGTCCATCCCGGTATCAATCTCGGACCGCGTTCTAAAATAAATAAAATAAAAATAAAAATATGGAGGGAGAAGACTGATAACAAAGGAGAGACGTACTGGTACTCCCTCGGCCTCTGCAAGTCGGGCCCGTTGCCGGACTCCTCAACAAAACTAAGGGGGATAGTCTTGCGGGACCCTCAACCCCTCAGCTTTCCTCCATGGCGCTCCTTTGCTCCTCCGCTGCCGATCGCTGGCCTCGATCCCGGGTCTTCGTAGTTTCAGTCCAAAGTCGTAACCTATAGGGCTAGGCCCAAGCTTGGATATAACAGGCGCGAACTTAACTATAAAGACGTCCGTTTTAGCCCTAAACCTGTCGGCTGTACAAAAGACTGTATTAAGCGCGCCAATTATATGTGTCGGCCCTTGCCGTATGAAGGGGTCAATTCCGTCTGTCGCCGCCGTGCACCTTACTAATCCCAGAGTCTTAGCAAGCAAGTCAGATGGATTCGATAACCAAACCTAGTTCCGATGTGCACCGCGTCCGTTACTGCAGATCCTCCTTTCTTATCTCATACTACTAGGTGCAGACGCCGTTCTCTTAACTAAGCGACCTCCTAAAACACCTTGTGTGCCCTCAAAGTGCACATCCACACACTCTCTAATCAAATCAAAAAGCGAGTGGCATTCCGTACCTCTGAGAGTTTATTGTGGTTACTCAGAAATGAGAGACTCTCTCGGATATCGCTAAAATACGCACCTTCCGTGAGATGCAAAAATGTGCCCAAATACCCTTGTAAGGGTATTCGGGCCAACAGTTTTCCGGACCCTATTAAGCGACGTCCCCGTCGTGTCGGGCAATCAAAACTATAAGCACAGCAAAAAAATCGCATTTGCTGACGAGGAAGTAACCAATCCGATCCGCCGGTCCGACTCCGTTTGAGGTATTTTCTCAGCCTGCCCCCGTCACGGTGTTCCACTGCCAGGTATCTAACCTGGGTCTCCCATATCCTGGCCTCAGAATTAGGGGATACTATTTTCCATACTACAGCGTAATATCCGTTCCCAGGTAGCAAGTTGATAGTCCTCTCCCTTCGTCCTAGACATTGCCGATTACTCGTTGGGTGTCCTTAGCCCTGATCCCGTGAACGAGCTCATGACTTTGGACGCGGGCCCTAACCGAGACCTCTCAAAATACAGGGGCACCTCAGTCCCCATACCAATATCCATCATAATGAAATACCCATCCTGGAGTCTAGCACATGTGGGTTAGGTCTCCACCTTGGCTTACCGCAAGTCGGTTGATCATGTCAAATCCACGGTCCATCGCGTTGTTATATAGCGATGGTGCCCTCGTTGGTTGCGCAACGATAAGCAGTTTTTCCTATCTTGGTATCCCGGGGGATTCCGACTCTAGACTTAATCGATCTCAATGACCTTCCTTCTAGTTAGGCCTCTTCGAGTGGCCGACCCTTCAAGCCCTAACCTCTGGTGAGTCATGGACCCACTGCCAGGTTGCGCCGGTCAGCAGCCAACGCTGGGAGTTACGTCCCAGTGATGCTAAGTATAGCCCCTTAGCTCGGCCTCACAAACATGTCCCTCAGACTAACTTCATAGTGGTCAAGCATTCTCATTGCCAAAATTCCTCAAAGTTTTCTCAACAAAATAAAGGATCACATACCAACTGCCCACGGGACTACGTGGAGGGATAGTGCCTTCTCTCAATATTCAAGAATATATTCATTATCAATCCACAGGGTCGTGACCCTCCCTACTTTGATCATAGTAGGTTGGGTCACACGTCTTAGGGACACCTCTCAAAATTTCTTCAAAAATTCCATCATGAATGCCACAAATTTCAAGCAATACTTTTCACAAAATATCTGGCCTTCCCTCGTCAGACTTTTACATCACAAAAATATTCATCATCATAACACTTTTTTTTTTTTTTTTTTTCTTTTTTTTTTTCTCTCTCTCAATATTACCCATATTTCAGGGGACTAACCAACCTCCGGGCTTCCCTCCATACACAAAAGGACACAACTTTGGTTGTGACACTCACATTCATCATCACTCAAATTTTTTCCAAAGTTACGATTATGACAATCTTTATTGAATATAAAAGATGCATCCTTCTCGTTAGTACTTTAAAGATTCATCTGTCTTTTGATAGATAGACCTTGCAACTCAAAACATATAGAAATCACAAGAGTTGTTTACATAAGGACAAGCCCACAAGACTGAAAAGGATTGCGAAAACCCACACAAAACCACACCTGAAATCCATATAACTTGATATAAGTACACAGAGTTTGGAGTCTTGTGAAAACAAGAGCCCCTGTCGATATCTCCAAAAACCATAATCAAAGTTCAAATGTTAATGTAGCCGCGACACCACTCTGACGTGTCTTCTACATCATATCCTAACTAAGAAAAATTATGCAAAAACACTCCACACCACTCAAGAAAAAGAAATATCAAATAAGGCTACCCCAGTGTTATCTCTAAGACTGAAGATCCTTTGTGACTTAGTCCCGCAATCTCTGATGTACATGGGTCTGATCCAATCCTCCACGTGTTCCCCTATATACAGATATTCATCAGGACTGAGTGTCAAGTTTCTCATCTTTCTTAGCTCTAGACCTTTCCGGACCCTAAAGGTTAAAACCTAGTCAATCAACACCTCGCCTATCTGTCTGTACAATTGCGCCCTACCACCATCTCGTGATCTCTCAACTTGAATACCATTCCTATCTCTCCAAATCCCTGTGGATATTCTGATAACAAACCCTTTCGCCTCATCCTCATAGAATTTGGGGCAATCATCAGAGAAGTGTTTGCCCTTTTTGCAGTAGAAACATTTTCCAGGCTTCTTCTGTACGACTTCTGTTTTGGCTTCCTCTGAGGGTGATACAGATGAGGGGGTGCCTGTAGCTTGACTAGTGGCTTTCTGATGAAGAGTCTCTAGAGCTCCAGGGCAAACCCCTCTGTCACTCTCTCGTACAAACTGTTCACTGCCACTTTTCTGTGGTTCAGAGCCAGAGGCCCAAAGTCCCAAAGCATCTCCAAAGCTAGTGAGCAGGGGCATGTTCTCTGGCATGACCAACCCGTGAGAATCCTCCCCCTGATGAACTTGTGATTGCTCTTCTTGCAAAAATTGAGGAGGACTTTGAGGAACAGTTGATGTGGTCTCAATCTGTCCTTCCTCCTCGACCTGTTCTCCAGCTGCTGGCAAAGGTATATGTTGAGTAGCCAAGGACACAGGCGCCTGCCACTCTGATTTTTCAGCCTCTGACCTCTTCCTCTTCAACACCTCTTCTGGCTTTAGCATAAGTTTGTCAAGCAAAGGAATATCCTCATCTGCCTGTTGCTCTGCTCCAGCCTCCTTTTTTTGATGCTTGAAGAGGTCCTCAGCTGAGTGCCCATCGATTTCAAAGTTTTGGACCTCAGTCCAATCCACCACCGTTGTAGGCACCTGCTGACCACATTTGACCTCAATATCCTTCAACCTTTTCTCCCACTCAATCTCCTTAGCTTGAAAGGAAGTTTGTTGTGCCTGGAGTTGCCTTCGCAGAACGTCGTTAACCTTATTAAGGGTCTGATTGACCAACTTGAGGGCTCCATTCTCGGCCCTGATGTCCACCATCTCAGTCTTCACCGCGTCCATCTCCTTGCCTTGCCTTTTCATCTCCTTCTTCAAATCTTCAATCTCTCTTTCCCAATTCACCCTCCGACCATGAGAAGCTTGGGCCACCTTTGTTACTTTCCTCCCCACCTTCCCATCAGAGGCCTTTGCTGCTGCAAAACCTTCCTTTATAAGGTTTTTTAGGCTAAGTAAGTCTGTGGAGACTAACGTAACCCCCATCTCCTGATGTTTCTCTGTGGGTTTGCCTGCAGCCTCCATCAACCTGTCGAAGCTCTCCCAAGTTTCTGTGAGTAGAGGAGGATCATTCTTCTGAGTTGTCCTTTTGGCCTCCACTTCCACTGGCTGCTCCCCCTGCTGCATTTTGTCCCTCTTTTCTGCCAGGTCTTTCAATCTGAGTTGAATCCTGATCTTCTTTTCTGTAGCTGCTTCCTCAATCCCTTTCATCTTTTTTTCTCTGGCAATTTCCTTTCCTGGTTGTTCCTGTGTTATTGGCTCGGGTACATGATCAGACTCCCTGCCTGGCTTAGAACTGTGATCAGGTAGGTGAATAGGTCCTGAAGGAAGCTCTGAGTCACCTGAAGTCCCTCCTCTTCGTGCTTCCCCTGTTGCTTGCCCTTTCTTTGTGTCAGGCCTGTGGGGCATATGCTCTCTCCTCCTTTTCTCCTTTTTATTTGTTTCATGAGATGCATCATGTCCCAACGCTCTTCCCTCTGTTCCTTCTGGCTCTCTCCTTTTCTTCTCCATTCCCCTTTGGTTGTCCACTTGGCGCTCGAGAGTATAATAGTTCCGCAATAGACGCTTGCAGTCGTCCAGTTAGCAACTCGCTCCACTATAGTCCTGACAAAAGACCTGATGGTCTTCCTCACAAACTGGACAAATCCCCCAAACCTCATCTCTGGCAAAATGTTCTGTTCATCTGCAAACAGATCATAAGCCCAAAGGAATTCCTCCAAATTGGAAGAATCGAAGCGAATGAGCATTCCGTCTCTCCCCACTTGTGATGGATGCAACCCTTTCATCTTTCTCTCGAACTCCTGCCAAGTGAGCGACTCCCTGATAAATCTCGCAATCGGCTCAGCTCATTCCCCACTGCCTCGTACCTCGGTCAACATCCTAGTGGCATCCCAACCATGCTCATAGGCATGAGCCTCGAACCTGGCCATAAACATCTCCACGTTGCCTCCATCGAAGATAGGAGGTCTGTCCTCTCTGGTGGTTCGTCGTTGGCCTCCCTATTTGGTAGTCCTCAACGGAACTTCCATTGGCCCTGCCCCGCCCCTCCCTCTTGGCATGGCTGTCAAGAAGGTATCAAGCATGCACAACAAGGAAGAGACAACAGGAGCACAGAGAATAAGCATGTTAGGCTACCATAGAAAAGGAGATACACAGATCCCTCCCATAACTACCTAGCTATCTATACTTGTATACATATATAATTCTATCCTAATTCTATCACTATTCAAATCTGACAACTTAAAGTTTTCTCCTCACAGCTTGGAAATCACATGACCTTTCAATTTATGCTCACCTCATCCCGAGCCACAAACTTCTTCAATCTGGAGCCTGATACCCAGTCTTTCCACGTTGTTCCATTCATCTCCTCAATTTGGTATGCCCCGTGCTCGCCGCACCTTGTTATTCTGTACGGTCCCAGCCACCACTTGTCCAATTTTCTCGACCACTGCTTCTCTAGAGATGAATCATATAGCAGTACGATATCTCCCACCTTAAGAGGCTCCTTCCTCACTCGTGCCAACTGATCCCACCTGAACTTATCCTTGGTCCGACTGTCAGCCACCCTACTCGCCGCTTCCTGTACCCTATCCTCTATGGCTCCAATCTGACCTGCCCTTAAATCCAGCAACTGTTCAAAAGACAGAGTCGTTTCCAGGTCTTGGCACCTCCAAGTTTTTAGAAAACTTTCTATAGGAAACGTCGCATGTCTGCCATACCACAACGTAGCCGACGCGTAATTGGTGCTTCTCCTGACAGTGATGTTCTCCACGAAGAAGGCAACTCTTAGGAAATTAGGCCACTGATTAGGCTTGCCGTTTGTCCATTTTGCAAGAAGGTTTGTAATGGTACTGTGTCCTTTTTCCACTGGTGCGTTAGCCTGAGGATGTGCCGCAGTCGTATATTCAGCAATCACACCATATCCCCTCCGCAGTGTCTTCACTTCTGCACAAGTGAATTCAGACCCCCTGTCCATTACGAATCTCGAAACGAAAGGATAACGAAGATAATATTCCTCAATGCATCGAGCCAATACTTCTCCTGTCTTCGTGCGAATAACTTTACCATCCACAAATCCTGAGAGATTGTCTCGTGCATCAAAAATATAATTAAGCCCTCCTATTCCTAGCGGCATTACCAGTAGGTCCAGATGAATGACCGCTCCAACTTCACGTATATAACATGGGTGAAGCGGTTCCCTGGGTCTAAGGGAAGACCGCTCCTGACATGGTACACAGGATTTACAATATTTATCAATCATGTGTCCCATGTTATCCCAATAATATAAGTCGTGAATCTTAAGATATGTCGCATCTGCACTCCTATGACCTCCTGTCGTTCCATCATGAAGGGTTGCCATAACGTCAATCTGTCGATTTACACCATAGACCACCCTTCTGGGATTTCGCCCTTTACTCCTCATAAACAGGTGGCCGTCTCTTACCAAAAAGTTCGGTCGCATCTTGAAAACCTTCTCGCTCGTATCCCTTTCTCTCGTTTCGCATGAAAGGAGCATTCCCAACTCCAGATATAATCCATCATATTCTTCTGCGTGAAAAACCTCTTTTATTTCTCCCTCTTCAAAATCATCATCCTCACCTTCGTGGACTACATTCTCTTCCCTATTCTGACTTTTTCTTTCAATCCTTACAGCCTCGTCCTGAAGCAGTGAATTTGCCAGAAGATACATTCCACCTATCAGTCGTTCACGCTTTTCTACTTGTTGGGGTCCACTTTCCAATGTGACCAACTCTTCCTGCAGCTGATACTTATCCGCCAAAGCCAAATCCATCATCCATTCTACTCCTGGCATTCCCCAATAATCTTCCTCAATATAAGGTTTGAGGACTATATCCGGCTGCCGTACGTGTCCTGGAGGTGCGAGCCATATAGGCCGCCCGGGAGAAACATACTTACCTACTGCCATAGACCAGGAGTTAATGTGGAGCTTCACGTCTTCCTCTTTTTCCAGGAACCCATCGACTAGCGGAGTATCTTCAACTATCCCTTTATTGCCTTTATCCCAATCGACGCGACTTAACCCATCTGCTCTATTCTTGTTCCCATGAATACACTCCAACTCGAAATCAAACATCCAAATATATGTCAACCATCTGGCAATGGTTGGATCCGAAAGAGCAAAATTCTTAAGTGAGCCAGCCAGGGCAGTTGGATCAACTTTCAGCACGAAACGCCTGCCAAAGAGGTAATTCTTGAAAACTCGTAAACAATGAAGGACTGCCAAGGTCTCGCGCTTAAACTGGGAGTAGTTTCTCTCAGTTGTGTTAAGCGTTCGACTTTCAAACCTCAAAGGTCGTTTTTCTCCCTCACAATCTTTCTGGATCAATACACCTCCTAAGGCAGTTGGTCCCGCATACGTTTTTACAATAAAAGACCTTGTTAGTGTGGCGTCATGATCTGGTACGCCCAACGCTAACCCTCCCTCTTCAAACTCTTTCTTCAGGTTTTGAATTACCGACTCCTGCTTGTCTCCCCACTCCCAGTCTTGACCTTGGCGTACAAGCTTTCTTAACTGTTCTGTCTTCGCTGCAAAGTCTTTAATAAAGACTCTAAAAAAAACACATGTTCCCAGAAAACTCCTTACTTTCGTGATAGTTTCGAATGGTGTTGATCATTCGAGGACCTTGTTGGTTTTCTTATTGTCTACTTCGACGTGCTGGAGACTGGGTACGACTTCATCCTTGGAACTTCTTGGTCTTGCCTGTTTCGTGGCACAGAGGTCGAATGGGCGACCGAGACACCCGCTCTTAAAATTAAATGTGGTCAGACGCATCGAGTCCCCTTCAGGGCCTTCATTGGAACCACGAGCGACACCCCTCCCGACCTACTTCCCCAGGACCCTCGTTCCTCTGGGTCCCACCCTGACATCGCCTTCACTTCTCCTCGTCAGTTCGCTCACTTCACACGACAGGAGGACGTCACATTCTACTCTGTGAATGTCATGGATCTTCTTCGCTATGATCCACTCTGTCCCAAGGTTGAGCTCATCTCTCTGCAGCCCGATCCCCCTTACCCTTCCTCCATCTTCGTGGCCCCCATCTCTACATCCACCCCTCAACCTGCGGATATCCCCTCGATCTCCCAGGTTCATACGTCGTTCACTACCGAGTCCACTCATACATTTTGTGATGATGCACACGTTGAGGAACTCATGCGGTTCATGACCGACTTAGAGCCAACTGTTCGTAATTTGATTCAAGAGTACCGCGGCGTTTCCCCCTGTATTTCTCATACAAGGGGATCCTTCTGATGCGCGGTGTTGAGCATTCTATCTAGCTTGTGCCCGACTATTGTGTCCACCATCAGGCACCCTACCGACTCTCGATTCCAGAGGCGATGAAACTCAAACCTCAGCTTGAGGATCTCCTTCGACTGGGTTTCATTAAACCCAGTAACTCCCCTTGGGGTGCACCCGTCCTCTTTGCTCGCAAAGCGGACGAAACTCTTCATCTCCACCCTCCTGTGGAAGAACCCATCGTGGTTTTGGACACCCTTCTGTGAGGACACCTTTCGCGCCCTTAATAAGGCGGTGACTTGTGCGCCGGTTCTTCGCCTTCCTGATTTTGATCGTCCCTTCATCGTCACCATTGATGCGTTAAATTTTGCAGTAAGAGTTGTACGTTCTCAGGTGTTTCTCTCTCCTCCTGATTCACCTCATCCCCATGTTCCTCCTTTCCCCTCTCGATTGTCGCCTATCCTCCCAACATTTCCCTCCACTGAGAATCCTCTCGTTACTTACTCTCTGACCATCGTGGAGGATGAGACTGTCGAGAATCGTGTTGGGGATTGCCCGATCGCTTTTTACTCCTGTCAACTACTGTCTGCCGAGATAAACTACATTGCCGATAAATGTGAGGTTCTCGCAGTAGTGTATGCTAGCTGGCTTTGGCGTGATTATCTGCACGGGGTGTCCTTAATGGTGCGCACGGACAACTCAGTTGTCCAGGCTTTCCTCACGAAGCCCAAACTTTCCCTTCGAGAGGCACGCTGGTGGCATGAATTATCGGAGTTCAGTTTCACCACTCAACCCATTAAGGGTGAAACGAACTGCATCGTCGATGCCTTGTCCCGCCGTCCTGATCACAATCAGGAACCCATCCATCTTGCTGCCATCTCCATCACCACTGTTGATCAGTAAGTGATCGACGCATGTCGCACTCAGTACAGGCACTGCCCGGATTATCGCGCCATCCACACGACACTGTGGAGTGGCAAGACCGTTCCCTCATACTCACTCTGTGAGAACAGCCTTGTATACTGGCATGACAGATCTGGTCCGCTAGAACTACGTATTTGCGTTCCCTCCACCAGACAGCTCCGCATTCATGCTGTAGTAGAGTTCCATGACAAGGCAGTTGCCGGTCATATGGACTTCCACAAGATGTTGGCTCGTGTTTGCCACCTATACGTCTGGCCGAAGTCCAAGGACTTCGTTAAAGCCTACATCCAAGAGTGTCCTATCTGCCAGGAAGTGACCAGTGTGAACCACCTTCCGTATGGGTTACTTCAGCCCCTACCCATACCTGAGGCTCCTTGGCAGTCCATCTCGATGGATTTCATTGGTCCCCTTCTTTACCCACTGAGCGAGGTCGCCGGTCATGATGCTATGTTGGTCATTGTCGATCGCTTCAAGAAGGGTGCACGTTTTGTCCTGTACCGCTATCGCATTAGAGCTCGTGAGGTCGCTGACATCGTCTTCGACCGAGTAATGAGAGATCATGGCTTACCTCAGAGCATCATCTTTGACCGTAACCCACGCTTTACCAACACATTCTGGTGACGTCTACACGAGGTGTGCGGATTCCAACTCCGCTTCTTATCATCTTACCACCCTCAGACGGATGGTCAAACTGGGGTCACCAATAAAACTCTTGGTAATATCCTCCGAAAGTTTATTCGGGGTGACTAGCAGTGAGACTTACACTTAGCCCACGCGGAGATTGCGTACAACCACGCTGTTTCGCCAACCACGAGGATGTCGCCATTCTATTGCGACCTCGGCTACCACCCTCGCGTACCCGCGGACTTCCTATGACCGTCACGGTTGTGCCCAAATACTCATTGTCCTGCTTGGATCGCCCATATGGTGGCAATTATGAAGCGCGCATACGAGAGTCTAGCCGACTCCCAGACTCGCATGACTGCACGAGCAAACCGATCCCGAATAGATCATCCATTCAAAGTCGGTGACCATGTGCTCGTCGACCACAAGTTCAGGCGTAGCTTCTTTAGTCCATGCCTCATCCTTCAGGCCATCGGTTTTGACACTGCCGCCAGTCCGATCAGCTTCCGTGTAAAGCTACCTGATTACCTTCGACAGACTCGCGTACACGATGTTTACCACGTCTCCTTGTTGCATCCTTATCGCAGACCATCCGAACGGTTTGTCGGACGTCCTTATGGGCACCACCCATCTATCATGGTGGACGGTCACAAAGAGCTCGTCATTTCCGACATCGTATCTCACCGAGTTACCGATGATACCCCTCCACGCATGAAATACCTTGTGTGTTGGAAGAGCTATCCTGATGAGGAGGCTACTTGGGAGTCCCTCGAGCACTTGGAGCACGCTCGGATGTTGGTGCGTGTATATGATTGTGCTCGTCATGCTTAGACATCTGCTCCTACTCAGCTGACCGACCCTCTTCCTCCTCCTCCGGCTGAGAAGATTGTTAAGGACGAGTCCGCTCCCTCTAAAGTCGTTCTTCAGTAGCAGACCGACGCCTCCACGTGTCCACAACGCACTCGTCGACACCCTCGACGTCTCGACGACTTACACTCTGATCACTTATTTCTCCCTATTGATTCCCACCTTCAGGTACTCCATCATCAACTTCTTTATGATGTCATCATTTTGCGACTCTGCTTCGACATCGACTAAGCACCTACTTCATCGACGTCATCGACCACTTTAACGACTTCGGTTACCTTCTCGACTTGAGCCATCTCATCGGCTTCAGCTACTTTGGACGTGACTACTTTACGCCACCACCCCACCCTATACATTCCCATACATATGTCGCATGATGGTTCTTACTTAGCCGGGTCTCTCTAAGCTGGGCTCTCCCTTGGTATCGCATAGACATTAGGACCGTAAGGTTATCTTGGCTTCCCTGCTCCCAGATCTAGCTCCCTCCCCCAGTCGCTGAGTTGTGTGCATGTTTCGCTCACCTGCTGCATCCCTCATCACCCTAGTGTCAGCTATTACATGCCTTTAGTTAGGCATATGTCCACCCTATTCCAGGCTTTCCTTTCATTGTGAACCCTTAATGGTGTCACCCAATCGTTGAGCATTACCCGCTTTGATTGTCTATCTGTTAGGGTCATTGGTTTGCATCGCTACCACTCCCTCACCCCGAGCCTGATGACCTACCACACCTCGTATGTGACTGCCCCGAGGACCAGACATGTTCCATAAGTTTGGGAGATCTTGGTCCAATGCCATGCACATGCTAAAACTAAAAGACTATAATTTGGCTATACTTTATTATTATTTTATCTATGAACAAGCTAGTCAGACAGGGTTCCATAAGTTTGGGTGGTTTGGCTATAGCTTATCACAAACTGAAGAGAGTATTAATTAAGAATAAATTTGTGGTACGAAGGGCAAACTTAATCTCGAGCTAAAGAGGATCGGTTCAATTATATGCTACCTTGAAACACTAAGTGTAGATAATTATATAAATTTTGGATACTTAAACAGTTCAGAACGACTAAGGCGGCCTAGTCATATGCCCAAAGAATGTTGTGTTTTGTGTTTGTGTATATTTAATGGCTGAGCTAAACACGTTCCATAAGTTTTGGTGGTCTAGCTTTATGCCTTATGTAAGCTGGGTATAAATGGATAAATCATTGAAAGACTATGAATTATAACCTGATAAGGTTGACTTGGGAATGGTGAAAGTACTTACCCATGTGGTTTGACCTGCATGTGGCTGAGTGAGTTTATTTACTTCGTCTGAGTTTCAGTTTGATAGGTAGTTATTTTAGTTGTTCGCCACGTGCTAGAGTCATGAGAGTTGGTTTCAATTCCTGCATTCTTTTAGCTGAGTTTTTTTACTTAGGTCAATTTTTACATTTTTTTGGGATCTTTTATTATACTTAGTCTTGTATAAATCTTGGTAAGTCATTTTCTCTACGGGAAGCGCTGCCGAAATTTATACAAAACCAAAGAGTTAGTCAAATTTTGGCTTTCAAAAGTTCAGTTTATCTAAATTATATACATGACTTAGTAAAAATCTGGAAAGTCTCATTTTCTAAAGGGAGTGTTGCCCAAATTTTTGTTAATTTAAGAAGTTAGAAAAATAGGACTTTGGGAAGTGAAAGTTATTTCTAGATTTTGAACTTAGCTTTGTATAAATCTTGGAATAACACTTTCTCTACGGAAAGCACTGCCGAAATTTCTATAAATCTAAGGGGCTAGTTGAACTTTGTCTTAAATGGAACTCAAGTCTGCCTTCTGAGTTCTTATCTAACTTGGTATAAATCTGAAAAGTCTACCTTTCTAAAGGAGATGCTGCGCAAATTTTTACTAATTCAGGGAGTTAGACAAAATTTGACTTTCCAGAGTTAGAAATTATTTCTGTTTCCATATTTGAGCTAATATGAATTTTGAAAAAACACTTTTTCTACGAAAAACGCTGCCGAAATTTTTTTATTTTAAAGCTGTATTGCACGTTGTACGCGTACGCGGTGCGTGACCAAAAACCTGCGTACGCGTACGCGTTTTTTTCTTTTTTTTTCCAAAAATATATATATATGTCGTGCCAGACCCTTCCCTCGGGGGGGGAACACACATGTATTCACAATTTCAGAGTCTTCCCACTTTTACACACACACATACAAAGTATTACACATATACATATATACACACACACACACACACACACACACACAAAGTCTCTGTCAGACAGTTTGACTGTCACATACGGACTGCTTAACAGAGTGAGTGACAGACAAACACTCAGACAGGACAGACAAACAGATAGACGGACAAAAGGATAAACAACCAGACAGGCCGATTGATAGACAGGTACCTAAAAACTGACAAACAGACCGACAGACATCTGCCTACACACAGATGGACAGACCAACAGACACGCATATGGACAGGGTGACAGAATGACGTGGCACATGGACAGGGTGACAGACAGACAGACAGGTACACGTGGCAGGCCCTTGTAGACAGACTGACTGACAGACACACACATACACACACAGACCACCCAGAGTGATAGACAAACAAACAAACAGACAGACAAATTGACCACGACACAGCTTGACTGAATGAGAGACTAACAGACTGACAGACAGCTGTACAGCCAGCCAGACAGCCAGAAAGCCAGCCAGACAGACCGACAGTCAGAAAAACGACCCGGAAAACGTCCCCTGCGACCACGTACGCGGGGCCATTTTTGACGTACGCGCGCACACGTACGTGGTACGTACGCACGCACATGCGTACGTGTACGCGTGTGTGCGGGGGCCGCGTACGTATACGCCGTGCAACACAGGTTTAAAGGAGATAGATTGTATTTTAACAAGTGGCGATTCTGACAATCCACTCTGTATAGAGGAGATCCGGTCATAATTTATCTTTTATTTTTAGGTACTTGCTTAGAGATAGACTCAAGCTTAGTTAAGTAGAAGGATTTTGGGTGAGATTATGATATGGAGGTTACTCCCCATGGACTTATAGACCTAGCTTGGGGATTGGCCTGTCTTGTGTTACAGGTCCTCTCAATCGTTTCGATTCAGGATTTGGGTTAGGTTCATCTTGATCTCACGAGGATCATCTTCTGTTATCGTTGATAACACGTCGGTTGTCGATTCGTCGGTTTATGACTCAACTCCACTACACTCTCATTACTCGACCTAAAAACGCTTTAGCCCTGATGAATTTTTATTGTTTTATTAAGGTTTTCACCCGGACTTTTATTCAATGGTCATTTAACGAAAGTACTGAGTATTTAATTTTGGAAGGTTGGATAAAGGTTGGAGCTTGCATGGCTAAAGCGAGGGGTATGAGTATAGAGAATAGTTAAAGTCAACTCCGTGTAGTATGTGGACTTTTGGCTGACTCCTTGATGTGATTGCAAGTATGTTCTGTGGTTCGGACTTTGGATTTGACTGCCTGCAATCACATACATATATATGGTCATGAGAAGTCCTACTGTGCTTGTAAGAAGTGGTCGCCACATACTTATTCCTCACTATATATATATATATATATATATATATATAAGCCCCTCGTTTGTTGTCCTCTTCTCTCTCTCTGCCTACGGTTTACCGGGCAGTTCTGTTTGTGACGATATATATGCACATACCTATGTTTGGGTGTTCACATGGTCTGAGGGGCCCACGCTTAAGGGTTTAAATAGGGTTGAGGTTGAGAAAGGAAAGAAAATTCCCTCCCTTTATTGTTGTATGCTCCTTAAAGATTTTTTAGTCGGACATTAGTCCTGGGCCTGGATTCGAGGTCCTTGTCCAAGACATCCCAGGTCCTAGACTCTGCATGGAAGGGATCACCCCCCGCGCAGAGCTTATTTGCGCTGCCTACTAGGACACTCAGCCTAAAGGCCGGAAGTGTCGCGGAGGCCGCACGATCGTTCCTTCAGTTTTGCAATATCGTAAAGGGATAAACCTTCACGATACTTTGAGTTTGACACTTGAGTGTCATAAGCGGTACTCCATCCCACGAGGGACCACTTGATTATGGGCACTGTATAGTACGCCATCATCACGACTGCTTGCATATTCATACATTGTTAGTCGATGTGGGAAGGTTCTGCGTTCGCGCGATTTTAACCTAAGTCTCGTGCACATCAGCTATCTGATTTTCATATTGGAGAGTTATGGGATGGCTACTGAAGGGACCAGGATTGTGTGCGTTGTTTAATTTGTGTCGTGGTGTGTGTGTGTGTGTTTTAATTTTTATGTCTTTAGAGTGGTGTGCGCATGGTGTGTGGAAAGCGTCCTAGTCGACCGACGACGGGTCGCACCTGAGACCTTAGCCCCCCAAGGCGTCGGTTCGCGTGTGGGTCCGATAGAGGCGTGAAACTGCATGTACCCCCTATGCTACAACGAACGAGAAACGCCCTCGGCTGGTCCACCTCTGTGATTGCAGGTGATTAACTTTCGTACTGAAGCCAGAGGTAGACGACAACAAAAGCAAAAGTGCAAACGTTTGATTGCAAAGGCCGAGGCTGGGCTGGTGGACTACCCATTAGCAGAACTATATTGGCAGCTCAAAGAGATAAATGGTTGCAATAACTAGCGGACATTCAAGTACAGCAACAAGTATTGTGGGTCAGATAAGCACATGAGAAAGGTGTGATCATCACTGACGACCAAATGACGAAGGAAACCTTCCAGCACATCTGCCCACACCGAGCACACGTTCTTATATGAAAAGTCCATCAACCCTTCTACCCAGAAACCGCACCAGCCACAGACTCAACAACGATTGGGGAGTATGCACACACCTACTTCAGAGATATCCTCACCTCATGACGCCAACCGGACCAGTCACTTGTGCAGTTGGGAGAAGAGCAAGACATGTGGCAACACACACAGACAAGCCTAACGGAGGAAGCCAGACACCAACTACAGCAACCGCTCACCCTCAACGAGTTATGGCTTGCAGTCAAGTGCACGACACGAGCCAAAAGCCCCGGATGAGACGACCTACCAATTGAGTTCTACGTAGCCGCCTGGAAACACACTAAGCCGATACTCCTGCGCACCTACGATCAGATACTCGAAGGAGGAAAGTTGACGGAGGACATGAAGTTGGGCATCATCACCTTAACCTACAAGAAAGGAGGCAAGTGCAACATTCGGAATTGGCATGCGATCTCTAGACTGAACGTATCCTACAAGATGCTAGCCAAGGTCCTAGCCAGATGGCGGTGAAGAGTGGAAAATGATAATGTAGAATGTATTTTTCTGGCTGTAGATCAGAAGATATATCTCAATAGTTCTTGCCTTTCGTGATTGTGGTGAGTAGCGCCAAAGTCTGAAGAGTGGACGTCCACGCACATAGCATGTGTGTGTGTATGAGAGAGAGTGAGGGAGAGAGGGAGAGAGAGAGAGAGAGCTCGAATCGTTCAGTCCATGCTTGTCGGACCGTCCTTACCTCAGTGTTGCAATCTATCCACTCACACAGTCGAAATATGTGCAGGGGCAGTCTGCTCAGACTGACACATTTTCTCACCTTAAAAAAAAAAAATTGACCCTTATTTTCATTCCTGACCCATCAAAGCAGCGGCCAGGAATGAAAACCCCTTCAATGATGAGAAAGAATACCTCGTACAGTTGATGGCAAATGAGAGTGTGAGAAAGAATACCGTCGTACTATTTGCACGGCAACAAAATTGGAACCGTCTGATTCCTTTGCTTTTTGCGGCTCAAAAGTTTGTCACACACACAAACAGTCCTCTTTCCTATACTTTCCTGACAGCTAGTGGGACTTGGCCCCGGGGGGTTAAATTATAAGGTCCTCATCTCATCCCTCATTTCTTCTTTCGAAATAAATGTTGACTTTCGAAGAAAAAAAAAAGAAAAAAAAAAGAGCAAGCGGCCTTGCCACACCACTGTTGTCGAGCGCATCGATCCGGCATCGCATGAGGCAACGCGGGACCCTCCCGGCCGCGTCACGCAGGAGTTGGTCTAAATCCTCGCCGCGAATGTACATGGAGCTTCCGAAAGCCACTCCGGCCGAGTGCGCCAGCCATACCTCTCGCAAGCCCCTACGACAGGATAGGGCCTACGCGAGGCACGACTTACCTTCACCTTACGGGAACTGTCACCTCCCTTTGGTGGCGTATCCCCGTCGAGCTATCAGTCCACAGTATGAAAGCTGATCAGTTGCAATCGCAGAGGTGACCAGTCGAGGGCGTTTCTCGTTCGCTGTAGCATAGGGAGTACGCGCGGTAATACTCCTCTATTGAACCCGCACGCGAATCGACATCTTGGGGGGTTGAAGTCCCAAGCGCGACCCGTCGTCGGTCGACTAGGACTCATCCCACACACCACGCGCACACCATTATAGAGAACATAAAGAAAATTAAAGACACACACACCCTTATATGTACACGAAACGACGCAAAAACAAACAACGCGACCACGCTCCTAGTCCCTCGGTAGCTGTCCCATAACTTTCCAATGCGAAAATCGGATAGGCCTCACGCGCGAGACTTAGTATAATACCGCGCGGATGCTGGACCTACTCATACCGACTCGTAATGCAAGCGTGCATAAGCAGTCGCAATGATGTCGTACTATGTAGTTCCCATAATCAAGCGGTCTCTCGTGGATCCGAGTACCGCGTATGACACTCAAGTGTCAGACTCAAAGTATCGTGAGGGTCTACTCCCTCACGACATTGCACGGTTGAAGGAACAACCGTGCGACCACCGTGAGACCTCCGACCTTTGGCCTGAGTGTCTTGACAGGCGAGGCAAATAGGCTCTGCCCGAGGGGTAATCCCTTCCATGCAGAGTCTAGGGCCTGGGATGTCCTTGACAAGGACCTCGAATCCAGGCCCAGGACCAACGTCCGACTAAGAGTTCTTCAAGAAACATACAAACAAATAGAGGGGTTTTCCTTCTTTCCCCAATCTCAACCCCTAATTAAATCCTTAGTACATGGGCCCCTCAGGCCACGCGAACTTCCAGCATAGGTACACATACATATATATATATATATATAAAGGGGAATAATTATGTGACGATCACGTCTCACAATCACAGTGGGACTCCTCACAGCCATATGTATATGTGTGATCGCAGACAGTCAAATTCAAAATCCGAACCACAGAACATACCTGCAGTCACATCAAAGAGTCAAACAAGAGTCCACACACTACACGGAGTCAACTCCAACCCATCTCTACACTCATACCCCTTGCTTTAGCCATGCAAGCCCCAACCTCTGCCCAACCAACCATAATTAAATACTCAATACCTTTGTTAAATGGCCACTCAATAAAAATCCGGGTGAAACCTTAACAAAACAATAAAATCATTAGGGCTAAAGTCTTTTAGATTGAGTATTGAGGATGAATTGGGGTAGAGTCGTAAACCGACAAATCGGGAACCGACATGTTATCAGTGATAACAGAAGATGATCCTCGTAGGATCAAACTGAATCTAGCCCAAGTCCTGAATCAATCGATCAAGAGAACCTGTAACACAAAACAGGTTAATTCTCATGCTAAATCTATAAGTCCGTGGAAAATAATCCCCTTATCACGATCTCACTCAAATCATCCTAATTAACTAAGCCTAAGTCTACCTCTAAGCAAATGCCAACAGAAAGGTAGACCCTGGCAGAATCTCCTCTATACAGAGTGGATTTTCCTGAATTGCCACATGTCTAACTCCTCTAAACTAAGAAAATTTCGGAAGTGTTTCTCGTAGGAGAAGTCCCCTTTCAGAATTTATATCAGCCTAAATATGAAAACATAAATAATTTTCAGCCTTCTAAAGTCAAATTTTGTTCAACTCCCTGAATTAGCCAAAATTTGGGCAGCACTCCCTTTAGAAAGGGAGACTTCCCATATTTTTACTAAGTCAGATATGAATTCAGGAAACAAAACATGAGTTCAACTAAGACAAAATTCAACTAACTCTTTAGATTTGCAGAAATTTCAGCAGCGCTTCTTGTAGAGAAAGTGTTATTCCAAAATTTATACAAAGCTAAATTGAGAATCTAGAATGACTTTGACTTTTCGTAGGTAGCACCACGTACGCGTATGCGGTGCGTACGCGTACTCGTACTTGCCCAAAAGTTCACGTACGCGTTTTTTTTTTTTTTTTTTTTTTTT
>BFEA01000186.1:90291-129819 GCA_003427395.1 Chara braunii
GTCACATCTAAATTCTTCACCAAATTTAAAATAAAAATTAAAATTTAAAAATATTTTATTTATTCTTATTTTTTTTAATTATTTTGGCCCGACCGGGCAAGTAACCCCGGGCCACTCTGGTAAACAGGTATATATAATATATATAATCAGTATTTAGTCACATATCTCCTCCTCCTCCTCCCGATCGTGATCTTCGTCCTCCTCCTCCTACCCCTCCTCCTACCCCTCCCGTGGTACTGTCTGTCTGTTTGTCTCTGTTCTCTTCCTCCTTTCTGACTGTCTGTCTATCTGTCTGTCTGTCAGTCAGTTTGTCTGTCTGTCCTCCCCCTCCTGTCTCTCTGTTTGTCAGTCTGTCTGTCTGTCCTCCCCCTCGTGTCTGTCTGTCTGTTTGTCCTCCCCCTCCTGTCTGTCTGTCTGTCTGTCCTCCCCCTCCTGTCTATCTGTCTGTCTGTCTATCTGTCTGTCTGTCTATCTGTCTGTCTGTCTGTCTGTCTCCTCCTCCTCCTCCTCCTCCTTCTCCTACCCCTCCTCCTACCTCTCCCGTGTTACTGTCTGTCTGTTTGTTTGTCTATTTGTCTGTCTGTCCGTCTGTCTCCTTCTCCTCCTCCTCCTCCTACCCCTCATCCTCCGCCCGTGATACTGGATAGACAGACAGACAGACTACCACGGGCCGAGGAGCAGGACAACGAAGAAGATTGGCAGGAGGAGGAGGAAGAGGAGGCTTCCTCTCTCTCTCTCTCTCTCTCTCTCTCTCTCTCTCTCTCTCTCTCACACACACACACACACACACACACACACACACACACACACACATACACATCAACCAATCCTAACGCCCACCCTCCAACCCTACCGGGCCAAGACAAACCCGGGAAACGGCCCGCTGTAACCACGTACGTGGCCCTAAATTTAAGTACGCATGCATACTTATGCGCATACATGCATACTCGTATGCACGTATGCGGAGCTCGCGTACGTGTACGCTGTGCTACCCAGGACTTTTCAAGGTTTAATTTTGTCTAACTCCTTGAATTAACAAAAATTTGGGCAGCACTCCCTTTAGAAAGGGAGACGTTCCAGATTTTTACTTAGCCAAAGAGACAGAAAAGTTTGACCCTAAAAAAAAACAAAATCTAACTAACTCCTTGGTTTTGTAGAAATTTCGGCAGCGCTTCCTGTAGAGAAAGTGGCTTACCAAAATTTATACAAGACCAAGTATAAATAAAAGATCCTAGAAAATGCAGAAATTGACCTAAGTAAAAAAAATTAGCTCAAAAAATGCAGGAGTTTGAAACTAACTCCTACGACTTTAGCCCGTGGCGAGCATCTAAAGCAACTACTTATCAAACGAAAACTCAGACCAAGTAGTAAGCTCACTCAGTCACATGCAAGGCCAAACCACAAAGGTAAGTACTCTCACCATCCCAAAGTCAACCTGGACAAACAATATTTCGTAATCTTTCAATGATTTATCCCTTTATACCCAGCTTACATAAGGCATAAAGCTAGGTCACCCAAACTTATGGGAAACTACGTAGCTCAGCCAGAATATACACAAACACTGGGCACAACAACTTTTCTCTTCTTTGGGCACATGACTAGGCCACCCTAGTCGCCCTGAACTGTTTAAGTATCCAAATTATATATAACTATCTTCACTTAGTCTTATAAGGTCGAATATGATCGGAACGATCAACTTAGATCGAGGTCCAGCCTGCCCCTTCTTACCACATGTTTATTCTTAATTAATACTCTTTTCAGTTATGATAAGTTATAGTCAAACCATCCAAACTTATGAAAAAATGTCTAACTAGCGTGTTCATAAGTAATATAATATAAAATATAAGCAATTTTAACCTTCAAGTTCTAGTATGTGCGTGGCTTCAGACCAGACCTCCCAAACTTATGGGAACCTGTCCGGTCTCTTGCCAAAATCCTCCCTCAGAATGAAACAAAGAGGGTCAGAGTCATCCAAACTTATGAAAAAATGTTCAACCCTCCTTTAGAAACTGAATAACATATAGAAAACTTTAAAGAAAGAGGGCGACCAGGCCATCCAAACTTATGGAAAAATGCTTGGTCCCTGAAAAGACAATCACAGTCAACCCTCACAAGTCAAAGCAACCAGACCACCCAAACTTATGGGAACTTGTTTGGTCCTTCAGACAATCCAAAAATAAACATAGCATTGAGTCCTCCAAACTTATGGACACTCTCCCAACCTTTGGTTGATCCAGTCAAATATGCAATACTATCATCCTCCCAGATGCAATCTCACAATCTGCTTTCAGTCAAACGACAAAAATTGAAACAGACTTTACAGAATAATTGCTTTATTTAGTCTGGATTGTCTCTTGAAAGTCAAGTTGAAGATGAAGATCAGAGTAGGGATGCACACAGTATATTCAGTCTAACATAACAAGGAATACAGGTAAAAGTTATAGCTAAGTTTATAAAAGGAAAGCAAATGGTTACCTCTAAGTTTCCTGCCTCCAGAACTGCTCCTGAGTTCCGGCAGAGCTCCTGCAATCGGTGGACTGAATCCCCACAGAGTCTTGCTGCGGTCCTACGGGTTGCAATCCCGCCTGCCGCCCTCCTCTCAGAACCGGATTAGACTTAGATTTAGAAACGCAGAATGAGGGGTCTGAGACTCTCGAGATACAAGAGGGGGACAACTCAACTCTCAGGAGATGGTCTTGTTATCTTCCATAGCCTGAGGGCCCCGCAATGCTGGCCAAGTGCAGAAGCAAACCAGTAAACTGAAGTTGGACACCAGTCGTCGACTCCCCGATGACTCCCCCGCCTTCCAACAACGACTTTCCTTCAAATAACTAAGCTCCTCCCTCATCTCAGCAAGGGCCCTTCCTCAAAGACCTCAGCCGTTCGTTTTTTGGTTGAGAGGCTGCACTTCCCGTAGCTCGTTGGCGACAGCTCCGGCCAGTGACATGAGCAGCGCACCAGTCAGACAGTAAGCTTGCGATTGTGTTGTTGGTCTGTTACCAACCCCTCGCAACAGGGTGATTAACACACCAGCCAACAGTGTAAATCCACGACAAACTGGTGGATCTGCAAGAAACCAACAACTGCAGCTTTGAAAGAAAACTGCAATACTCGAACTTTGAGCAACAGTCACTCGATGGTTCTGCCTGTATAGGCATAATCTGCCAATCAGATGCTATCACTCGGACCAATCAAGCAAGCCTTCAGCCCAGCGGCTAGCCCTTCTTTACTTCCATCTGAACGAGCACAATCGGCAACGAAACAACCGAAAGGCGGCGTGAAGATATGCTCCAGTTTCGACTGTCGAGCAAAACCGAATGAGTTCCTTCGCTGGAGTACGAAAACGTCCCCTTGCCAGATCAGTACTTAGCCCGCAGCCAGACTCCCGCCACCTGCAATAGTCGGGTGGGTAGCATCAGGCGAGGTCCCTCACTTTCAATCGCTCTGATTGCAGACCAGTTATTAAAGAGCAAATTCCTAATCTCACGCTGGCTCCTCTCCCCCTCTCCAATCAATAGAACAACTAATATCCGAATAAATCTACCGCTGATAGCTGGCTAACTAGATCAAAATCTCCCTAACTCCTTTCCTTCTTCCCCCAATCTCATTCACCTTCTTCGCTACTTCGTAGGTAAACATCCCGACTGCAATCCCAAGAAGGTAAGTCCCCTTTTTTCCACTTACACCTTCTTCATTCCCTATCGATTGGTCATACAAGATCTGAGTGAACTTCTCGCATGCGATCGGAACTACGCTTCACTCTTCCAAACACGCGCGCTGAGGAGCGAAAAAGGGTCCTTTTCCATCTATAGGATGGACAAGCACGCCGACCAACAAGTAACTCTCCCTCACGTGGCTAGCTCCTCCTTGCTACCTTTGTCGGTAGGGTGAGCACAACCGAATGAACCTTCCCCTAAAACGCGAGAGGATACATTTGGCCCGCTGCAGTAGATACGCGCTTCCTTCCCCACGCGCAACTCCAGCACTTAGTATCGTTCAGTCTACTATCCCAATTCAGTTTCTACTGTGGTCAGCTATCTCGCAGTGCCTCGAAACCCCCTCTCAGCTTCCTACCTTGCTCGATCCCTAATAGGAGCGAGCAAGATACTTGATTTCAACTCTCGTTTTTCCGTTCTCCTCGATTCCACTGCGCACTACTCTTCCCGTTTACCTCTCTCCCTACTAATCCATCACTAATCCTAGCACCTCGACTAGCTTCGCCCAATCTAGAAACCCCAATTCAACACTCCTCCGTGCCTGAATCCGACAGCAAGTGGGCGAGCAACAGTTCCCCTCTCAGCCATATCCGCGCTCTCGATAACTTCCGACACTCCTTCCTCTATCTACCTAACTGACTACTAACTTTCGAACTAAACTGACCTCGGAAATGGGGTCGGCTCCCCCCAAAACCCCCGGGATGAGTCCTCGTTCACTTGCTCTTGTCAAAGGAAGGACGAGATAAGCGATTTCCCGATTCTTCCTTGCTCACTCTCTCCGTCGCCGCTCTCGTTTGTATCCGACGTGAAAACGCGCCCAAATCCCTTTATCTTTCCCATTCCCGACTCCTGTGTCCTCTCTACCCTCACTTCGACTTCCTTCAGCCAAGTCCTTCCGCTCCCTCTGCTATGCAGCTCCAGTTAGCAGCGACCTTTGTCACACCCGACTCATCAGAATAGTGACGACCGATAGCACTGTCTGACGACTTCAATTCTCCCGGGAGCAGATTCGAAGAGAATTTGCCGATGAGTTTGTTCGATTAGCCTGTCGCCTCATATACCCAGGCCTGACGACGAATTCGCACGGTAGCGCCCCCGCTGCCCGACTCGGTGGCCACCAGCTGGTCTCCTGGCCGACCAGATAAACTCGGTCCTACTAATGACGGCTAACCTCCGGCCGGTATCGCCCACTTGCTGTAGCAGGTATCCCGCCTGCTAGCTGGTGCGGCTCCCTCATGTTCCCTTGTCGGAGGCTTAAGCACATGTGTGGCTGCCACACGGTCCCCCGCGAATACAATATGCCCCCACACGACCCCTAGCCGAAGGTTATCAACAATACCGGTCTCTTTTGTTCCAAGAACATTCACCACTCAAGCCCCGACCGCGCCCTGTTCTCAACAGTGGCGTGATAGGGGACTTTCGCCAACATCATGAACACGCGGACCCGTCAAACGAGTCGCGCTCTCAAGGTCCTCAATTGTCGTGGCAGCTGCTAAACCCGGCGTCCCGTCCAAGTCAAAGAATGTCGGACCAAAAAAATAGTATTATAAAAATAATAAGACATTTACAAGCTTTTTAACTGTGCGACGACGATGGACGAGGGAAAAAGAAAGTGTTAGTACTGTTCTAACGCCGCCGCCGACGAAATCAAGGGGAATAGCCCCGTCGGACCCTCAATCCTTCCGTCCCTTTGTACTATTCTAATATCCCCACGTCGTCGCCACTTAGTCTAGATCCCTGAATCTCTCTGATTAAATGTCGACACTACCTCCAATAATATTAGGTCCAAGGCTGAGTCAAACTTTGACGGGTACCTAAATAAAAGAAACAATACTGCGCAACGCGCAGACCTAACCGAAGCGTTCTCAAAAATCACATCGTTGTCGATGCCGCCCTCCGTACGTACGCAAAAGTCACAGGTAGACGGACCAATTAAGAGACAAAGGCCCTTTGTACCCTAGATAATATAGCAAATCTGGCCGGCGACCAACGCCGGCTTCCACAATCATCAATCAAAAGAAAAAGGATCTCGTGCGCCTCAAATCTACGCGCCCACACTTCTTCTTTTCTGGTCAACCAATCAGTCAACGTAAACCTCTGACACTGCCACGCCTCGAGCGGTATTCCCTAAAGCTTAAATCAAACTTACTTTCTATTGTTCACAAAAAAACAAGGCGGATACCCTTGTAAGGGTATTTGCATCGACAGCTTACCGGACCATATTGAGTGACGTCTCGTCGCCTCGCCAAATCAGAAAACTATAAATTCATCAAAAATTCCAAATGCTGACGAGAAAGGAACCAATCCGATCAGCCGACAAACTCAGGTTCGAGGCCTCCATTAATCCATTATAACCACAACTTTATGTTGTCAGGATTCCAACATGGGTCTCCATCGTCCTGACACTAGGACAATGGGATACTCATCACTATACTACAACATAAGTCCTAAATGGATTCCTCAATTGTCCTTTCCCCTTTCTCCTAGACAAACGCCGGTTTCTCGTTAAGTATCCTTAGTCTCTACCCTGCAAGCAGGGCTATAACCAAAGACGCGGGTCCTAACCGAGACCTTTGAAGGCATTATTGTCTCCCTCCCAATAATTCTCACAGTCAAACATATATTGAGACACAAATCTCATCATAAAACCTTCTTGCAATCTAGTACAGGAAGTTCAGGTCTCCATCCTGGCCCACCATGGTCTGGGTGATCGTGCCAGAATTACGGCCCACCGCGTTTGTTATTTCAGCGGTAGTGCCCTCGCAGGTTGCGCCATGATAGACTTTTTCCTGATAAGCATTCAATCAGGACTCAAAAAGACTCGACTCTTATCCTACGTCATTCCGCGACAGGTAAAACTCTCCTGGGTGGCCACACCCCTTTAAGTCTTTATCCCTTCTAGCGAGAAGTGGACCCGCTGTCAGGTTGCACAGACCAGCAGCCGACACTAGGGGTTGCGCCCTAGTGATGCTAAACTTTACCGTTAGCTTGGTATTCTCATAAATGCCCGAAGATTAGCACAAGTGTCTGGACGGTGTGTCGCAACAATACAGGCCTACTGCGGGACTGCACAGAGGTCTGTCACACATAAAAGGTATTTACCAGTTCTTTGTGGGACAACACAGAGAAACTCGGCAACCTCTTCACTTTCACAAAATAGAATCACCGCCAGGTTTACAAGGTTGTGACCTCCCTACTTGATCAGAGCAAGAAGGTCACCTCTCAGTGACATCTTCCAATGAAACATTTTGCGACTTTCTTAAAATTCTAATAATGGCCAAGCAAAAATGTGGTCCTTCTCGTCAGGCTTTATCATTCAAAATCAACCTGCCATGCCATTGAATCTATTCACCCCGTTTTGCATACGAAGGACGTCTCACTCAATAGGTCTTCCAGTCATCCCTTCTCTTTTTAGGATGAGCTCCCATGCGGCCTTTTAACACATCTTCCCTTTCTGAAGATGAACCTTCCAATAAACAAAAAGACTGCCCTTCCCACAAAAAGGTGTCCCAACCATAAACTGGTCAAATCAAGAGACCAACTTGTGGGTCTCCTACCACAACTTAACAATAACATATGGCATGGCAAGTATTCGAGTCTCAACGACTCATAAATCCCTTAGGATTCTCACATTTTCATCAACACAGACTGCACTCTCTCTCCTTATACTTGGCCCTATCACCTGCCCATGGGTAGATCGCACGAGTATACCGAAGAGTAGACAGTTCACATCCATTCACATCTACAAAATACAAAGCATACAAGATGTTCCTCGTACATCTTTCACACAAAATTTTCATATATCAGGATAAAACCACACATATGAGAGTGATTGTGATCGTCATATACGAAGAGTAGTCTCAAATAGTACTCAACTCAAAAACACACTCAGGGATGAGATATCTCATCCAAAAATATACACAATAATCTCGTTCTATGACTTACTGAAAACAACTCAAGTCACTCTCAATATAGTACATGGTCAACCGTACAAGAAAATCACTAAAACAACCCAGAACTCCTTTGTCAATGTCAAGAAGACAACCTCAGTATACACGTGTCTCACATGGTTCTAATCTTGATGGACACCCTATGTTGTAACCCCCCAAAGATAACAAAGAAGTCAAATAAAAATATGCGTCTGACTCACAACCCATGTCCATCTCATCCTCACCAAACATAGCCTAACTTCTGCCCCCACTTAGGCGAACCAGTCCCTACTCACTCATCTCCTCCTGGTTTTGTCTGTACAACTGAGCCCTACCCCCATCGGCAGATCGTTCTACTACCCTACCCTATCTATCATACATCCTTCCGCCGCTCTCCGTGACCTTCCCTTCATCCAGGTCCTTTAAGAACTTAGGACACTGCAAGGCCCTGTGCTCCTCGCTCTTGCAGAAGAAACAAGATGAGTCACTTGACCTTCGACCTCTCTTCTTTTTCTTTTCAGATTCTGGCAATGATGGTGTCTCGCTTGCTTCCCTGGCCACCTCATGACACTGGGGCACATCCAAAGGCTCCTCTGGTACTGTCCCCAACTCCTGAGTACTGGGCTCTGGTCGTATCCCAATCCCCTCTGGCCTGTACTCGGGTGTATCCAACCGCTAAGGCCTGCCCTCGATGACGTCCCCTATCGTAATCCCCATCTCTTTCTTAGGAGGCTCCTCCATCCTCTGCTCAGGAGAAAATAAGCTCGCCTCCTCCTGCATAGTGTGAACAGTCTCGAGAAGCACATCCGTAGACCCCTCTGCTGAGCCCTGGACTGACTCACTGCTGGTCGTCTGCAGCCCCTCTCCAACTGATAATGGCGTAGCTGCCATCGTGGGTTCCACAACTGCTATGGGCAGTGTGGCGAGTTCAGTAGGGGCTCTGAACTCGAAGGCCTCTCTCTCCGCCTCCCTCTTGGCTTTCGCCTCCTCAGAATCCAAGATGGTTCTTCCTATCGGCGGTCCTTAGGGGAATTCAACTGCGGATGGCTGCCCTGATAAGCCATGCCTTGTCTCTCTCTGCTCTCCTCGTCGGCTGCTCTCTGCCCTATCCACTATCTCTGCTGGCCCCTCCCTATCAGCTCTGTCAGCCCCGCCTCGAGGCTGCTGCCTCAAGTCTTGGATAATGGCAACTTGACTAGCCACCAATGCTCTGAGCTCTCGGACCTCAGCCTCAACTGCCTCCAGACATACGCCATGACTCACCTCCTTCATCGTTTTCCTGTCCAGATCGGCTTCCAACATCAGATACCTATCAAAGGATGTCTTCGCGAGGAAGCGGATCTTTCGGTCTACGTACTCATCCGCCTTCATCGAAGTCCCAACTTCCGCCTTTCCTAAAGCTGTCAATTCCTCGCCATGTTGGTCAAGGAACTCATCCCACATCTCTTTGATTCCATAGGGCTAAGGTGGCGGTGGCTGATCTGAGAGTGCTCCTGCCTCCCCTAATCTTTGTCTTTCTTTCCATATTTCCTCCAAACGTTTCCCTACTCTGGCCCGTTTTTCCTCAGTTGTCTCCCCTGCTGGCACTCTCTCCCTCGTGCGATGGTCGACTCTCCCTGGAACCTCAACTCCCATCTCTCTCTCAGCCTGACGCGGCTCCTGGGGTGGCTCCACGGGTACGGGCTCCTCCAGGTCAGGGTGCTCTAGGGCGTGTGCGGCCAGATGCCTGTCAATCATAGCCAGGGCCTCTCTCCTCCGGTCAGCTCTCTCTCTCTCCATCTCCACCCTTCCTCTTGGCGAAGGGACCGTCTCTAGTGGTGGTAGTGGGATCTTCTCTCGCTGTGATCCCTCCTCTCTGTCGTGTGCGCCCTCTGGCGTACTCCCCAGTCTCAATCCCACTGTCGGCATCTGAGGGGGAGTATCCTCCTCAACCTCTATTACCTCCTTTACAGCATGTCCCCTCTCTGTACTCGGCCTCATCTCTCACTGAGGGTCCTGAACCTCCTCTCGTGGTACCTCCTCTGCTGGCTCGCCACCACGCTCCTTGCTTATCGGCGGTACTCTCCACTGTGAGACATCCAAATGTGCCTCCAACTCCTGCAGAGGCTCTCCAGATGCGGGCATCTCCTCTTGTATGCGTTGTGGAGGTCCTCCCAATCCTCCCTCGGTAAAGCGATGGAACTCCACCGGTCCCAATCCGCACTCAGGATACACCCCCCGCCCCTCAGTCTCAGGCATTAACTCCTCCTCTCTCCTGGCAAGTGTCTTTCGTCCCCCTCGAGATGGTCTGGCCTCTCTGGGCTCAGGGTCCCTTTGCCTTTTGCTCCTTTGGTGTCTCTCAACTCTAGGCTGAGGTGGCTCTGGTCGTCGAAATGCCTCTCTCAAATGAGCCCTGCAGCTCTCCCAGTCCCGAGCCATATCTCTGACCTGCCTAGCCAAGGGCCTCTCTGCCTTTATTGTCCATAATGGCAGCGTCCTCGCCCACTCATCCCTCAATATGCCCTGACCATGCATGAATCACTCGAAGGCGGGGATGAAATCCTCCACATTCCCGATCTCCAGGCGGATCGGTCTATCATCAGGTCCCACAGGCGATGGTCGTAGCTCCTACATCCTCGTCTCCACCTCTGGGCACGTCCTCGCCTCCCTACGAATCTGTGCGATGGGTTCAGCAAACCTGCCAACTCCTCTCAGCCTCTCAATCGTCTGAGTCATGCTCCAGCCCATATGCTCTGCATACCCCCGAAAATCGTCCAGGAATAGCTCTATATCCCCATCATCATACACGGGCGTACTCTCTCGGTGGCGAGACTCATGCCGCTCGTAACCTTCTAATGCTCCCAACGGCCTCCGTGGCGGCCGAGTCCCCCTCGCTCCTCTTGGCATGGCTGTCTTCGCAAAGTCAGACCTCTTCTCTGACCACAAACTTCTTCAATCTCGTTCTTGACACCCAATCCTTTCATTCTGTCTCATCTAGCTCTTCAATTTGGTATGCGTCGAAATCTCCACATCGCACAATCCGATAGGGACCTAACCACTTTTTGTCAAGTTTTCTGGACCACTGCTTCTCCAAGGACGAGTCATACAGGGGTACGATGTCTCCAACTGCCAAGGGTACCTTTCGTACTCGCGCCAACTGGTCCCAACGAGCCTTGTCCTCCATACGGCTCCTTTCCACTTGGTTGGACGCCTCTTGAATTCTCTCCTTTATCGCACCCACCTGCCGCGCTCGAATATCGAGCAACTCCTCAAAAGACAGGTTGACCCCCAAGTCCTCACGCCTCCAAGTCTTTAGGAAGCACTCGATTGGGAAGGTAGCATGTCTCTCATACCATAGCGTGGCTGGTGCGTACTTAGTGGTCCTTTTTACCGTAATATTCTCGACAAAGAATGCCGCCCTCAGATGTCTTGGTCACTGATTAGGCCTACCTTCAGTCCACTTAGCCAGCAGGTTTGTAATGGTGCTATGTTCTCTTTCAACTGGAGCGTTTGCCTGGGGGTGCGCGACCGTGGTATAATTGGTTACCACGCCGTACCTTGATAACAACTCTTGCACCTCCTGGCAGGTAAACTCCGACCCTCTATTCATTACGAACTCTCTGACAAAGGGATAACGTAGGTAGTATTCCTCGATGCAGCTTACCAAAACTGACCCAGTCTTCGTACATATGGTCCGTCCATCTTCAAAGTCAGAAAGGTTATCGCGTGCATCGAAGATGCAATTGTAGCCACAATCCCCAAGTCGCATGAAAAGTAAGTCAAGATGTACTCCAACCCCCACTTCCCTTTCTAGCCTTGGATGCAGTGGCTCTCTTGGCCTCAGAGGAGATCGCTCTTGACAGGGTACGCAGGAACGACATAACTTGCTAACCATCTCCATCATCTCATCCCGATAATATAGCTCGCTTATCTTAGCATATGTGGCACTAACTCCTTGGTGTCCTCCCGCAATGCCATCATGAAGCACAACTATAACATCAATCTGGCGGTTCCAGCCACATACGACCCTCCTGGGATTTTCCACTTGCCTCTTTACAAAACGATGATCATCTCTTACTAAATAGCGATGCCTCATCTTTTGGGCGTTTTCGCTTGCATCCCTATCCCGCATTTCGCACGATAGGAGAAGTCTCAGTTCTGTAAATTCCATTATATTCCTCTGCATGGAATACCTCTTTGATCTCCCCTTCCTCAAACTCGTCATCTTGGCTCTCTGGCACCACGTCCTCATTCTCAGTCGGATTCAACGAGCCTATCTGATCAAAGTTTCCTTGCAGAAGCGTATTGACGAGGAGATACATCCCTCTCATCAATTCCTCGTGTTTCTCTACCTGATCTAGTCCTTCCTCTATTATTCTCACCTCCTCCATCAGACTATGCGTGCCTGCCAGTGCCAATTTCATCATCCATTGGACATCTTTGCTGCCCCATGGATCTTCCTCTTCGAAAGGCTTGAGCACCAGCTCCGCCTTCTGTTCATACCCATTTGGCGCATGCCAGATAGGATGACCAACGCAGCTAGGCACTCGTGGGGACCATTCATTGATGTGAAGACGGATGTCCTCTTCCTGATCCAGGAATCCATCAACTGCAGGCATGTTCTCTACTGCCTCCCCCTCTTGCTTGTCCCAGTTGATACGGCTCAGTCCGTCCGCCCTATTCTCATTCCCGGGAATCCGTTCTAGCTCAAAATTAAACATCCAGATCATCCAGATGTACGTAAGTCATCTGGCAACAGTCGGATCCGATGGAACGTAATTCCTCAAGGAATAAGCTAGTGCAGTCGGGTCCACTCTCAATATGAACCTCCTACCAAAGATGTACTTTCGAAAAATTCGCAAGTAGTGAAGGACGACGAGAGTCTCGCTCTTGAACTGAGAGTAGTTTCTCTCACTCGTACAGAGAGTTCGGCTCTCAAATCGCAGCAGCGGCGAAATTCTTGACAAAGGTCCTCGAAAACCCACACGTGTCGAGGAAGCTTCTAACATCAGTTATCGAGTGGAATGGTCCTGGCCACTCAATAATCTTGTCCGTCTTCTTTACATCCGACCGATGACTTTTCTCACTACAGACGAATCCCAAGATAGTAGCTTCTCTCATCCAGTGTCTGGATTTTGCCACACTTTCAGTGAGGTTATGCTCTTCAAGCAGATTCAGGACTTTCTCAAGGTCCTGAATATGTCTCCAGACAAAGCGCCTCACTCCCGACAAGATTTCGTCATTCTCTTTCACTGTTGGCCCCTTCACTGCCAAATCATCGATATATGGTTGTGTGATATGCGGGCTGACCGACTGCATGGCCCGAATCATAGCACGCTGAACCATTGCTACCATGTTGGTCCATCCTTGTGGAGCCACATTCATATGGATTAGCCCTCGAGGCGTATGCATTGTCGTCACTAGTCTGTCTGGCGAAGAGACCAGAAATTGGTTTATCTGGAGTAAAGGTCTATGAGTGAGATTATAGGTCATCCAACACATGATTCTGACAGCGCATCCGCAGTAAAGGTCTATGAGTGAGATTATAGGCCTTCCAACACATGATTCTGACAGTGGAGTAATCTACCACCTTCTTCTCTTCGTCAGGATTAGGATACCGCGCCCCTCTCAAGTTCCATGGTTCGTGCGACACGGTATGGATGCGGATCATAGGAATCTTGTCCACATCCAACCTGTCGCGCTCCTCATCGCTAAACGCATAGGCGCGATGCCTCTTCTTTATTAGTTCTATCATTAATGTTCTTTCCTAAGGCAGTAGGAAGTCAGACTCTCCTATTATCAACTTCCCTCCATTCCCTTCGTTGGTCCGGCATAGTCATGCTGAGGCATTCTCCTTCATTTGCCGTATCAAACCTCGCTCCCGTTTGTAGTACACCTCCCCATCTTCGGTAACGAGGACGGGAACTGGGCGGCACTTTTTGTCTATCGTCTTGTACTGCCTTTGGGAACCTTGGTTGGGCCGTCCCTTAAAAAAAATGGCTTACAACTTGTGCTTGCATTGGTGTCGGTTCCTCCTCCCACCTGGAAGCCGATATACCAACTCCAACTCCCCAGCCTGGGGGCATTCCAGGACCTGTTCCCTCAGTGCCTGGATGATGTCTGGATCCGCCATCTCGTGTATGACCACTATATTCATGGCCTTATTCACGTTCGACAAACTGAGGGAAATGCCTCGACTCTTTCTTCTTCCTCTGGTTCCATAAGGAGCCTCCGACGCTCGTCTTCTGGCTCCTCGATTGTGAACGAGTCAGGATTGGGCCGGTTCCTTATACTTTGCGGCCCTGTATTCCTATAGGTGATTACTTCGTAGTTTCCGCAGATAGGATCACACATGATTAGGATCAGAGTTTCATCGTGCTTGTTAAACATCAATGTCTTTGTCCTGCATAAGAAAGATTTTCCCAGAAGGATTTCGTGGTCCACGTCAGGCATTACGAAGAAGCAAGCTTTGGCTTTTACTCTTCCAACCCCGATAAGTACATTCGAAGTTGTCCCGCAAAACACTGCCTTGCAGCTAGCTCCATGTAGGATGCCGCAATCAGAACGGTTTATCTCTAGTCCAAATCTAAGCTCGTCAGCTTCGCGGATAATGTTCATCTCTACTCCCGTATCCACCATTGCTGCGCACTTGGAGCCCTTTACCACCAAATCCACCATACCACAGGCTACACACTTTCAGTCCATCTTTGTCCCTATCTCTGCCCATTCCGCCTCTTTGGGCTGAATCATACTCTGATGGACGCTGGGCACCAGGCGCCGAGACAATCTTCCCTTCAGTCCGTCACGGAGCTTAGGGGCTGATGCCAAAATTTCCTTCAGGGTCATAAGGTCGTTGTGACCCTCCAACAACCTATCGATTACCCTTTCCACGTCGAACCCTTCTTCCAGCTGGACCGCATACTTCTTCTTTTTGGGCGGCACATCGTGCAGGATTGGTTCGGCTTCCTCTCTGGCTTCTCTCTTTCTGGCCCTTTGCTCCGCCCTCTTGTCTTCCCCTTGGCGCAATCTTTCGTCCTCTTCTTCCTCCTCGTCATCATCCTTTACCTCCACGGCTTCTTTCCTCTTCTCTGGCTCAGGCTCTTTTCGAGGAGGCTCTTGGCTTGCACTAGCCTTAGCATGGCCTCTGGTACGAGCAGCCTGCGCCAGCCTCCCTTGCGTCGTAGGGGGTCTAGTCATCATCGCCGACCGCGGGCCTGATCCCACGGTGGTTACCCCGGGTCGCCCTGGCATCGACTCTGGGCCGGATTCGTAGAGGAAGACCTTAGGCATGTTAGCCCTCCATTCCTTCACTTCTTCGCAAAGGTCCACCAACTTATGTTGGCATCTCCCCACCTTTCCCAACAGGTCTTCCATCTTTCCCAGCAGGACTCATGCGGGCTCTACTTTCTCCTCCTCATTCTCCTCCTCTGACTCAACGACTATGGGCTCTTCCTTTATATCTCCTGCACGTAGCCTCTGGGTCACCTCGTCATCACTTCCCACTTCTTCCACCCTAATCGGTGGATTCTCTTTCTCCTGCCATAATTTGAATGTGGCAGGCGGCGCTTTCCGTGCAGCTACCCTTCTTTGGGCTTCCGCCCTCACTTCACCAGGGACCTTCCTGTTAATATATTCCCCGAACTGATCATATATGTCAGATCAGTCTCACTCTCTCATCTTCCCGCCTTGTATTGCAGAACCGTATGGTATGACCTTACTTGTCGCAGTTTTGGCATATGGCGGTTCTCCAATCAAAACGGGTTCTCCCGCTTCCCTGGCTCCCTTGACTCCCTTGATTTCCCTGGCGTTGGTAACCTTGGTTGTCCCACTGACCTCCTCGGCCACCGCCATTTCTGCCACGTCCTCTTCCACCGCCTCTCCCTCCATTCCCCTGATTTGCCTGGCCTTGATTACCTCCACCTGCCACACTACCTTGTGAGCTAGGTGCGGGCGATGGAGGTGGCGGCATGGGTTGGGCCTGAGCGGCGGGGTAGCTTGGAGGCGACATACTTGCTTGGGGCCCAACGTATGGTAACATCTGCCCGGGCGGAGCCGGACTTCCCGATGGTATAAAAGTATTGTACATAGGCCATGGCCACTTGCGAGGGTCCCGCACTACTTGACGGGGCCGACACGCTTGGCGGTGTGACTACCACTGTTTGGGGCATCTTCCCTTTTCCTGAACCTTGCCCCCCCTGGGCTAAGTTGCGTTGCTTGCGTAGCGCCTTCGAGAGGTGTTGAGGCACAGGCTCTTCTTCTTCCCACTCCTCACGAACGGCTTCCTCCACCACTTGATCCTTTCCTCTTCCTTGGACCGCCGTCACTACCTTTTTGTATATTACCACATCTTTTTCATAACCCAGTTCTGCCAGTACGTCAGTGACAATCCGTCTTACTCGTAGGGTCTCAGACGCTGTGGCATCCCTTTCCTTTTTCTTACGTCTTTGAAGGCGCATCTGGTATTGTTCCACCTCGTCCAGACTTCCTTCTGCCACGCCTTTGTCAATAGTGGCCCATGTGAGTTTCTCGCTTCCTCCTCCATAGCTTGTCAGTTCTGCAGCTTCCGCAGCGGTGAGCAGCTCCAAAAAAATAGCGCATTGGGCTTCCTCTGAGATGCCATAAACTTTTCTCGCCTTTTTCTTAAATTTTTGCACGAACGCCCCCACCGTGGTGAAGTTGTCTTTGTTCATGGCCTCTAAATCCGTCGTGGTTAACAGTCCATCGCCCAGCCTATACTTTCTCTTCATTCCATCCTTGAATCTGGCCCAGCTCCCGTTGGCCGCCCTTATAACTTTTTTCACCTCTTGATGGTGGATATGAAGCACATACTTCAGGATGCGTTGAAATTTCACCTCGTCCGGTAACCCCATCAAGGCTTGCGCCACCAGGTCCAGCCAATCAGAAACTCGTTCCCCATTGAAGTGGAAAGTATTGATTTTGGGGACATTACTCGACGTCCTTTCCCGCTTATCCACTGCCTCAATGAGGTCCTCGAGCGTCAGGACCTTCCCCTCGCCATCTGCTATAGGCCCTGGCATTTTTGCGGGCTGTCTTTACTCGCCTTTCCCTGTTTTAAGAAAACCCCATCACCTCATTCAACAGTTCGATCCTATCACATTTCACATCAGACCTCTACTATACTAACTCATGGCCTGGACCTAACAGGTCCTACCCTTTTTCCATTCCAATATAACTTATTTTAATAAGCCTTATTTCTCCCTGTAGTGTCTCCTTCATAACTTTCTAGCCCAAGCAATTAATCAGACCAGAGATAGAGTTTATTATATTAATAACTGTTATTTTATCATAAATAGCTCGGCAAGACATTATGTATTTCGTCTTTCCACATATGCCTATTTTCTCTCTTAATCTTATGCCCAGATGTCGTTCCACCAGGGACAACGGTAGGCTTCCGTTATCCCCGGCAACAGCGCCACCTGTCGAGCGCATCGATCCGGCACCGCACGAGACAGCGCGGGACCCTCCCGGTCGCATCATGCAGGAGTTGGTCTAAACCTTAGTCGCGAATGTACATGGAGCTTCCGAAAGCCACTCCAGCCGAGTGCGCCAGCCATACCTCTTGCGAGCCCCTTTGACAAGATAGTGCCTACGCGAGGCACGACTTACCTCCACCTTACGGGAGTTGTCACCTCCCTTCGGTGGGCGTATCCCCGCCGAGCTACCAGTCCACAGTACGAAAGTTGATCGGTTGCAATCGTAGAGGTGGACCAGTCGAGGGTGTTTTTTGGCCAAAATTTGGGCAGCACTAGACTTCTCATGTTTTTTCTAAGTCAGATATGAACTCAGGAAACAAGACATGAGTTCAACTAAGACAAAATTTAACTAACTCTTTAGATTTGTAGAAATTTCGGCAGCACTTCCCGTAGAAAAGGTATTATTCCAAAATTTATACAAAGTTGAATTCAGAATCTAAAATGACTTTGATTTTTCAAGGTCTAATTTTGTCTAACTCCTTGAATTAACAAAAATTTGGGCAGCACTCCCTTTAGAAAGGGAGGTGTTCCAGATTTTTAGTGAGCCAAAGAGTCAGAAAAGTTAAAAAAAAAATATATATATATATATAACTAACTCCTTGGTTATGTAGAAATTTCGGCAGTGCTTCCCGAAGAGAAAGTGGCTTACCAAGATTTATAAAAGACCAAGTAAAAATAAAAGATCCCAGAAAATGCAGAAATTGACCTAAGTAAAAAGAGTTAGCTCAGAAAATGCAGGAATTTGAAACTAACTCCTACGGCTCTAGCACGTGGCGAGCATCTAAAGCAACTACCTGTCAAACTAAAACTCAGACCAAGTAGTAAGCTCACTCAGTCACATGCAAGACCAAACCACAAAGGTAAGCACTCTCACCATCCCCAAGTCAACCTCTATAAACATAATTCGTAATCTTTCAATGATTTATCCCTTTATTCCCAGCTTACATAAGGCATAAAGCTAGGCCACCCAAACTTATGGGAAACTACGTATCTCAGCCAGAATATACACAAACACTGGGCACAACAAACCTGCCTAGCTCGGCCAGAATATACACAAACACTGGGCACAAAGACTTTTATCTTCTTTGAGCACATGACAAGGCCACCCTAGTCACTCTTAACTGTTTAAGTATCCAAATTATATATAATTGTCTTCGCTTAGTCTTATAAGGTAGCATATGATCGGACCGATCAACTTAGATCGAGGTCCAACCTGCCTCTTCTTACCACATGTTTATTCTTAAGTAATACTCTCTTCAGTTATGATAAGCTATAGTCAGACCATCCAAACTTATGGAAAAATGTCTGACTAGCCTGTTCATAAGTGATATAATATAAAATATAAGCAATTTCAACCTTCAGGTTCTAGTTTGTGCATGGCTTCAGACCATACCTCCAACTTGAAAGCCGGTTAACCGAGCGCTCATTTTTCACCTCAATTTATAAGAAAATCATAAGGTCATTTCAAACAAACCCCACACCAGTGTATAGAGTGCACTTCTTACTAACATACTATTAAAAAAAAAAAAAAAAAAAAAAAATCACCTCAAAAGTGCATTTTCAGGCAATTTCGCCAAAAAATATTTCATCGAAATTTCAGGATTTTCAGGATGATCAACAACACAAATCCTACTAACCCTAATGACACCAAATTTGAGACACAGCAAGTTTGTCAAAAAACAAAAATAGGCAGGAACAAATTTCCAAAAAAACACAAAATTTGACCCCGAAACCCTAATTTCAGGATCAGTCATGGTTACTAAGGGCCGAAAAGTAGGGGTCCCCGTTAACCTCTTGTGCAAAACTTATGGGAACCTGTCCGATCTGTTGTCAAAATCCTCCCTCACAATGAGACAAAGAGGGTCAGAGTCATCCAAACTTATGAAAAAATGTTCATCCCTCTTTCAGAAACTAAATAAACATTTAGAAAACCGCAAAGAAAGAGGGCGACCAAGCCATCAAAACATATGGAAAAATGCTTGATCCCTGAAAACACAATCACAGTCAGCCCTCACAAGTCAAAGCAACCAGACCACCCAAACTTAGGGGAACCTCTCTGGTTCTTCAGATAATCCAAAAACAAACATAGCACTGGGCCCTCCAAACTTATGGAGATTCTCTCAGCCTTCCTCCCAGATGCAATCCCACAATCTACTTTCATTCAAACAACAAAAACTGAAACTGACTTTACACAATCATTTCTTTATTTTGTCTTGATTGTCTCCTGAAACTCAAGCTGAAGATCAGAGTAGGGATGCACATAGTATATTTAGTCAAACATAACAAGGAATACAGGTAAAAGTTATAGGTGAGTTTATAGAAGGAAAGCAAATGGTTATCTCTCAGTTCCCTTCCCCCAGAACTCCTCCAGAGTTCCAGCAGAGCTCCCGCAATCGGTGGGCTGACTCCCCACAGAGTCTTGCTGTGGTCCTACGGGTTGCAATCCCGCCTGCCGCCCTCCTCTCAGAATCGGATTAGACTTCGACTTAGAAAGGCAGAATGAGGGGTCTGAGACTGTCGAGATACAAGAGGGGGACAACTCAACTCTCAGGAGAGGGTCTTGTTATCTTCCATCGCCTGATGGCCCCGCAATGGTGGCTTAGTGCAGCAGCAAGCCAGTCAACTGAAGTCAGACACCAGTCGTCGACTCCCCGATGACTCCCCCGCCTTCCAACAACGACTTCAAATAACTAAGCTCCTCCCGCATCTCAGCAAGGGCCCTTCCTCAAAGACCTCAGCCCTTCGTTCTTCGGTTGAGAGGCTGCATTTCCCGTAGCTCGTAGGTTGCAACTCCGGCCAGTGACATGAGCAGCGCATCAGTCAAACAATAAGCTTGCAATTGTGTCGTTGGTCTGTTACCAACCCCTCGCAACAGGGTGATTAACACACCATCCAACAGTGTAAATCCACGACAAACTGGTGGATCTACAAGAAACCAACAACTGCAGCTTTGAAAGAAAACTGCAATACTCGAACTTTGAGCAACAGTCACTCGATGGTTCTGCCTGTATAGGCATAATCTGCCAATCAGATGCTATCACTCGGACCAATCAAGCAAGCCTTCAGCCCAGCGGCTAGCCCTTCTTTACTTCCATCTGAACGAGCACAATCGGCAACGAAACAACCGAAAGGCGGCGTGAAGATATGCTCCAGTTTCGACTGTCGAGCAAAACCGAATGAGTTCCTTCGCTGGAGTACGAAAACGTCCCCTTGCCAGATCAGTACTTAGCCCGCAGCCAGACTCCCGCCACCTGCAATAGTCGGGTGGGTAGCATCAGGCGAGGTCCCTCACTTTCAATCGCTCTGATTGCAGACCAGTTATTAAAGAGCAAATTCCTAATCTCACGCTGGCTCCTCTCCCCCTCTCCAATCAATAGAACAACTAATATCCGAATAAATCTACCGCTGATAGCTGGCTAACTAGATCAAAATCTCCCTAACTCCTTTCCTTCTTCCCCCAATCTCATTCACCTTCTTCGCTACTTCGTAGGTAAACATCCCGACTGCAATCCCAAGAAGGTAAGTCCCCTTTTTTCCACTTACACCTTCTTCATTCCCTATCGATTGGTCATACAAGATCTGAGTGAACTTCTCGCATGCGATCGGAACTACGCTTCACTCTTCCAAACACGCGCGCTGAGGAGCGAAAAAGGGTCCTTTTCCATCTATAGGATGGACAAGCACGCCGACCAACAAGTAACTCTCCCTCACGTGGCTAGCTCCTCCTTGCTACCTTTGTCGGTAGGGTGAGCACAACCGAATGAACCTTCCCCTAAAACGCGAGAGGATACATTTGGCCCGCTGCAGTAGATACGCGCTTCCTTCCCCACGCGCAACTCCAGCACTTAGTATCGTTTAGTCTACTATCCCAATTCAGTTTCTACCGTGGTCAGCTATCTCGCAGTGCCTGGAAACCCCCTCTCAGCTTCCTACCTTGCTCGATCCCTCATAGGAGCGAGCAGGATACCTGATTTCAGCTCCCGTTTCCTCGTTCTTCTTGATTCCGCCGCGCACTACTCTTCCCATTTACCTATCTCCCTACTAATCCATCATTAATCCTAACACCTCCACTAGCTTCTCCCAATCTAGAAACCTCAGTTCAGAGCTCCTCCGTGCCTAAATCCGATGGCAAGTGTGCGAGCATCGGTTCTCCTCTCAGCCATATCCGCGCTCTCGATAACTTCCGACACTCCTTCCTCTATCTACCTAACTAACTATTAACTTTCGGACTAAACTGACCTCGGAAATGGGGACGCCGCACCCCAAAACCCTGGGGATGAGTCCTCGTTCACTTGCTCTCGTCAAAGGAAGGACGAGATAAGCGATTTCTCGATTCCTCCTTGCTCACTCCCTCCGTCGCCGCTCTCGTTTGTATCCGACGTGAAAACGCGCCCAAATCCCTTTATCTTTCCCATTCCCGACTCTTGTGTCCTCTCTACCCTCATTCCGACTTCCTTCAGCCAAGTCCTTTTGCTCCCTCTGCTACGCAGCTCTAGTCAGCAGCGACCTTCGTCACGCCCGGCTCATCAGAATAGTGACGACTGATAGCACATTCAGACGACTTCAATTCTCTCGGGGGCGGCTTCGAAGGGAATGTGCCGATGAGTTTGTTCGATTAGCCTGCCGCCTCGTATACCCAGGCCTGACGACGAATTCGTACGGTAGCGCCCCCGCTGCCCAACCCAGTGGCCACCGGCTGGTCTCCTGGCCGACCGGATAAACTCGGTCCTGCTAATGCCAACAAACCTCCGGCCGGTATCGCCCACCTACTGTAGCAGGTATCCCGCCTACTGGCTGGTGCGGCTCCCTCATGTTCCCTCGTCAGAGGCTTGAGCACATGCGTGGCTGCCACATGGTCCCCCGCGAATACAATATGCCCCCACACGACCCCTAACCGAAGGTTATCAAGAATACCGACCTCTTTTGTTCCAAGTACATTCACCACGCAAGCCCCGACCGCGCCCTGTTCTCAACAGTGGCGTGATAGGGGACTTTCGCCAACATCATGAACACGCAGACCCGTCCAACGAGTCGCGCTCTCAAGATCCTCGATTGCCGTGGCGGCCGCTGAACCCGGCCACATGGTCCCCCGCGAATACAATATGCCCCCACACGACCCCTAACCGAAGGTTATCAAGAATACCGACCTCTTTTGTCCCAAGTACATTCACCACGCAAGCCCCGACCACGCCCTGTTCTCAACAGTGGCGTGATAGGGGACTTTCGCCAACATCATGAACACGCAGACCCGTCCAACGAGTCGCGCTCTCAAGGTCCTCGATTGCCGTGGCGGACGCTAAACCCGGCGTCACGTCCAAGTCAAAGAATGTCGGACCATAAAAATAGTATTATTGAAATAATAAAACATTGAGAAACTTTTTAACTATGCGATGACGATGGACGAGGGAAAAAGAAAGTGTTAGTACTCTGTTCTAACGCCGCCGACGACAAAACCAAGGGGAATAGCCCCGTCGGGCCCTCAACCCCTCCGTCCCTTTGTACTATTCTGATATCCCCGCGTCGTCGCCACTTAATCTTGATCCCTGAATCTCTCTGATTAAATGCCGACGTGACCTCCAATAATACTAGGTCCAAGGTTGAGTCAAACTTTGATGGGTACCTAAATAAAAGAAACAATAGTGCGCAACGCGCAGACCTAACCGAAGCGTTCTCAGAAATCACATCGTTGTCGATGCCGCCCTCCGTATGCACGCACAAGTCACAGGTAGACGGACCAATTAAGAGACAAAAGCCCTTTGTACCCTAGATAATAGACAAAATTTGGCCGGCGACCAACGCCGGCTTCCACAATCATCAATCAAAAGAAAAAGGATCTTGTGCGCCTCAAATCTGTGCGCCCACACATTCTCTTTTCTCATCAACCAATCAGTCAACGTAAACCTCAGACACTGCCACGCCTCGAGCGGTATTCCCTAAAGCTTAAATCAAACTTACTTTCTATTGTTCGCAAAAAAACAGGGCGGATACCCTTGTAAGGGTATTCGCATCGACACCGTCGAAACGAAGTACGGGATGCATCTGGTCAGACCTTGCTGGAAAATGCACGCGTTCGTTTCTACAGTGGGGTGGCGAGTCCCAAGGTCAGTTTATAGGTGTGCCATTCAGCGACATGGGCAGCCAATATTGTACAATAATAGATGGTTGTGTATACATGGATGTGTTTTTCTCGTGCAGTGCGGGGTTTCCATATGGGGAATGGCATCAAGTGCGTAAGTGGGGATATATGGTGTCGATATGCACATACATAGGGTTCTGGTCGCGAACCGGAGACCGACTGGTCGTTTCATGAAACAATGAGGCGGCGGTCGTGGGAGAGGGTCGCGTGACCGTGTGGTGAAAAGCGGGGAGCTGGAGGTCATTGGCGGGTTTCTAGTACAGGAAAGTTTTTTCTTTATTATCTTACCCTCCATTCACACAACACTCTATATAAATTTGACCTTGCTATCATCTTGATACATTCTGAGTGTTGCACTCCTCGAAACACACATGATCAAGAAATGCGTCTGAACGCATGCAGAGTGTTGAATAAGTGGAGAGAGGTCCCATGCCATGTTGAACTGTTCTGCCACTTTTGTTTTTCATTTTATTTCGTTAGGAAAAGAGGGTACCAGCTAACCCTGTTGTATTCATCCATCTCTGATTTCAGCGGAACTCGGCCCTCTGACATGTTTATAAGCGGTTAAACATACACGTAATCAGCCATAAGCAAGGCAGTTGGGCGGGGTTGTTGGGCGGGGCTGCATGTGACGCCCAACCTCACGCCCGGTGCGACTTCCTGATCGGAGTGTGAGTGGGCCTGTAACTTCTGGAAGTGCGAAAAAGGGGTGTGCCAAGGATTTTTGGGAAAGTGGGGGTGAAGTCTCAGGTCGGAACTGAGATCTCCTGTGGCAAGTTTCAAAGAATCTGATAGGAATGCAAAGGGATGGGCGAGAGGTCAAAGTCTGTTTCTATGCTTCTAAGTGTTGGGCTACCACCTCTGCTGGTTCCGTCGTCTGGGTTGGACTCGTATTTGGTGCACGGTCAGGATGCTATGGATGTCGCACTGTCTGAACACTTGTTGGCGTCGTGAGTCGCTGGTCTCAGAATCCGACGCGGCTGGCCATAGCCGAAGGTTGTGCGCCCGTCGTTCTTCCTCCGAGCGAGTTCGCCAGATGAAACCGGAGGCTCGGTACTCGTGGTCTTGCAAGCACTCCGAACACGGGGGTTGGGGCTAGTACGGAGCCATTGCGCGCCAAGGGATAATGGTCAGTGAATGGAAGGAGAGTAGTTGGTTTCCAGAATAATTACCCCCTGTTCCACGACAAGGTGACACGTGTACGAGTCGGGGAATTCCAAGTGGTGTGGAATGCGCTCTCGAGCTTGGTCGATGTCCCACTCGCAAATACATTCGTTTCCCACCGCGTATGGGAATTCGGGAAGTTCTCCCCTCGGTCGTGCAGACAGACACTCGATCCCTCAAACACTCGCGGTCAGTAATACGAGAAGGGAGTTCAATATTCATGTTGTGGGGTGAGGCGGAAACCCAGTCATTCGAACAGTTGGACCGAGCACAGGCGCTGCAGACACGCATGTAGGCCACGTGCGTCTGATTGGGCTTACACGTGTGTGCACAACATCTGCCCTTCGGGCTGATGGACAGAGACCAATAACTCGCGTCTCAAACGTGCTGGCCCGTTAACCGAGGGTGGGTAGTCCTATCCTGAGGCAGACATCTGGTCATCTAGCATGCTTATTTAATTTCGACAGACAAATACCCATCGTCCACGCGTCCAGTTTCATGCATGCATAAAAATAGAAGGTGACAATAGTTCAAGCATCGAGATCGTATAAAATTCGATCGTAGGCAATTCACCAATCCATGCGGTCCATCCATATAGAGGAAAAAACAAAGTGGGAGAAGCAATCATGCATCAATCAGTATTGACAAACAAAGAAAAGATATGAGATGTCGATCGAAGTCGGGGATCAATCAATTAGATCCATCAACCTCAGAGGTCAGAGTAGGGGAGAGGAAGAAAAAAAAACATACACGTCAACAAAAAAGAGCAAATGACAAGTCCAAATGCCGATCCAGAAGGAAAAAGCGGAGCAACTTGGCCCGAATACTCATAAGGAAAGGAGAAGAATCAAAATGGCTTAGAGGGGTAAAAGAAGAATCTAATTGCACACTTCCCACCTCTCTCTCTCTCTCTCTCTCTCTCTCTCTCTCTCTCTCTCTCTCTCTCTCTGAATGTCGATCCAGAAGGAAAAAGCGGGGCAACTTAGCCCAAATACTCAGAAGGAAAGGAGAAGAATCAAAATGGCTTAGAGGGGTAGAAGAAGAAGCTCATTGCACACTTCCCAACTCTCTCTCTCTCTCTCTCTCTATATATATATATATATAGATATCACCCCGATGCGGGTAGTCCATCGCCTCGCACCTACACAGAGTTGTCACCCCGCTTAGTCCGAGCATGTCAGTCGGGTTCGCCCGTAAGCCGCAATCTGTCTCAGCCCCCAGGTCAACCCCGCATGCCCGGCACCAGCTCGTCGGATCGCCCAACTCTTTACTCACCTTCCAAATTATGCTTGTTTATTCGATCCTCTCGACCGTGCTAACTTCCAGAAGTCTTAGAGAGGCAGTTAATCGCACTTACGAAATTAATAGCATGCATGTGTGTGCGTGCGATACCCGGGATTGTGTCTCAGTACGGTGAAGGAGGAAGGAAGTGCCTATGACTGCATGGCCAGGCCGTCGCGTGGGGGACGTAGCCTCACTCCACACATCGATCCGGTTATGCATGCGTTTAGGCCAATAGGACAGAGGAAGATGTACATGCACGTAGGAGTGTCACAAAAGATATCAAGAACGAGAGGATTACAGTTGTAATTATGCATGCCAAAACCAGAATTACAGTTACACACAAGGATTAAGGCGCGGAGAAATCATAGCGCAGATCCGTACGCGGCAAGGCGTGCGCAAGCAAGAAGCGTCGTGCATCAAAAATTGAGGTGCGCCTAAATTCGTAATCTAAATCCTATTTGCAAAAAGGAATTTCAAACGAAGCAAATTCCGAGAGCCCATGGAGGCTTGATAGCAGTTAAAATTTCAAAACGAGTTATTCGTCACGCTTGCGAAGACGAGATCAACTACCAACCGTCATGGGCCCAGGCCATCTCTCCCCCCTTTTTTTTTCCCAAAGGATGCGAAAGCACAAGGATGTGTAAAGCGAGGTCATCCACGCAATTAATCAGGTCATCCCGACTCAACCCGTTTCAACCCCCGACGTAGCCTTGCGCAGAAGATCGCGCGATTGCAGAAAGTTGTTCGTCACATATGTAACACCTAGGGGGTTCCAATCCTGAGCAAGCTCCTCCTTGCTGCTTCAATCATCTGTCGATCTCTGGTGAACGATGAGGAGTTGGCACATGCCACCTACCGTAAGATGGGAGTGTGGAAGTCATCCAGGTGGCATTCGCGACTCCGATCTAAAGGTTGTCGGAGAAAGGTAGCCTGATGACGGGAGGAGGCGAAGGGGGATGGGCTTGCGGGAGGGGTGGCAGAAAACGGCTTCGCTTTTGATCCCCAGTGGGGAGCCGAGTGTAATGGACAATGCGATGTATGTGGAGTAAGCGATGATCCTGGTGAGGGAGGGAGGCAAGGTAATCGGGATAGAGGGTGCACACGGTGCGGGGGATCGCGTCACGAAGATCCTCGTAACCTTCGCACACGGGGATTACGCCCGAGATTATACAATATACCTCGATATTGTTGTAATCTCGCCATGAAGAGGTGAAGAGGAGGACGTGGAGGGGGAAAGTGGTTTCGATGGAGCGAGTGGAGGCGTGCGGGAAGATGATGACACCAAGACGGGTAGAATAGAGCTGGTGGAAGAGGGAAGGGGGGAAAGGATGTTAGTTGGAAGGAAACGGGGGTCGACCCGTGATCTGATGGATGGCGAGGAAATCAAGGGGACAGCGGGATAATGACTGGGGACGAAGCCCGAGTGCCCGCATCTCCACGTAGGTGAACAGTGGGCCTCTGTGAGTCAGTGGTGGAGGGTATTGAGGCAATGTTGGATTTCTTCTGCGGCGTCTGCTTCTAGATCCCTCCGCGGTGGTGACACCATCTCCTCCGGACTCCTCTTGCGGTGGCTTTCGAGTTGCGCGCCGGATTGTCTAGCAGCAGCCTCGCGTTCGAATCTTGCACTGGGCGCTTCCCTTCTGCCCTCTCCTGTTGCCTCTGAGCCGCTGCTTCGTCTTCCTCCTTACTCCGTCAATCGGAACTGCCCGATTCGTCCGACCCACTCTCTTCCGACCCGTCCTCCTCAGATTCGTGATAATTTGGGTCGTCCGAACTGGCCTCCAATTCTACTTCTTCGTTCGCGTCTTCCCTCTCCTCCTCTTCGTCTACCTCGTCCTCTTCCCCCACTTCCGCTCTCCGGATGATGGAATCCCACAGAGTGATATCGGTCACGTTGATGACCAAATAGTCGCCCGAAGAGGGGAGGTAGATGTTGTCGCCGTCGAGTTTCATGCACGTGGGCCACAATAGTTGTGGCGTCAGTGTACGAGGGAGCACGCTGGCACAGACCGCCCGTCACAGAGTGAAAGGATCTCCAGAGGTAAATCGTCTAGGAGCTGGGCCAAGAACACCAGAACTTCGCTTGTAATTTAGCTCGAGATGTCCGTCCCGCACCTTCCCGAAGAGTATCCCCAGCAGCTCTCCCTCCGTGTCCGTCCTCCAGGCTTGGGCGATCAACAACTCTACCTCATCATTGGGAACTTCGTCTTCCTCCTCTTTATCTGCAGGCTCGGCGCAATGAAACACTAGCTCGAGAAGGCAAAAGTTGAGTGCGACGTACGTGTGCCACCACTCCGCCCACTTGCTCGCATCCAGGGTCGGCACGTCCAATCGCCTGATTCGGAAGGAGAGGGGAGGGTCCGTAGCGGACAGCCAGAAGGTAGGGAAATCGGAAGGAAGCTCGAAGGTCGAAAGGCAGTGTTGTTTCATTGAGGCGGCGTGAAAGGAAGAACCTGTGGGAGGATGATCTCCGGTGCGTCAGGAGAGATCCAGAGTTGGTTGAGATCAATGTCGTTCTTGGAGTTGATGCGATCGTTGGGTAGCGCTAACAGTTGGACCCAGGCGGCCGAGAGATCCTGCGCCCAGAGTCGTAGCTGTCGGAAGACGCCTGTATGAGCCGCCGGATGCAACACCGTAAGATCGTCCGTGAAGGTGGCGATCACTGTCACGTAGTTGATGCCTCGTGGAGACAGCCGCAAAAAAGTTGACGCCTCGGCCAACACTCTCATCCGCTCGCTAGTTCGTGTGAATCGTCGTTGCATGAATGTCCGTCATACTGAAGAAAGTCGCGAAACGAAGTAGATTTGGACTTAACGTGGCCGCTGCACCTGCCGTATCGACGAAATATGCCCACCGGGTCTCATTAGTCGTTCGCTAATGACCTGCTTAGTAGAAAAGCTCATGGTGATGGGGGAGAGGGTAGAGATGAAAGCTGAGAGGAGGGAGAGTCAGAATATCCAAGTTCGAGGTCGCCGCCTTCCTCTTCGAAAACGAAGGAAGACGTGGACGAGGGGAGAGACTGAGATGAAGGTAAGGGACGAAGATAGGACACGTGTCGGATGATCGGTCGAGTCAATCGACTTCCCGAGACCTTTGGCGCAAGCCGCACCGTGTTCACTCCGCTAGGACCGAGCTCAACTACGAGAAATCGCCCGAAGAATCGTGGCGCTTACTTGCCCTGGCGAGCACATTTCCTCACCTGCACTATGTCCCCTAATTTATATTGGGCCCGAGGCCCAGCATTCCCATTTCGGGCCTCATAGCTTCGAACCTGTCGCCCGTGGGCCATTTCGGTCATTCGTTGTCTTTTTCGGGCCAACCGAGGGATGGCTTTTTCCATCAACTCCAAATGGCGTTGGGCCTTGTCCTTTATGGTGGCCCTCGTGGTCGTTCGTGCTAGGGTCGTTTCGTCGTTCAGGCTCGGTAGAGCCACACAGGCCAGACTATTAGTCCGTACCTGAAAAGGGGCCAGGCCGGTAGACTCATGAGGAGTCCCCCAGTGGATAATCAGGATGCGGTCTACGATATCGGGCCAAGGCCTCATGTCCTTGGTCGAGATATTTCACCTCAATGTGGTCTTGATTACTCTATTTGCATTTTCTACCAGTCCGTTCGATTGCAACATATGGGGAGCCGTATTACGGATGGAGACGCCATGTACGACTAAGCTCCTCAAGACTTCTCCTCAGAATTCTTCCCCGTTGCTTGTTAAAATTTCCTCGGTATCCTGATGCATTCCGAGGAAACGGTTGACATACCGCACGATTTCCGCCGTCTGGCGCGTTTTACAGGGGCAGGCCTCGATCTATTTCGAGAAATGATCCACAAATACCAAAAGAATTGAATACGCGCAGCTATTCGGTCCAGGGGGCACAATAATATCCGTCGTGTTCGTGCTAACCCTTTGGAATGGCCGTTCGACTACAGTGGGCACTATTGACCTAGGCGGCTGGATCGGCGCCTTATCCACCACACAGACCGGACAGTTTTTAACAATGAATCTAACATCGTCCCGGATATTGGACCAGTACCACTTGTTTTTGTCAATCGTGGCCTCCGTGATCTTGACAGCAAAGTGAGCGGCGGTTTCCTCGTGGGCCGCCTTAACCCAGTCGTACCTCATGAACGGATGAGGCACCGACATCCAAATCCCACTACCGTCAATCTTTCGTTTCTCTAACCGTCTGTCGTTCCATCGGTAATCCCATGCCTTCTCGTAAGCCCACCTCAGATCTTCCTTGGTGAATTCTCGGAGGAGTTTTCGACCACTGTCGCTATCAAAACAATATTTGTCCATACTTCGGCACGTGGAAATCGGCGTGTCTTTTCTAATCCTTCGGACGTGGCTTCGAGGAATCAAGCTTCCGTCGGGATTTTGTCAAGGCGACACAAGGGACATAACTAGGGTTTATTTGAGCTCCTGTATTAGATACAGGAGCCATGAGCTCGGGAGACACATTGTTGACAATCTACCCATCCCACATACATTCCCCACTAGGACGCATAAGAACTGAGTATACTCGCGATATTGCTTCACAAGAGTAACAAAACTTCTTAGGCAGGGAGAGAAAGGAAGAGGATCAGAGGGGAGAAAGAGGGCCTCCAGAGTAACCTTCCCCACCCATCGCCATCGTGTTCACGTGTCACTTCCTGGAAGGTCGGGGAGAATGGCCACTTCTCCGTATGGGGGTCCCTTGGCTGGCTCCGACTCCTTCCACGGAGTAATCTCTTCACCTTTTGCCACCTTGCTTGGCCGATGTAGTCGTGTCAACCCGTCCGTGTTCCCGTGTTTTTCCGTCTTCCGATGAATGATGTCGAAGTCGTACTCCTGCAGTCGTGCGGCCCATCGTCCAATCATGCGCATGAAGTTGGTCAGTCTTTTGAGAGCTCGCAGGGGCTCATGATCCGTGACGAGGAGGAACTTATGTCCGTATAGATACGAATGGAAGTGTTGAATTCCCCAGACGACCACGTAGCACTCGCCTTGTGGTGCCAAATCGTTCCTTCTCTCGTCAAGTACAGTTCGCGAAGCGTACTCGATGACGTATTCACGGTCTGGGCCAAAATAGAGGAGATCGCCTCCAGTTGCCAGTCCGTAATGAGAATGAACTATTTCCCAGGATCAGGCCAAATCAAAATAGGTGCGGAAGTCAGGGCCTCCTTCAGGGTGACAAAGGCTTGTTCGCAGTCTGTGTCCCACTTTAGTGGTTGGTCCTTCCGTAGGAGGTTCGTTAGAGGCCGGGCAATTGTCGCGAACCCCTTAATAAGCCTCCGGTAGTACGAGGCCACTCCCAGAAAGGCTTGAACCTGCGTCAACGACGTAGGCGTGGGGGTCTCTCGAACTGCTTCGACTTTTCTCGAATCTGGTCTCACGCCCCCTCGAGTCACCACGTACCCTAAAAACGAGATCTCCGAGCGGAAGAACTCACTCTTCTCCATCGCGATCTTAATTCCAGCATCTCGCAACGCCCCCAATGTCCACTTGATGTCTTGGGCATGTACGTGAAATGGCTCAAAATACACCAAAATATCTTTCATGTACACAATGACGCAAAAAATTGATCATGCCCTGGTTCAGTCGAGTCTTATTGATGAAGTTCTGAAAGGTGATGTTCATCGCCCTCTGAAAGGTCGTCGGTGCATTGTATATCCCCATAGGGCAACGAACCCACTGCCACGTGTCTTCGAATAGTACGAACGTCATCTTCGGTCGATCCTCCTCCTTGACTAAGATATGATGGAACCTATGACGGATATCAAACTTACTAAAATAATCGGCACACCCAATCGCATTCAGCAAGTCATCAATTTGGGGGAGGGGGTACACATCTTTTATCGTGATATCATTCAAGAACATGAATTTCATACAATTTTTTTATCCTTATTGAAGAAAGCAATTCATAAGCATAGTCAATTAAGCACAAAACAATCATCAAGCAATCAATAAATATATACATTCATAACTAATTTCAACTTCAGCTAACAATAACACATCACTTGAAATAACACATTACTTGAAATATGTATCATTCATTCCTACATACAATAACACATCACTTGAAATATGTATCACTCATTCCTACATACATTCAATCATACCCAGTCATGCACATTCTCCACAGCGGAAATAAATAGTTGTATCAATATATTATATAATAATGTAATTTCGAGGAGTTAGATAACCATCAAGTGGATACTCTCATACTCTGATCATATTGAGTATAGAATCTTAAGGAGATAGTTATTTAAGCATATAGTCACATGATACAATTTTCAATGTTTAGTCAACCGATAGATTTCGCGTTTATTCATATATCTTTCAAGAATCGAATGAATGGAATTGGACCCTTTATGCAATGATTCCTAAAGTTAATTCATTGTTATACTCTATCATATACACTCTTAAGTGAATGACTTAATATTACTATCTCTCTATACTATTTGTCCCTAATGATTAATCACCCACTAAGTGGGTGATGGGATAATTAATTTATAACTCATGACCTTCTAAGGTTTAAATATTATTCATATACGCAACCCTACCAACCAAACTTTTATAGCATACTGCCATAATGTTATAAACCTATTTCTACTAACTAACTGGTCTCTAACCGTTGAGATAACTAAGCATAGTATTGCCCACTTTTACTTCATTTACCTATTCATATCATTTCAGATTATGCTTATAATCGGTTTTTTTTGTCTCATTATCATATACATCTCACATTTGCCTTTCAAAATCTATATCAAAGATCGAGGTTCTTTGTGTTAGAAAAAATATGATATATGTTAACTTGTCACCACCTAAACGTACCTATCAAGTACATGACTTTGCTACAATATAATGTTGGCAGTTAGACGATTAGTATTCTAAGTAGATAGTCCTAATCTCATATGTTGCACGATACAACCTTCAGAGTTAGACTATTATCAGAAGATCAAGCCTGTCAGTAGGCCTATATCATATCGCTCTAAGAATTAGATGATCGATTTAGATTTTGTAGCAATAAATAATAAGGTTTGTTTAATTTCCAATCTTATAGTAAGAAAGTACTATGACACATGGCCTAGCGAACACGCGTGATCTTCAAGTACATAGCCTAACAACTATTCTCTTTTCCAGTGTTCAAGAGGTTTATTCGACATTCGCACTCGTCGTCCAACTTCAGGAGGGAACTAAACAATACGCATCACCTTCCTTTCCCTACCTTAGCTAGATTTTTCTTCATCATTCAATAAAGGAGGTTCGATCCTTATATTTTCGAAGGTGACTTAGAAAGATTCAAACCTCATTATAACCGGCGTTCAAGTCTTGTTAGGATAAAGAACACATGAACCCACTATGTTTGTCTTTTAGACAATTCTTCTGTATAACGGGTAAGAGATAACCCCGCATAATTTGTTACGACAGAAAATGTAAGCATGATGCTCAAGTAAAAATCTGTCATTACGACTTATGAACGAAGGGTGGTTCAGGACGCAGGATAGTAGACATACAGAAATAGTGGGTTAATTTTCACAGGAATCTTCCACTACTTGATCAATTCCAGACAAAACGGTTAGTCAAACGAGTAGTCGAGTAGCCCCACGGGAGCACTCAACCACCTTTCTAAACCCATAAAGTCCTTATGCAATCAATCATTTCAAACAATCTTATGCAAGCGACCAGATAACTCGCATGAGAGTATTCCTTTATTAGTTAAAACAAGTAGTTGAGAAGGCTTTTTCGAGGCATTTCCAACACTTGTTCCAACATTCCTCAACAATTCAGACCCCCTCTTGTCAAAGATCAGTACAAAGTTCAAGTTAGCAATAGTTGACCTTCACGGAAGTCCCCTATTATTCCTTGATCAGTGCTAAGTCTGTCCTTAAGCGCGTAATAGGATGACCTCACGGGAGCTACCCTACTACTCTCAGAGTTAGACGAGCTAGGAGTGAGTTAGTAGACACAGACAACATCATGACCTCATTTTGCTGCAGTATCCTATCAGGCATGTTAGTGTAAAACCAAGCAAGCAATAGGATGACCCCACGGGAGTCTTCCTATTCCTTCCTCGGGTAGTAAATAATTTATCTTTAGAGTATTGTCGAATGAGCACAGGAACGTGACTAAAGGTAAGGTAAAGAGCGGTGTAATATTCTTTGCAAAAAACAATGCTAAGCCATTTTACCAAGAGAGGCTGAATGATTGGGTTAGTTGCCCTGATCACCGTACAATCACATATTATCTCATTTTCTACCTTTTCTTATTTTCCCCTCTTTCAATCCTCCTCTTCCTTTTTGCGAAGTCAATAGTCATATCCAAGGACCTTCTTTATCGACTCCACCTTTCTAAGCCAGTTTTTCTACTTGTGTTCCTTAGGCGGTATAATGACTGAATATTTTATGTGCAGGTGAAATAACACTTGCAAGCAGGGTCACCAGCCCGTATGTACGGAGGTTCCCGGGCAGACCTCTGTACGTACGGGCATTCGGGGTCCCGTACGGGGTCCGAACCCGACGGCGTTCGGCCCCCGCCAAAAATTATTTCGGGGCCTAAAAATAATTATTTTTTTCTGAAGTTTTTTTTTTAAGTTCTCTATGACGTGAGGTACATGCCTGTAAATTTTCAAGTCATTTGGCTGAGCCAAAAAGGAACTAAAAATCGCCAAAGATGGCGGTGTCAAAACGTGCTCGCCCACGTATTTTTCACTTTTTACTTTTTGTTTTCACTTTAGTTCGGGGTCTAAACAATTTTATTACTTTCTTGAAACTTTTTTAGTGGGTTTTGTATTATGTTAAGTACACATTTGTAAATTTTCAGGATATTTAGCAATTCCAAACAAAAATGACAAATCGCCAAAGATGGCGGTGTCGAAAACATGCTCGCGCACTCACTATTTTTTTTTTAAATTAATATTTATTCTCCGTATTTTATTTTTATTTTAAATTTGGTAAGGAATTCGGATGTAATGCTCAGGCAAATCTTGTTCTATTTATTTTTGTCCATAACATATCTTTTTTTCAGATTTTTTGATGACTTTGTTTTTTTTTTTTTTTTTTTTTTTTTTTTTTTGTGTCCGCGTTCGGCCCGAACGGTCGAACGCATCCCCAAGGGGTCCCATACGTTCGGGCGTTCGGGTTCAGGCGTTCGGCCCGTCCAGAATGCCGGTTACCCTGCTTGCAAGCCTATTAGCTAAAAGCTAATAAGTAATAGGTATAATGGTGAAAGACATTGCATTAGTTAACACAGTACGTCTATATGATCAAAGAAATCATGATGTGAGCAACGCCAGGAACAATATAGGTGTGAGAGAGTAATGGGAATGACTATGCTTATTTAGCATGAGAACAATTCGAACATAAGTATAAAAAAAGTTAGATTGAGTTGATTATTTTCTCCTTCTCTTTATGACTTAAAGGTCTTTCGCTGGGTAGCTAACCATACAAATTTGTTTACTGGCTCGGGACAACAATTTGTTTTAACGACAGTTAAAACATCCTCCTATGTCCTTGACTCACATCAAACCAAGGTCAGAGGAGACATAACGTGCTCATGAGAAGCATATGCTACGACCTGGTATTCCAATGTAATCTAATAGCTATAGCTTATTAGGAATCATTGTGACGCTATAACTCAATAGATTCAAAGCATATTGAGGATAGACAAGGGAAGGGAGCAGGGGATAAAGTATCATCCTACTTGTAAAACTGTCACTGTACTCACGCGGTGAGTACTTAATTCCCTTCCAATCTAGTCCGATATGTGATAGGAGAGCCCCATGGGAGCCTCCTGCTACCTTTGCTTATGTTAATCGTCCTAGCCTAGAAGCCTTGTACCCCACGGGAGTATCGGATTATCTCTTAGATCTAGTCTTTAAAGTAACAGGAAAGACGCATGGCATCTTCCCATTACCAACGCCGAAGTCAAACAAACACTTCACCAGATCATTACTTAGTCGGGTGAATGGCAGGGTAACTCTTATGGGAGTATCCCTTCATTTTCCTCAGTCAGTGTATGCAAGCAACGTGACGACTCCACGGGAGTCTCCATCACACAAGGAACAAAAGTCTATCATAAACCTACAACTTATACATGGCTAAGGAGACACAGACAAGGAAAGCAGTACGAAAACAAAGTTCACTTAAGTCAGTATACATTAGGTAAAAATAAACGGAACAGTCAGTCATACGTCTATCCCTCCTCGACTCTTTGAGAATTTATGAGAGTCAATTAGAGTCATTAACCTCTTAACAACTTAAGATGACAGACGCGCCTACACAGACAAATGACCCGAGTACGTAAACAGAAGGAAGGATCCAGCATACGCAGACACCTCCCTCAAATCGTTAACCTAACTTCTATCTACTATGTAAGAGTATTACATTCACTAGTTATATCTTTGACATTGACTCTTAACTATCTTATACCCTAATCCATTCTTTAAGGACGTTCGTAGGCAGTTGAAGTCCCGGACAATGCGATTTCCATCAACACTGTCAGAACGACTCCAAATATAACTTTTTAAATATCTAACGAATGGTAACTTCAACTTATACATCATAAGCTATAATGCTTATGTAAAGGTTGTCGTTTTGCCGTAATCATCATCTTACCAAACCCTAGTTCGTTCTCTGAGGACCTCGGCTGGAAAGCGAGATCCCCGGCAACGGGTTAACCCATTGTCGAACGGATCGGTCCGGCACCGCACAAGGCAGCGCGGGACCCTTCCGGCCGCGTCACGCAGGAGTTGGTTTGTTCCTACGTCGCGAATATACATGACAACTCCCGTAAGGTGGAGGTAAGTCGTGCCTCGCGTAGGCCCAATCTTGTCGTAGGGGCTCGCGAGAGGTATGGGTGGTGCACTCGGCCGGAGTGGCTTGCGGAAGCTCCATGTATATTCGCGACGTAGGAACAAACCAACTCCTGCGTGACGAGGCCAGGAGGGTCCCACGCTGCCTTGTATGGTGCCGGATGTCAGTGCGAATACCCTTACAAGGGTATCCGCCTTTGGTTTTTGCAAGCGACAGAAGTAGCTTTGATTTGAAGTTTAAGTATTCCGTGCGAGGCGCGGCTATGTCTTTGGTTCACGTCGGGGGGATGGTTGACTAGAGCAGAGAGTCTGTGATGCGCACGTGATTTTTTTTTAATTTTGATTGATGATTGTGAAGGTCGGCGTAATCGCCGGCCGGATTCTTTTTTCTATTTTTTTTTTTTTTTTTTTTTTCGGATTAAACCACCAGTACCTTCCCCAGTGTTGGAAAATTACGTGATACTGGCCAGTACCCGAAGTTTTCGGGGTTCGGACACAGGGGCGGTGATGTCCCAAAAATCGTATTTTTCTTTTACCCGTGCGCGAAAGAAAATCAAAAAAAAAAAAGGTCTTTGTACTGCAATGATGTCGGGCAGGGCAGTTCAGGAGGTCGTGCTCACAGTGTTGAATGCATCTTACGACAAAGACGGTCACATTCTGAACTTGTTGTTTTCTTTTTTTTTTGCCTCTTTTGTTTGTTATGTGCCCCCTGCCAACGAGGCAGGGCGGAATCCGTGATTTGCTCTAGCTGTGTTTCCTCAGATAATTGTCAGGGTCATGTATCCAGCCGTTTTCAAGGCCGAATCCGTGTTTCCATTTTTTTTTTCTTGTTTTCTTTTTCTAGAATCTGACAATCTGACTCTGTGATCTGCTCGAGCTGCGTTCCCTCAGAGGATTGTAACCCTGATCACACTGGCACTTACGGGAATGTATCTTACCATTTTCACGGCCAAATTCCTGGTCCTGTCTTTTTTTTTTTTTTTTTGAGTTTCCGGAATCTGACAACCTGGCCACAAGGCTGAGATGCCCTCACTGAGGGCACACTCACACTAACACTTTCGGGAATGTATAGAGCTGCAATCACGTCCAGAGCTTTGTTTCTTTTTCTTGTTTTGTGAGTTTTCACGGCCACAACTTTTTTTCCTTTTTTTTTTTTTTTTTTCTTCCCGTGAGAGTACCATAAAGAAATGGAGTGGGACCCAGGCTCGGCAAAACTCGGAGCGCAGTGAAAATCAGGGTCGGCAAAAACAGGCTCGGAGGTACTGGTGGTTTAAGCTATGAGTAAACGGATTCTGTCTCCCGATTGGTGTGTTTAATTGTGACTTGTGCGTACTTGAGGAGAGCGACATCGACAACGAGGAGGCTTGAAGCGTTTTTGATAGGTCTGCGTGTCGCGCAATACGGGATTAATTTAGGTGTTCGTCGGAGCTGAAACCCAGATTTGGGCCTAGCATTAGCGGCTACGGCGTCGGACTTTCATCAAAGAGGTTCAGGGATTAAGGCCGAGCGGCGACGACGCAGGATATCGGCGTCCCTTGACTTGGACGCAACGTTGGATTCAGTGGTCGTCTCGGCAGTCGAGGACCTTGAGTACACGCCTCGTTGACGGGCCCGTTCGGATTCCGCGTGTTCGGGGTGTTGGCAAGATTCTCGTGCCCTGTCCGTCTTGGAACGCTGACCGTAGAGTTCAACGTGCATGCAATCGGGTGGGACAGCCGGGCGCCGCAACTGGTTGTTTGGAACCCCCCTCTGCTTCGGCTTCTGAATCCTCACTTGAAGATCCGTTGGTACCACCAGGATCCACACTGGGGCCCGCCTTATCGTAGCTCAGGTTGCGGACAATGCAGTGGGTTAGGGGAAGTTGTGGGGGAGACTGTGGCTATACAGCTGCAGGATCTCCGTCGGGCCGCGGGGTACAGGAGCGGAGGGCTAAGGCTGCCTAGTAACTGACTCCTCAGAAACCCCGCAAGTGTTGAGTGGGCCGCTGCAGCGAGCGCTGGGCCAGGAGCAAGGCGAAGGGGCGACGAGGGCTAAGCCAGGGAAGCAGAGTAATCGATAGGTAAATGAATCCGGACGCGAAGTCGCGCCCAATGAGTGCGAAGCATGATAGGAATAGTTATGGTCGGGGTAGAGTTGCTTGCCGCACCAGATCCAAAGAGTGGGTTGGGGGTTTAAGGGGTGACGAGCTAGGATCTACAGGCAGAATGGGGAGAGAACCAGTGTATGGATAGGTAGAAGAGAAACAGGCTGCGCGGAGGTGGACGAGCGAGTGGGTAGGGAGGAGCAAAAGGTGAATGGTTCGCCCAATTCTCGACGAGATCGAGCGAACCAAGACTCGTTTCTGGGGTTTTAACCCCTAGCGAGTCCGTTCGAAGTATTAGATTAGTGAAAACGTTAGTAGAGAAGGTGGCTGCGGGAGCTATGGCGGAGGAGGGGGAGAGGTAGGATGGGAAAGCGCTTACCTCCTACGTGGCACCCTCGGCCGCGACCGCAGGATCCTAGTCTGCGGCCGACCTCCGAGGCCGCGCGGCCGAGTCTACGCGCGGCCGAGCCACGCCCAGGCGGGGGCGCACGCTTGGCCTGCGCACGTCAGCCGCTATAGGTCTGTGCAAAAAAAAAAAAATCGAAATTTTGGGGGGGGCGATTTTTGATGTGTGGAAAAAAAAATAAATTAAAATAGTAAAAATAAATAAATCGATTGATTGATTGATTGATTGATTGGTTGATTGATTGATTGATTGATTGATTGATTGATTGATTGATTGATTGATTGATTGTGTGTGTGTGTGTGTGTGTATGTGTAGTAGTGAATATTTCAACGTTCTAGAGGAAGATTCGATCGATTTTGCTCATCCTTTTGATGGAAGTTGCGCGAGGCCAGCCGCGGCCTCGCGCAACTTCCATCGAACTTGAAAGGATGAGCAAAATCTATTGATTCTTCTCTCTCTCTCTCTCTTTCTTTCTCTCTCTCTCTCTCTCTCTCTCTCTCTCTCTCTCTCTCTCTCTCTCTCTCTCTCTCTCTCTCTCTCTCTC
>BFEA01000186.1:130099-140866 GCA_003427395.1 Chara braunii
CACACACACACACACACACGTACACACATACACAGACACTCACTCACAATCAATCAATCAATCAAAACACTTTTTTGAAGTTTTTTGTTTATTTACTTTTAAATTTTGCATCTTTAAAAAAAAAAAAACCTCATTTCCCTGAAGAAAAAAAAAAATTGAATTCTAAAAAAAATACAGGTGTACTCAGGGACCATATATCTCATGATAAAAAATGGCAAAAAAAAATTCTTGCTTTTCTTTATACATTTGATTTTAATTTTGTTTAAATCGATTTTAGTTTTTGTTTTTTTTTAAATCCTTAACGAAGTCGGATTCCAAAAAAATATATATAGGGGTGTAGGGTTTTCGAAGCCCTACACCCCTATATTTTATTTTATTTTTTTTACGCATTTTTAGGGGTAAAAACAAATAATTAAAAAAACAGGCCATGGAATGGGTCTCATAGGCCGCGGCCGCGGCCGGGATTCTCCGCCGCAGCGGCCGAAATGCCCGCGGCCGTGGCTGCGGGTGTCACATAGCTTACCTCATCCAATCGATGACGGATTCGCGTAGAAGGAGATGGTAGACTGACAGATTTTGGGAGGGCGAATTGAATGGTATGGGTAGATTTGAAAGAAGAGTAGTAGGGGAGGAGTTAGGAAAGAAACGAAGTGTGTGAAGGTTTTCGGAGATGGATATGGTCGGGAGGAGAGATTAAGTATCTCACTCGTTTCTTGGTGAAACCGAGCGAGAGGAGAACTTAAACAGGGGTTCTTGATAGCTGCGAATTAGATTATGAAGTTAGTTTTGGTTATTCGTGGGTAGATTTTAGGATATAACGAGTATGGGCTGCGCCCAGGAGGGTAGTTAGTTGTTACGAAAGAAATGGAGTGAACATTAGTTGTATTACGTGGGCAGATTCATTCGGTTTTCCTCATCCTCATCGATGGGAGTATCAATGGATGTAGCGTGAGCCTAAGCGCGAGGGTGGAGGCCTATTTGATGGCGGATACACCGCTCGTTTATGGAGGAGGGGTAATATTTCCCTATCTCTTTGCCCGGTTGGCTGGAAGGGATAAACTTAGTCGTATCTCAGCATGAGATTCAGCCTGACTTTTCCCACCCCATTGTTGGAAGCACCGTGAGGACAGCCGCGAGGATGGACACCTACCTATCAGCCAGAAAGTCGCTCATTCCAGAAGAAGCGCCTGATTGCATCACAACGGAAGATTCAGTCCTCATAAGAGCAAGTGGTAGAGAAAATTTTCGGCCCGGTGCCAGCGTCTGTTTACCACTTTATCCGTCATCGTCAGTTTCAATAGAAGGAACGTGCAAGGCCGATGAGGCACGGCTGACGTATTTAGGTTGCTCATCTCCAGGACAACAGTTGGGCTGTTGAACTTCGAAGCCACAGTAGGTGCGGCCTGCAGCATCTCCTATTGCCTTCCTAAACCGAGTAGCGATTGAGCGTGGCCGTATTAGGTGGCCAGGTGTTTTCGTTCGATAGGAAAGGGGGGGGGCTCGAAGGTGCAAGCACGGTTAACTGAAGAGGGACAAGGTAAGGTCTGCCTGCATATGGAACAACAGACAAGAGGTTGTGAGCGACAGGGCTGAGGGTATGCCTGCTCGTTAACACGCTGCACGTCCCGCCACATGAAGTAGTGGGGGGCTAGTTGCGGGACTGGAAACTCACCTGCTGGCAGGTGCGAGGCCCATCATACTGATTGAGGTGGTGAGGGAGGAGAACGGCAAGCGTAGAAGCTTACTTGATGACCGATGCAGTGTCCAGCTCGTTGAGCAGAGCTGCAGTAGACTGGCTGTGGGGAGTGCAGATCACTGCAGATCTGTTTATCGGTCGGGTGCGCCCCTCACCCTGTCAGCCCGTGTGGCAGCAGGCCGGCCGCGGGGAAGAGACTTATATGTGGCTTGCACATTTCAAGTCATGAGGGGCGGACGCCGGATAGGTTGGGCTCGTCGAAGAGGGGTATTGCTGCGGCTTTGGAGGGTCGTCAGAGAGGTCAACAACATGCGGTTTAGCTATAGTTGACCTAGTTGTTGCGCGTTTTAGCCACCATTGCGGGGCCCTCAGGCGAGTAAAGGTATCAAGGCTCTCTCTTGCGAGTCTGAGAGCACCCTTCTTGTATCTGAGCGACTCAAATTCTCTCCTTCTTCCCTTCTTACTCTAAGTCTAGTCTAGTTCTGAGAGGAAGGCAGCAGGCGGGATTGCAACCCGTACGACCGCAGCAAGGCCTTCGTGGGAGGTTACCCCACTGATTGCGGGAGCTCCTCAGGAACTTAGGAGGAGTTCTAGAGGCAGGGAACTGAGAGGTAACCATTGCTCTTCCTTTATAAACCCGGTTATAACACTTATCTATATTCCTTGATATGTTTTGACTGAGTATATTGTGTGCGTCCCTGCTTTGACTTTTGAGCTTTCATGACATAACCAGACTAAGTAAAAGAATGTATGCGCAATGTCAGTTTCAGTTTCATTGTTTGACTGAAAGCAGATTGTGGGGTTGCATCTAGGAGAAGGATGAGAGAAAGACATTATTGAATGTGTCTGACCCGGTCAACCAAAGGCTGGGCCAGTTCCATAAGTTTGGGAAGACCCAGTGCTATGTTTATTTTGAATTGCCTGGAGAACCAGACATGTTCCATAAGTTTGGGTGGTCTGGTTGCTCTGACTTGTGAGGGTTGATTGTGAATGGTCTTTTATGGACCAAGCATGTTCCATAAGTTTGGGTGGCTTGGTCGCCTTGTTTACTTTGGGTTTCCTTCAGTTTCTTTCTGTTTTTGGCTTTGAGAGGAATGAACCAGGCTGAGGACAAAGACATGTTCCATAAGTTTGGGTGGTCTTGGTCCAATGCCTCGCACATGCTGGAACCAGAAGGTTATAATTTGGCTATATTTTATTACTATACTACTTATGAACAAGCTAGTAAGATAGGGTTCTATAAGTTTGGGTGATCTGACTATAGCCTATCACCAACCGAAGAAAGTACTAATTAAGAATAAACTTGTGGTACGAAGGGGCATACTGGATCTTGAGTTGAAGATGATCGGTTCAGTTATATGCTACCTTAGAAGACTAAGTGAAGATAATTATATAAAGTTGGGATACCTAAACATTTCAGGGCGACTAGGGCGGCCTAGTCATATGCCCAAAGAAGAGAAAAGTTGTTGTGCCCCGTGTTTGTGTATACTCCATGACTGAGCTAGACAGGTTCCATAAGTTTGGGTGGTCGAGCTTTATGCTCTGTGTAAGATGGGTATAAAGAGATAAATCATTGAAAGACTACGAATTATTGTTTGATAAGGTTGACTTTGGGATGCTGAAAGTACTTACCTTTGTGGTTTGGCTTACATGTGACTGAGTGAGGCCACTACTTAGTCTGAGTTTCATTTTGATAGGTAGTTGCTTAAGTTGCTCGCCACGTGCTAGAGTCATAGGAGTTAGTTTTTATTCCTGCGTTTTCTTAGCTGAAGTTTTTTTTACTTAGATCAATTTCTGCATTTTCTGGGATCTTTTATTATACTTGGTCTTGTATAAACTTTGGTAAGTCACTTCCTCTATGGGAAGCGCTGCCGAGATTTCTACAAAACCAAGGAGTTAGTCAGACTTCGTTTTTTTCAAGGTCTAACTTTTTTGACCCTTTGGTTTAGTAAAAATCTGAGAAGTCTCATTTTCTAAAGAGAGTGATGTCTAAATTTTTGCTAATTCAGGAAGTTAGACAAAGTTGGACCTTGAAAAGTCAAAGTCACTTAAGATTTTGAACTTAGCTTTGTATAAATCTTGGAATAACACTTTCTTTATGGGAAGCGCTGCCAAAATTTTTACAAAACAAAGGAGTTAGCTAAATTTTGTTTTAGTTGAATTGAGGTTTTATGTCCGAGTTCACATCTGACTTAGTATAAATCTGGGAAGTCTACTTTTCTAAAGGAAGTGCTGCCCAAATTTTTACTAATTCAGGGAGTTAGACAAATTTTGACTTTCCAGAGTTAAAGATTGTGTTTGTTTTCATAATTGAGTTATTATAAATTCTGAAAATACACTTTTCTTACGGGAAGCGCTGCCGAAATTTTCTTAGTTCAAAGGAGTTGGATTATATTTTGTCAGGTGACGATTCTTGCAATCCATTCTATATAGAGGAGACTTTGTCAGGGTCTACCTTTCTTTGGGCACTTGTTTAGAGGCAGACCTAGGCTTAGCTTGTAGAAGGATCTTGGGTGAGAATGTGTTATTGAGTTGTATTCTCCATACACTTATGATTTTAGCTTGGGGATTGGTCTGTTATGTGTTACAGGTCTTTTTGATCGATTGATTCAGTATTTGGGCTAGATTCGGCTTGATCCTACGAGGATCATCTTCTGTTATCACTGATAACAGGTCGGTTGTCGATTCGTCGGTTTACGATTCAACTCCAATTCACTCCTGCCACTCAACCTAAAGGTTTTAGCCTTATGATTTGAAATGTTTTGTTGTGTTTTCACCCGGACTTTATTTGAATGGTAATTTAAAGAAAAGTACGGAGTATTTTATTTTGAGAAGTTGCACAAATAGTGAGGCTTGTATGGCTAAATGCAAAGGGTATGAGTGTAGACAATGGTTGAAGTTGGCCCCGTGTAGTGCATGGACTTTTTGGTTGAATCTTTGATGTGATTGCAGATATGTTTTGTGATTCGGACTTTGAATTTGACTGTCTGCGATCATATACATGTATATGGCTGAGAGGAGATCTACTGTGACTGTGAGAAGTGATCGTCCTATATTAATAACTCTTATTTACATATGTATATACTTATGATTTGAGTATTCGCGCGACCTATCGCGACTCTTCGTAAGAGTTAGGCAGATTATGCGTTGAGAGAAAACGGAGATCCTCTTTTATCCTTTGCCTTTTAGAGTTTTTATAGTTGGACGTTGATGTCCGTGGCAGCCGTCAAAGTCAAACCCCTTGACTTATCTTCAGGCCCTAGATAATGGAGGTGGTCTCCAGGGCAATAAGAGACGATTGCCACCACAGTATGAATCTGTGTACCACCCACTCTCCGCAGGGTGCAGAAGAGGGTGTGGTTCTCAACCGCACTTGGCGGTTGTCCAGCGTCGAGAGATTAAGCCTCAAGGCGCGTGTCAGTTGACACTTGAGTGTCAAACGCGCGACCCTCGATATTAACGAGGACCGCATGAGTATGGTTACTACATACTACGCCATCACTGCGACCGCTTGCGTACGTTTGCATTGCGAATCGGTATGAGTCAGCCTTGCGTCCGCGCAGTTTTATACTAAGTCTCGCGCGTGACGCCTATTCGATTTCCGCATCGAAAAGTTATGGGATGTCCAGCAAGGGACTAGGAGCGTTGTCGCGTTGTCTGTCCGGTGTCGTTCTGTATATGTATAGGTGCGTGTGTGTGTGTTTTATTTTTGTGTTCGTAGTGTGGTGTGCGCGTGGAGTGTGGGATGCGTCCTAGTCGACCGACGACGAGTCGTGCTTGGGACCTCAGCCCCCCAAGGTGTCGGTTCTCGTGCGGGTTCGATAGAGGCGTATTACTGCGCGTACCCCCTATGCTACAGTGAATGAGAAACGCTGTCGACTGGTCAACCTCTGCGATTGCAACTGATCAGCTTTCGTACTGTGGGCTGGTAGCTCGGCGGGGATACGCCCATCGAAGGGAGGTGACAGCTCCCGTAAKGTGGAGGTAAGTCGTGCCKCGCGTAGGCCCTATCCTTTCGTAGGGGCTCGAGGGAGGTATGGCTGGCGCACTCGGCCGGAGCGGCTTGCGGAAGCTCCATGTATATGCGCGACGAAGGAACAGATCAACTCCTGCGTGACGCGGCCGGCAGGGTCCCGCGCTGCCCTGTCCGGTGCCGGACCGATGCGCTCGACACCGTTACCGGTGGGCATCTTGCATTATTAATGATAATCATGCTGACAATTAAAGGTTACCGTCTAGCGAGAACTCCAATTTACCAAACCCAGGTCCGTTCGCATAGGACCCCGGCAAGCAACCGAAGGTCCCCGGCAACGGCGCCACCTGTTGCGTGAGGCGGTCCCACACCAGGATGGGGAGCGCTGAACCTCACGGTCGTGTCACGCAGGATGTTTTGTTTGAAAAGAACCAGTCACCACTCCGACCGTGCGCGCGTGCTATACCTCTCACGACGCCCTGCGACAGGTCGGGACGTCCCGAGGTACAACTTACCTCTACCCGAGGGGTTGTCACCACCATCTGGTAGGCGTATCCCTGCTGAGCTACCAGCCCACATGCGAAGGTTTTACATGCCTTTGTAGAGGTAGGTGGGCCGAGGGTGTTTTCTCGATCGCCGTAGCATAGGTATACGCACGGTTGAACGTCTAAGACTGACCCGTTTACGTGTCAGGCATCGGAGCGCTGATCTCCCGGACCGACTTATTATTCAGGTCGACTCGATTGACGATCTTTCGCCCATACATTACTCTGACCTACTTGTACTTGACCAATTATATAAGCTATTTAAGTTTTCCCTAAATCAATACATACATGAAGAATACAGTTCAAATGTTGAGACCTGAAAGGCAAGGAGATGCCTTTTACATTTTTACACAAATAGAGGCAAACGTCAGAATGAACGAAGCTTTGACTTTTGAAAGAGAAACAATCAATAGGTTTTTGGCCTTTCGGCAAATATCACAGTTAAAAAAAGGCTCATGGCTTGTCAAATATGCATCAAAAATAAAAGATAGGCTCATGGCCTTTCAAAGAAAAATCATATGAGTAAGGCTCTTTCGCCTTTGCCAATTGTCCTAATCTATTCAACATCAATGGATAAAAGTCGGAAATCCAAACCAAATGTACAAAGGTTACGAGTCGACGAAATGTCTGAGTCAAGTCTCAGGTAAGCATAAGCAATGCGAGTTGAGTGAATCTTTTGTGTCTTGGAATAGCCTCAGAATCAGCGAGAAAACAAGGAGGGAAATAAAATAAAATTAAAATTAAAACAAAAACAACGTAAAACAAATAAAATAAAAACAAACAAATCTAACAACTAACTACTCATTTATGCCAAGTGTCGGGTCTTTGCCTCATTCGATTTCTACCAACTCTAACTAACCCTACTACTAAGGCCGCGGGCTCGACTCCCGGCCTATTGAAACTGGGTGAAACCAAAGAAGAGTTCCTTGTCAAAAAGGAGCTAGCTCGGGGTCAGATGGATTCGATCCCCAAGTCATCTGATTCTAAATCTGCACTGAAACCCACTGAGTTAGCTCCTACTTCGGTTAGAAGAGGAACAACTCAGGTATATGTTGCGGTGGGGCTCAGTCCGCCTAGTGGCCTGAGCCCGTTTCTAAGTTTGCGTGTGTGCACACGGCCTGCATCCCTGTCTGAGTGTTTGTCGGCCTGAGTGTGTGTGAGTCCCGCCTGGGTACTTAGCTATGGCCGCGACATTAAGGGTCGAAGGGCCAGTACTTAGCTATAACCGCGACATTAAGGGTCGCGGCGGGAAAACACTTAAGTAGCAGGTAGGCCGGTACCGCATCTAGTGGAGGTAGATGCGTCGGGTACTCAAGGCCGAGCAGAAGGAGACAAAAGTTGGTATTTTTAGACGCCCAGCACCGGTAGGTACCAGCCTAAGTCTCAGTGTGTGTCATAGATCTACTCGACACAGAACTAACCGAATCAACCCCTCGACCTTTTCGGTCGGAGGTATTACTACTAATCCTAACCATCACAGCGCGCGTCTTAACAACGCACGAGCATACTCTCGAAATTTTTCTCAACGATTCGCCCCGGCCTCAATGGCCAAGGAAATCGTTTCAAGTGTCACGCCAAAGCGCGCACACCTTGTCCATTCCATATTGGCCCCGTCATGGTAGCCGAAGTCGTCGTTGTGTCAAGTGCAAAAGCATGCAACGCGTCCAGTTTCATGCATGCATAAAAAAGAAGGTGACAATAGTTCATGCATCGAGATCATATAAAATTCGATCGTAGGCAATTCAACAATTCATGTGGTCCATCCATATAGAGGGAAAAACAAAATGGGAGAAGCAATCATCCATCAAGCAGTATTGACAAACAAAGAAAATATCTGAGATGCCGATCGAAGTCGGGGATCGATCAATTAGATCCATCAACCCAAGAGGTCAGAGTACGGGAGGGGAAGAAAAATAAACATACACGTCAACAAAAAAGAGCAAATGACAAGTACGAATGCCGATCCAGAAGGGAAAAGCAGGGCGACTTGCGCCGAATACGAAAATTGCTCAGAAGGAAAGAAGAAGAATCAAAATGGCTTAAAAGGGTAGAAAAAGACGTTTATTGCACACTTGCTGCCTCTCTCTCTCTCTCTCTCTCTCTCTCTCTCTCTCTCTCTCTCTCTCTCTCTCTCTCTCTCTCTCTCTCTCTCTCTCTCTCTCTCACACCCCGATGCGGGCAATCCGCCTCGCACCTACACAGAGTTGTCACCCCGCTTAGTCTGAGCATGCCAGTCGGGTTCGCCCGTGTGCCGCAGTCTGTCGTGGCCCCCACTTGTACCCCGCATGCCCAACACCAGCTCGTCAGATTACCCAACTCTCTACTCACCTTCCAAATTCCGCTTGTTAGCGAATCCTCTCGACCACGCTAACTTCCAGAAGTCTTAGAGAGGGAGTTAATCACGCTTGCGAAATTTATAGCATGCATGTGTGTGCGCGCGATACGCGGGATTGTGTCTAAGTACGGGGAAGAAGGAGGAACTTGAAGGGAGTGCCTACCACTGCATGGCCAGGCCGAGGCGTGGGGGACGTAGCCTCACTCCACACATCAATTCGGTCATGCATACGTTCAAGCCAATAGGACAGAGGAAGAAGTACTCGTGTGTAGGAGCGCCACAAAATATATCAAGAACGAGAGGATTACAGTTGTAATTATGCCTGCCAAAACCTGAATTACAGTTACACTGCACGCAAGGATTAAGGCGAGGAAAAATCAGAGCGCAAATCCGGATATGGCAAGGCGTGCGCAAGCAAGAAGCGTCATACATCAAAAATTGAAGTGCGCCTAAATTCCTAATTTAAATCCTTGTTGCAAAAAGGAATTTCAAGCAAAGCAAATTCTGAGAGCCCTCGGGGGCTCGGCATCGGTTAAAATTTCAGAAAGATTCTCCCGCACGACGATCGCGCCAAAAATGCCCCGTTCCCACAGCAGAGCAAGAAAGAAGTTATGGCAACAGTTATTCGATCCGCTCACTAAGGCGCGATCAACTACCAACCTTCACGGATCCAGACCAGCTCTCCACCCTTTTTTTCCCCAAAGGACGCGAAAGCACAAGGAGGCGTAAAGTGAGGTCATCCACGCAATTCATCTGGTCATCCCGACTCAACCCGTTTCAACCCCCGACGTAGCCTTGCGCAGAAGATCACGTGGTTGCAGAAAGTAGTTCGCCCCAGCGCGGTGTTAGGAGGGGTTGGGCAGGGTTTCTCGGACTTTCTGATTTGCTGAGAATGATCTTTTCACGTGTTTGTGTTGTCGTGGTCAGTGACAGTGCCAAAAAGATGTGAGAAACGTCAAAATAAAAAAAATGCAAGAGAGAAAAGGGAAAGGGTCACTTCAGTCGTTTTAGACTAAACAATAGAATAGGGTAGATGTAGTTAGGATAAGTAATGATGACATTCCTTCAAAGATAGGACAGGATTGTGTCTTCATGACTATATTCACTTTAGACAGTGTAACAATGCTATGTAACAGCTTGTTAGTGCATTGGTTTAGAGTAAGCAACGTTGCTATCTTTGAAGCGGTGTCGGGGCAAATACCCTGACAAGAGTATTTGTCGGGGATTTTAAATGTCGAACGCTGTCCGACTTTTTGTTGGATTAAAGGACTTGATGAGACTGCCGTTTGCCAAAAGTTTATTCAGACCTGACCCATGACCGAGAAACTAAAAGTTTTCGAGCTTTAGTCTGAACGCATGTAGCGTCCGGGAGTAACGGATGTGAATGACAATGTTTCGCTTTTGTCAAAGTTGCAGAAGAGCGCGGATATGGAAAGACTAAAGCTAGACCTATTGTACCTAAAACAATATCGCAGCCGCGCAATTCAGGGCCTAAGTAAGTTGAAAAGGGGTCGCCGCGACGAAGGTTGGAGCCGCGGCGTGGAAGGCATATGACGCTTTTTTTTTTTTGTTGGGTCCGCAGGGCTTTCACGCCAAGGTCCGGAGGGGATGGTGTTATGGCCTGCTGAGTGGGGCAGTTGTTAAGGTCGTGGGCCGCTAACCCGACCAGCCAGCCACGGTAACAGGCGGGCTTAGCAAGCAAAACCTGCTAAGCACTGGAGGGCGGCCTGTTGGGCACCACAACCCTTCATATAGAAGGGTTGCTCCTCTCTCGACGTGAGAAAGGAGCTAGCCTAGTAGGTACCGCCATCAGACTGTCACCACATAGACTCAAGGATTGAGCCCGAAATGATGCACTTACTGGTGCTAACTCCTTTTTGGAGCAGCCCAGTATGATCGAGCGCGGTCGATTTAAACCGCGGGATCGTCAAAGATCGCACGACCGAAATTGACCGCGCAGATTAGCATGGCCCCTGCGCAAGGATAACACGCATAAATCAAGAAATGGTCCTATTTTTTTTGTTTTTTAATCCTTGTGGGGATCGAATCTAGGTCCCGGTATCGGAAGGGGGGGGGGGAACGCCAGCAAGGCGTGAGTATGGAAGTCGTGGTCGTTGGCTTATGCCAACAGCTTCTTTAAAATAAAATAAAGAAATTAAAAAAAAAAAAAAAAAAAAAAAAAAAACTTAAACTGAACAAACTGCGGCACTACAGATAG
>BFEA01000186.1:158355-181685 GCA_003427395.1 Chara braunii
GAGAGAGAGAGAGAGAGAGAGAGAGAGAGAGAGAGAGAGAGAGAGAGAGAGAGAACAGGTAAGCCTCCAACCTCGCGGCTGCTCTCAAGGTACTTCCACGGATAGGATGAGCAAAATTGAATGAATCTACGGCTAGAACATGGAAATATACACTTCCACACTCATTTTTTTGTTCGCGTGTGTATGTGTGTGTGTGTGGGGGGCGGGGGGGCGGCCACCAATCAATCAATCAACCAATCCATAATTTTTTTAATTTATTTTTTTTGCAATATTTTTTTTTACCCCCAACCCACCCCGTCCCGAATTTTTTTATTTTTTATTTTTTTTTTGGGTGAGGGGGTGGGGTTGGTGTTGTGCAACCCTAATCAGCCCCCAAACGCTTCCCTTCCCCCCACACTGACAGCCATATGGCCATGCGGCCATGGCCACGGGGTCGCGACCCCGGCCAAGGCCTAAGCCACGCCTGGCCACCTGGGGGAGATTCATTGGAAAGCGGCGATGGGGGAGAGCGGACAGAGGGGAAGGCAGGGAGGGGGAGAAGGCGAAAGGGGAGAAGGGGGGGGAAAGGAGAGCAGTATATCTGCCAATTTTCACATCTATCGAAAATAAGATCGAAAATATTATCGATCTTATTTTTGCTGGAGGCGAAAATGGACCGTGGGCGACGACCAGCAGGTGCAGGCTGGTCCGGTCTAAGGATTTTCAAGCGCCAACTTTGGCGATTTTTCGTGCTCAGAAGAATCGATGAAAGATTCTGAAAAATTCAGATCCTGTAGACTAGGTTGTGATCTTTCCAGGAAAAATATCAAACAAATGATAAAAAATTATTTACACCGTGAAATAAGTGCCGCGCCGTTTCGTCGCATTTTCCAATTTTGCCACTCTACCACGTGCGGGCCAACGGGGAGAGGACCGCCACTTCCGCGATTTGTTGCGCTCAAAATTGATGACTTAACAACCCCGAAAATTAGTGTGTCTGTAGATTTTGTTGTGATCTTTATAGGAAAAATATTTAGGAAGTTCAAAAAAACAAAAAATCATGTTAACCTTGACATAAATCGCGGGGGCCATTCGATGCATTTTCCAATTTTGCCACTCCGCCAGGTCCCCCCACTGTGCTATCGGTAGCCCTCATGGACCTGTGCTATCGGTCCCACCCAATTTACGACGGGGGCAGTGGTGGTTTAAAAACTTCGGAAACAGAGACCCGATTTCGCTCTCGGAGAACTTTGGAAACAGAGACCCGAATTTGAATCCTCTCCCGAGTTCGCATCTAGAAGCGATTAGGTTTTCTAAAACAATAGTCACTACACAAATTTAAAAGAAAAGAAATAAACATAGAAAATTGCCCGTGGAAGCAAACAACGCCCAAGGCAGAAGGGGAAGGCGGAGTGGCGAAAAGACTGGCCGTGAGAAGGCGGAGTGGCGGAAAGATTGACTGCGAGAAGGCGGAGCGACAAAAAGACTGGCCATGAGAAGGGGGAGTGGGGAATTGGCGGAGGGCGAGAAGGTGGACCACGGAAGGAAGGGAGGGGAAGTTGGCGATGAGGAAGAAGAAGGCGGGTAGGGCAAGGGGAATGACGATGGTGAACGTGAAAAGGCGGAGTGGAGACGAGGCAGAGGGCAAGAAGGCGCAGTCGAGGAAGGTGGAGAAGAGGAAAGGCGGAGGGGGAGGAGGCAGAGGGGGGACAACGGCGATGGGGGAGAGCGGACGGGCGGGAAGGCGGGGAGGGGAAAAAGGCGGAAGGGAAGAAAGGGGGGAGAGGGGAGCAGTGTATCGGCCTATTTTTCCATCTATCGAAAATAGGATCGATAATATTATCGATCCTATTTTCGATAGAGGCGAAAACAGACCGTTAAGAACTTCAAAAAGATGTGAAAATAGGCCAGCATTCTGCTCCCCTCTCCCCCCCTTCTCCCCTTCCGCCTTCTCCCCTCCCCACCTTCCCGCCCGTCCGCTGTCCCCTCTCGGCTCCCATTTTCGTCTCTTGCAAAAATAGGATCGATAGTATTATCGATCCTATTTTGATACGCGGGAAAACAGGCCAACATACTGGTCCTCTCTCCCCTACTTTCTCCCCTTTCGTCGTCTCCAGTACATGATGGTAAAGGCTAAGTGGACCAATCCAAATCTCGCAGGGGCAGTCCTCGCTGCAGAGTTTTGAAGGCCACGCCCATGGAGAAGGCAGACTCAGCCATGGTGTTCCTCCTCTCCGTTCTTTGTTGTTCTCATGTCCGTTCTCTTCTCACTTTGTACTCCTTATCTCTCTTCAGTTCTCGGCCCACTTGTGCCCGTCTTCGCCATTCTCTTTTTCGCTGTCCACCCCTTTAATCAACCTGGCCCACACCTCGACCAGGTGAATTCGCTACCAAGACTTAGTGCAAAAGCATTGAATATCGAGACAAGCATCACGTCTACAAACACCGCAGCGAGGAGCGCCTTGAGGAAGACAAATACCATTTTCATGGGTGCCACCATATCGACGATAAGCGCTATCAAGCAGCATCACGAAAATGAGGACCTCGAGCGTGAGCACCACCGCGAACAGCACCAAAGCGAGCACAATTGCAAAGACCACCGGGAAGGCACCAACACGAGCGCTGCCACTGGGGAAATTTTGACGATGACGACCGTCACGACCACCAAGATGCTGACCGAGAAGACGAGCTCGACAAGCACAATGAGTTGCGCTGTCACGATCCCATGCCTCATGACACTCCCTCACCAAATGTACCCCGTTTCCAGCTTAGCCTGCTCTGGTTCTCCAAGACTTGGGCAAGGGAAGGAAAATTTGTCTCGATCTCCACAAAAGGTAAACTGAGTCTCGCGGATTGGCTGACACAGCCCTCGGTCTGACTCGCGCTCTCACCCACAGAGACTCCATCGTTTAACGGGACGCTCGACCCAGCTTCTAGCCTAGTCAGTCACTAGCTTAGGCTGGTTCTCACAATTTATGACCGCAGCAGGTCTCTTTGTTTTTCTGTCAGTATCTTAATTGTCCAGTTGTTTCTTTTTTATGGAAAGTGGCATCTTTTGGATGCTGGACCCGGTTTCCAGGTAGAGCCTAAGAGTCTGATCCCACCTCTTTTCTCTTCGGGAAGAAAGCTAAAAGAAACGTTTTTTCAGGGTCCGTCCCGCTTGGTCCATGTTATAAAAATTGGATCCCACATGCCCACCAAATGTGCTACTTTTACTGAGGACGTGGCTGAAAGTTGTGGGCGGTGACGTATACCTGGTCGGGGAGGTGTGTCCAAAAGGATGATGCGGCCCTTAGAGGTAACCCTGGTCAGTGAGGTATACCTGGTCGCGGTCGTTCCAAGAGGATGATGCAGACATCTCAAAAAAGAAAAAACGAAGAAAAGAAAAAAATACACCTTTTTTTGGGGAAGGGTAGGGGGTGTTGTCTCTCAGGTTTCGAAAGAATAGCCTCGCCACCAAATGCGCCCTCCATGCCATGTCCCAGGATGTTTCCACTTCCTCGAAAAAACAGGGCCCCTCCATATCGCATGGAAAGAAGTGGGATCCCAAGAATTGCCTAAAAGTGCCTTGCCTACAAGAGGTGGGATCAGCCCCTAAGCTGGGTAATGGCCCCAGTTTTTTCTCCGGGTTGAGATGTCGAGGTTTTCCCAGCCTCCTTTATTTGGATTTAATGTATATGCAAGGGGGTCAGCACCTGCTAATACTGGAAGTGACAATAAAAGCAGAAAAGTTGTAATTAGCACAGACCAAACAAATAGAGGTAATCTATGCATGGTCATTCCTGGGCCACGCATGTTAAAAATAGTCGTAATGAAATTGATAGCACGTCCTCTTCTCTAGCGTACTTAGGCTAGACGTTTGGGCGGGAAGGGCATTGCCAGTGCCAAGAGACTATATTCCTTTCTTTTTGCTGATTTTTAAAAATGCACAAGGAATATGAGAGGGAGCGATAGACAGAAAAACAAGTTGCAAGAGCAAAGCAGTGAACTCGTGTGCCAATGTTATCGCCCTCAGGCCCCACCAACACAGTATCCAATGCCGCTCATCTCTGTCTTGCGCACAGCGCTCATCCTACTCTACAACAGGATCACTCTGACGTTGAAGACCGATGTACATGACGTCAACACCAATGCCGACCTCCCACATACACCAGGTACGTTCTCTCTCCTCTCCTCATCAGACCTTGACCACCCACTCATGTGCCTCCTACCCGAAGACCTCCTCCACCTATCACCCGCATGCTTCCCTGCAGCGTGGCTATGACTGTCGTGCGCCCGCTGCCCCGCAACGCCCCTCTCACCTCATAGTGCCCGTGTGCGCCCCAGCCAGCAGCGCACATGCAGACACTTGCACAGCAACGCAGCAGCGTGTCCACATTGCCTGCCTAGGCCAGAATGCACGCCTCTGGCGAGTGATCTTCCTATATGGAAGTCGCTGCCTCTGTTTGGCTGCGAGGGCCTGGCTGAGGAACCTCCCAGTAGCTTCCAGTCGGGCCCCAGTGTCCTGCATCCAGGCCCTGTCCGACAGTTGGGGCATGAGCCGTTTCTAATTGATCACGTCCAAGCAGCCTCAAGGCTCCAAGTGTTCGCCGTCTTCTCTCATTGGCGCGCTGGGCCTCTGAGACGACAATGGTGTGTTCGAATTCACCCGCGGCAACTTTGCAATGTGTCGGCCTCACACTGTGTGTGCCCAGGGCGCAACCACCCGGCCCTGGGCTTGACACAGTTGCTGTTTCTGGAAGGAGCCCAAGGAGAGGCTCATGTTGCACTTCAACCAACTGGCGTGCTGCAACTGTCTGATTCAAATACACCAATCACAAACTCATGGACTTTATTTCTCACAGCGAAGAATCCCTGAACTGTCTGATTCAAATACACCAATCAGGAACTCATGGACTTTATTTCTCACAGCGAAGAATCCCTGAACATCGCCGATGATGTATTGTGTGGCAAAGATGTATTTATGGGACGCTGGACCCGGCTTCCAGCAGGTGTTGCTCCCCACCAATAGATGGAGCGGCCCGCTAGGCAAAGCCTCAATCCCGGTGGTTCTCTTACCACCACCAGGATAGAGGCAAGGGCCTTTCAAAAAAAAAAAAAAAAAAAGAAACCACCACTGGCGCTCGACCCTTCTGTCCTGCTGCTCAGGCCAAGAGGAGCAACTACTCCCAATATTCCAATATATCTGCTCATGCTTCGTCCGCTTTCGAGAAACCTGCTGCTTCCCTATGAGTTACTGTTGGGCAAAACGCGGCGGCCACATCATAGTGCCAGTCTATTCCGGCAGGGGCCGTCCTCCTATTTCCTTCTCACATCCCTGTTTCGCTTTTCAAGTACCGTTCCGTGCTGGCTTCTCCTGAGTGGGCTCTTTTCGCCCCCTATTTTTCTCAGCCGCCCTTCCCTGCCGCCCCCCCTCCCCCCCTTCTCTTTAGAACCCCAGCCCTTCCATCCCTCCCACCCCCTTCCGTTCACTCCTACTCAATCCAATCTATAAACTTTCGGATCATCTCAATCTCAAACTCTGATTTCCGCATCTGGCCATCTTTCTCAAGCCAGTCGAAAAACTTTCTTTTGGATACCCAAGAAGTCCTGCTTCCTTCAAAAATGTGACAAGACTTAACCATCATGTAAGTTTGGTATTGGGGTTGTCCCAAATCCTGCAGAGAGTGTTGAAGACCGTAGCAAATTTCTGAATCTTGGGTGCATACGATTCGAAATCCCTCATAAAGACCCTTCTCTCCATCCCAGATAGTTCCAATATTCTTGAACTTGTGGGCGTTGTAGACCCATGCCGGGATGTCACCAATAATCAGTCTCGTCTCAAGAAATTCAAGAATCCCGTTTCCACCATCCGTCCGCTCAAGCGTGAGATCTTCGTGGTAACATTCCATTACTTTATCAAGTACACCATTCATCCTGTTTTCCCCGTCTTTCTCCTTGCTATCATACCAACCCACGGGCAACAAATCATCAATGAATCTCTTCCCTTCTATATACCGAGATCTAACCTTACCGACTCGCGGCCCGCCTTGGGGGCCACAGGCCCACAGCCCAAATCATGTATGTTGGCTAAAGCCCCGTGAGGGCACATTCCTCACAAAAAGTTTCTTTAACATTTTATTAAATTATTGTATACTCCATATGTGTGGGCGTGGGATCTGTTAGATCCAATGGCAATAGTGTGTCACTCATATCACGCTGTACTAGGATTCTCAACTAAACCCCCCCTAGTGGAAGATGGCCCAGAAAATATCACAAACAAGCCCAGGGAGCCCGCCCGTCTGCGTCTGCATGATGGGACGGCCTGATGAGTGATCTGGATTTGCTTAGCGCTGACGGCTAGACGCAGACGGCGGCCGTGACGATATCTATACCCTCTTTTCACATAGCGACCTTGCATATTTATCAAGCTCACTGGTAAAGCCCCACAAGTACGTCAAACAAAATCTGCTTCTTTTCTCTTTGCGGTACAATTCCCAGGTTCGCTTGAAGGCGCAACATTCCCCTACTCCGCACCCTCTGCGCCTCAGACATCCCAACACCTTTCCTCTGTTTACTGTATTTACCTTGCTGAATTCTTCGTCACCCCGCATGTATCCACCGTTGACTAATGTATCCAGGGTGATTTGCTGGATAGCATTCCTTTCCGTAGGAAACAAGGAATTCGTAAAAAGTGGAGTACTTTTGAAAATCGGACTTTACAGTTTTTTGCATCCAAAATTTGTAGAATATTATTTTTTTCTTAAGAAAAAAAAAACATTGAAAAGTTTTGTATAAAAAAAATATTATGTAACTCAAATGGCATCAACATCCTTTAGCATTGTCAAACACAAAGAAAAAAATATTTATTTTTTGAAATGTTGGATACAAATCAAGTGCAAAGACCCAAAAAACATTTATTTTCTAATAAGAAATTATAGATATTATGTAACTCAAATGGCAACAACATCCTTTCAGCATTGTCAAACACAAAGCCAAAAAAAATATTTATTTTTTGAAATGTTCGATACAAATCAAGAGCAAAGCCCAAATTTTGTTTGTTTTTTAAATACAAATTACAGGTGGCAGCAAACAGACTTAAACCTTGGACCGCTGACATAGCTACACCTATTGAAAATGACATCTTCCCACCAGCAGCAGCAACTTCTCCAAACCTCCCTCCTTTAGCAACCTCTGAGGTTTCCCAATATGACCCAGCAAAAATAAAAAGCAGGAATATTTTTCGCGGCTCCCTAAGCACAGCGAAAATCACATTGGCCCAAAGGTGACTTTTAAACCAACTAGACGCGGACCACCTAACTCTGGACCATTTAAATGGGGATTGGGACATCTGTTCGAGAATGGCCTCCTCCCGCCAGTGGACAAGGACTTCCACAAAAATGGAAGTCAAATTTCATGCAATAACTTCCCCAAAAGAAAAGACTCCACTGGACCTTACAAACCAGGGACCTGAACCACCAGCTCTGGACTGTCTCTACTCGAGGGACCTGAACCACCAGCCCTGGGCTGTCTGGATAAAAGTCTAGTTGAGAAAGGCCTTTCCCATCGACTGCCAGCAACTTCACTGACATGGCATGGTTGTCAGCAACCAGACTTGAACCTCGGACCGCTGACATGGTGTGGCGCGAGGAGTGACCATGGAAGAGAGCTGCAGGGTGGAGCACTGTAAGTGGAGGCTGCACCTATTGGAAAATGGCCTCCTGCCACCAACAGGCAGCAACTACCACAAACCTCCTGCCTTAAGCAACCTCTGAAGTTTCTCAAGATGATCCTGTGAAAATAAAAAGCGGGAAAACTTTTTGCTGCTCCCTGAGCACAGCGAAATCGCCTTGGCCCAAAGGTGAATTTCTTTGAATTGGTAATCTACTACAGCCCGCAAACCACATGCCGGACCACCAGCTCCGGACTGTTTAAACCGGGATTAGGACGTCTGCTCGAAAATGGCCTCGTCCCGCCAGTGGGTAGGGACTTCCACAAAAATGAAAGTCAAATTTCAGGCATTAGCTTCACCAAAAGAAAAAGAGTCAAATTTCCTTTCCGCTTTGCCCCCTCCACCCTATTCTTCTCCACCTTCCTCCCTCCGCCATCTCGCCCCCTGCCTTTCCCCACTTCCGCATTTCCCTTGTGTGACCACTCCTCCCCCTTGCCTTTCCCGCCTTCCCCTTCCTCTTTTCCCACTTCGCCTCCTTTCTCTATGCCTTGTCGCCCACCGCCTTTTCCCAACTCCGCCTTCTCGCAGTTGCCTTTCCCCAAAACCTTTGTTTCCCCCTATGCGCCTTTCCCGCCTCTTGCCTTCTCCCCGTTGTTTCCCCCTCTTCCTCATGCGCGATTGAGCTTCCCCTGACTCCACCTTCCCGCTTCCTGCCTTTCCCCAACTCCCCCTTTTCCTAGCCGCCTTCCGCTTCCTCTTTCCTCCACGCCGGCTTCGTTTTCTGCGCCTTCTCGCCCGCCGCGTTCTCCCCACTCCGCCTTGTCGCCCTTCCCGGGATCTGCGTTTCCTCGACTCCGCTTTCTTGCTCCGCCGAGTTTACCCTGGTCCGCCTTTCCCACCTCCCCTTTCCCCGCTATCTCCCCTCCCCCCCTCACCTTCTAGTCCGTCAGCCCTTCGTGAGCGAGTGAGCGTGTGTAACTTGGGTCTCGGTTTCCGTAGCTCATATGGCTGCATTTTTGCCTCCAATGAAAATTCGATCAATAATATTATTCAGGTTGATCCTATTTTCGGCAGATGGATACATTTTCCAAACTGCTAGTGTGAGCATGCCGTGAAAGAGGTGGAGGCGGGGCGCAGCGCTACCGGGAGCGCTGCGCCCCAGGGCCTAAGCGACGGAGAGCGAATACAAGTAGGTGAGGATTGGCGGAGGGCAGCGATGGCACGTTGCGAGTCTTCCTCTGAGGCGAGGCTGATGGGGGCTGCCATGGGGGGAAAGGTGCGAGGCGATATGGTACGGTCATACCACGGCTTGGTGTGACAGTGAATGATGGGGAGGACGTTGGATGCCATGTGGCATGGGTGGGTTGTGGACAGTAGAGAGAGTGAGTGTATTAAAGATGAGTGTCCGGGGTTTTCTCTTCTCCTACCTCTGCCTCTAGTTCTTCGTCTCTTGCTTCGTCTGATCCAACTGTTTGAGGATTATTGTGCATAGATCGAATTCTCTGTGAGGCTGCGTTGACGGGCTTGACGCTGTCACTCACAACACAATCGCCTTCAGGAAGGTCTAAGGAGGCGGCGGTGTCCTATGTATCTCTTCTGTCTAGTGCACCTTGCCAAGGGGCTGTACTAGGACTGGCTATGGGGAGGAGAAGGTGCTCCTCTCGCAGGAAGAGGCGGGGGATGAGTTTGGTCGGACTAGCAGTCTCGCAGTTGGATTAGGAGATGGCGGGAGTGGAGCATCTCGCGTTGACCTGGAGGGTTGGAGATTTTATATAGTTCAAGACAACCTCACGACGTGATGGGAGCTCGGTGCGCAACAGCTACTCGAGGCCGTCATCCTGAGTATTGCTCAAATTCCCATAGTATCTTAGGGTTTCGAGTTCAATAGCGTTGTCTGATTTGGTTGTTTTTACGATAGTCTGCTTGTTTTTTTTTACCTAATTGCTTTTTCCTTGTCATTAATTCCAAACGTGATGACCTAATATTCGTGTTACTTTGAAGTCTTTGATGATCACATATTTTTTGTAATAATTCGATTTGATTGATTAGTTTTTCTTTTGATCTGTTTTTCTGGCAAATAAGTTCCTGATTCGCTGTCTGAGCGAGGTTTCCCTGTTTTGGATTTTCAAATTTTATCAAATCTTATCTTCAACCCCATCTTTTGAAATTCGTATGATGACGACCTCAACTAGGATCATTCGTGAGTCCAATATTGGACATCTTAGATGTATTTCTTGAATTTTGTTCTTAAATGTTCCTTTCCAATAGGTTGTCGCAAACACATTTCCTAATTGTGCTTCTAATTTCGATTTTTTAAGAGTATGTTTCTGCAGTTTTCCTCTATTTGAATAAATCTACATCTGTAAATCTTATTTCTTACTCTTGATTGCTGTCGTCGTAAAAATTTTGAATCTGATTGGTTTTCTCATTAATTAGGTTATGGAGCTTGTCGGGATCTTGGTATGGTATATTTGTGTCTCGCTTTGTGAATCGGAGGGGTTTTCCTTTTGGGTTGGAGCCCCTCCCCGTGAAGGTTGCACAAGGGGGGAGGTGTTACCTTTGGAAGGGGGGAGGCGGTACTATGAGGGTTTGTCTTTTTCAGGGCCAGGTTGATTTAGGGTCGGATCAACACTGGCGGTTGGGGGGAGAAGACAGGGGGGTGGCTGCTTACAGCAGGGTGTGAGGATGAGAGGGCTGCCTTGCTTGGAGGGGGCAGAAGGAAGGGGGAACTTCAGCTTGGGAGGTATACTCTAGGGGGAGTTGTATGCCTTTTAGAGGGTTGAAGTGGCCGTTTATAGGCTGTTCCGAACTGGGGCCGGGAGGAAAGGGGGTGCCTCCCGGTGGGGGCAGTGTAGGAACAGGGGGTTTGTTTTTTGTGGGAAGGAGTAACTCTGTTGGTCACACGGTGAGCTTACTATGTGTTGTGGAGTCCCGGGTGTAGGTCAAAACCTGAATTTCCTATTTCAAAAATTTCTTAAACTTTTCAAAATTGACTTGGTAAGCAGGAAGAGGGGGGTTGGTTTCAGCAAGGTGGTGCCCGGGTAGAGGAGGGATTGATGTTCGGGGTGGTAGGTCTACTAGAAGCGCGGGGTGGGGTGACAATGGTCGGTGCTGGAGCATGTGCTCTGTAACCAAAGGGGGCATGAGACCACTGGAGCTATGCCGAGCGTGGAAGGCATAACTTTTTTGTTCAACGTAGCTGATGCCGGGGTAGTGACCCTGTAACCTTGGGGGCTGTGCAGCTAAGGAAGGTGTCGAGGGAGGAAGACACTTCCTGTCTGTCAGAACTGGTTCAGTCAGGTACTGGGACTGTCGAGATTGTCATGTCACCCTAGTAAGGGGGGTATGAGATCTAGCGAGTTCTGGTACGAGGACTGAAGGCCTGGGCATTAGTCTTTCCTCTGCGGTGCGGGGAAGGAGTTGGATCGGGGGTGGTTTTCCTTTCCTGTCCTCCTGCTTTTTAGGTTCATCAAAGCAAAAATCTTATGCTAGGCCGGTAGGTTAGTTGCTATCCAAGCTTTTCTTAAACTTTTTCATAGTTCTCAGATTGTTCTTAGCCGAATGCCAGGTAATGGCCCTGGTAACTCAAATCATTTCTCGTATCATTTGTACAATTCTACATGGGACGTTGGGCCCGGTTCCCAGCACGTGTTGCTCCCCACGAATAGATTGGAGCTCTTTGTCCCAAAAAAAGAAGAAAAAAAGAAAAATCGATCGTATTTTCGCTATAGTCATCTTTTTTTTTTTTTTTTTTTTTTTAATGAAACTCGGCAGAGTTGATAGTGGTGGTGATACGAGCATCCACCACTATCAGCCCAATGTACTTGTATGTGAACTTGGGCAACTCTACGAGTGGGATAGGGGAAGGCGGGTGTTGCCGTTAATTAAGTGGCCCTGCATAGTTGGAAGGACTGGAGATGGAAATGCTGATAAGTACATGTTATGTTCGGTACCTTTTTTGGACTGCGGTGGAAGAGGTCTTGGGCTGATTACCGGAACTGTGGATGCTCACAGGTTGCTGCCATTTTAGAATGGAGGCTTCGAGTATGGACTACTGCGGCTTAAGTTCGTGACTGTTGTTATTAGAGTTGGCTACGTGCTTGCCAGACGCAAGAGCCTATAAAGGAGGGTGGCAGAGTATATCTTCTGTTCGGTTGAGCAGGATTGTGGAAATGATCGAGGGGCATCAGAGAGGATGGTGCAGAGGCTGAGGCCAATTTTGCTGCTATTTGCTGCGTTTTTCATTGCACCGCCACTGCGCTATTCGCTGCTGCTATTGCTGCTCAGAGTGAGAAGTTGCTGTTTTATCAGCAGTGGAGTCGGTATTTCCTTAGCAGCAGGGCTGCTGTTTTTCAGATTGGTGCAGGTGTTCCTTTAGTGGCAAGGCTACTACTTTCCTTCAGAGGCTCTGCTGCTACGGTGGCTCCAAGTTGCGGCGACTACAGATTTTGGGTCCACTTTTGTAGATTCCTGGGACACTGCTGCTGCAGGCCTGGTCAAACGCGGCCGCCATGTGTTGACTTTGAACCTCGAGCTTTAGTGGAGGAATCATTCGCCAGTCCTTGCTTGCATGAACTACGAAGATTCACGGACGCATTGTTGATTTGGAGAGAAGGGCTTGGTAAATGGCACGAGAGGTGTGCTTGCAATGATTTGAATGGACCTAGACATGATGTCGTATCGATTGATCTGGGCGCTTTGCTTTCGTTTGCCTATGACGATTTTGAATAGGTTTGGATGTGATGTCGCATCGACTGATCCGGACACTTTGTTGATTTTTGCCTGAAAGGTTTGAATAGGCCTGGATGGGATGTCGTATCGACTGATTCGGACCCTTTGTTGACGTTCGTGTGGAAGGTTTGAATGAGTCTGGATGTGATATCGCATCGACTGATCCGAACACTCCTGAGAGGTTTAAATTGGTCTGGATATGATGTTGCATCGAGTGATCTAGACGCTTTGCTCTTGTTTGCATGAAAGGCTCGAATGGGCCCGAACATGATGTCATATCGATTGATCCAGGCGCTTTGCGCTTGTTTGCATGAAATGTTGAATGAGTCTGAACATGATGTCGTATCGACTGATTCGGGCACTGTGCTCTTGTTTGCGTGAAAGGTTTGAATGGGCGTGGGTGTGATGTCGTGTTGATTGATCCCCAACACTTCGTTGTCGTTTGCTTGAAATGGTTGGAATGAATCCGAACATGATGTTGTATCGACTGATCCGGACGCTTTGCTAAGTCAGTCAGTTTGCTTGTTGACAAAAGTCAAACTTGTCTCCTTATGAGATAGTATTGAGTGCTTCGATTGTTTGTGTGCACTTGACTGAGAACAAATTGAACAGGTTAGAACTTACTAATTTAGCTGCAGTTTATTAAAAAAAAAAAAAAGGATTTTCACATATTAGTGCAAAGATGAATTTTAATCAATGTACCCTTGCTTTGCGCAGTTGGTTTGAATTATGTTCACGCATCCTGTCTTTCGCTCATCTGCTTTGCCATTTCAATTTGATAGCTTAGTCTGTTAGTGCTCGCCTTATGCTTAAGTGATAGGCAAATAATCATTTATTTATGCTTTCGCATCGTCTTTTCGAGTTAGTAGAAATTATGGGAGCTTCCTTCCCTAGGGGAGATGTTGCCAAAATTTATGCTAAAACTGCGAAGTTAGTCAAAATCTTGGAAAGTTTTTTTTGGGGTCTAGAGTTAGTCTGATCTTTGAAGTCAGTAGAAATTTTGAAAGCCTTCTTTGCTAAAGGAAGTGCTGCTGAAATTTCTACTAAAACCAAAGAGTTAGTTAAACTTAGTTTATTTTTAGGTAGCTTTTGAGTTAGCAGTTTTCTCTTTAGACTTGGTTTAGTACATATTCTGCGAGCATACTTCCTTAGGGGAAGTGTTGCCCGAATTCTTGTTATTTTCATATCGTTATGGGCATCACCGCTAAGAAATTCAGAATACGATACAGAGTTGATCTCCGTTAACTCGACATGTGGTGGCTGCCTACTTGGTTTTGTGACACATATCACCGCTAGCTACAAATACTTTCAGGCGCCTTGAGCTTCATGAACTTCTGCTATCGATTGATAGCAGGTTTGTTTGTGACTAAATTTCTACTTACTTCTGTGGGATTGGGGGTTTCCCTGAGATTTACCTAGTTTCTTTCAAAAGAGGTCATTCAAACGGATTGGGTGTCATTCAAGGGGGAATCAGACAATGGTTGGGGCTTTGGTGTGAGTTAAGGGGACTTGAGATACAAATTATGGTGAGGTTGACACTATTTAGTGTATTGTGATGTGGTTTGGTCTGCATGTGTGTATGTTTTACGCAAGTTAGTTATTAAAGGCTTGATATGATCTCTGGGGTGTTTTGGTTGGATACTTAATCCCATAGACTTGGTCCTTGGCAAGTGCTGCACATACGAGCCTCACCCCGGGCGTGCAAGTTGTCAGCAGAACGCGTGCGGCTGTTGGTGAGGGAGCGCATATGCTAGCAAGGCGCGCAGGGCACTGGCAGGGCGCGCAAGTACCAGCGAACATGCAGCTACAAACCAGCAAGCATGCAAGGTGCACAACAACAAGTATCAAGGGCTCGCAGCCAGTGTGCTGGGCGGGCTGCAACGAACCAGCCAGCAATCAACATGCCCAACGACGAACCAGCCAGCAATCAACATGCCCAACTACGAGCCAGCCAACAATCAACATGCCCAACCACGAACCAGCCAGCATGCTTCATAGCTATGGACCAGCTACCAATCATGATGCACAACTACGAACCAGCCAGCATGCAGGGCGCACAACTACAGACCAACCTGCATCAAGGGTGCACAATTGCTCCGAATTTGAGTGCCCGATATAACAAGTTTGAGCTTGGGCGCATACTGTAACAGGAAGTTTAAGCCTCGACGTGTGCTATAGCAGCAAGGTTGAACCTTGGCGCGCACGAAAAATTAAGTGGGCTCGCGTAGGAGTGAAACGGGCGTGCGCAGAATAATTGACCAGCCAGAATGAGGAACAAGGGTGGAGCGAGTAGGGAGACGGAGAGAGAGAAGAGGGGAAAAGCAAGAGAAGGGAGTCGAAGGGAGCGAAATGGGGAGAGAGGAAGGAGAGGAGGCAGGTGGGAAGGACAGCAGCCAAGCTGAAATTAGGATCATCGCACGTGTCCAATCAGCTCCACCCTTTTTCTTTACCTCCCTCTTGCTTGCCTCGATCTTGCTCCTCCTACTTGCTCCAGCGTCGCAGCTCTAGTCCTCGTCCCTCTTTGCTGCTCTGCTAGCTCTTCGTCGCACACCCAATTAATGACACAGCCTCTGCTTTTACAATGAGAGGCTGGGTGATCTGGCCCAAGTGCTGCAGTCCCATGGCCAGGGCTAAAGTTAGCGAAGTAGCGCGGGACTGCGCTAATTATAGAACGGGACTGGAACAAGCCGAGTTCGTGGGATCCAAACAATCGGGCCAGCGCTAAAAATAGACCAGGCATGTGCTAAAAATAAACCAGCCTGATCTTGAATATGAACAGCCAGTCCCGTGCTAAAAATAGCATGGGCCTGCGCTGAAAATAGCACGACTATACGCTAAGATAGCTTAAAATAGCGTGGGACTGGGACAGGTTCAACCTTGGAATACGAAGGGTCGGTCCTGTTCTAAAAATAAATCGGGCCCTCTTAATCTTCATAAGGGCCTAATCTCATGTTCCTCTAAAACAGCGGAGAACAAATCTGGAAGGGGAAAAGTCTTCACGGTCCTTCAGCTTCTCAGACAACGAATCTTCGGCCTCGTTTATAATCCTTTTAAAACAACGAAGAACAAATCTGGAAAAGTCCTTTAAAACAGCGGAGAACAAATTTGGAAAAGTCCTTTAAAATAGCGGAGAACAAATCTGGAAGGGGAAAAGTCTTCACGGTCCTTTAGCTTCTCAGACAACGAATCTTCGGCCTCGTCTATAATTCGGACAATAGATATACTCTGGCAAATGGACAAAGGACGTTCAAATGAAGCATCATTGGATGCGCCTTGAGGCACGACATCAGTTCCCCCAGAAGCGAGCTCAACAACAAAGCTCATGAATTGCCCTCTTCTACTGGGCCTCTAGTACCGGCCATCTGCGTTCCAGATTCGAAAGGAGCACTGATTCTTTGTCACTACTCAGGCAACAACAGGTTGGGCATGTCCTCATTTGCAATGGACCTCCCGCCCGATAACGAAACTATTTTGAGATGTGTTAACAATCTGCTAAGAAATCGTTTCCCCTGCAGAGTTATCCCTAGTTTAACAACGGGAAGGGCGGTTAGACAGTCTCCGAACGGTACCTTGCATCGACTGTATGTTCCCTTTGTTGGCCTTCGCCTCCCTCCAGATGCATATCCAGTCTTGGAACAAGAGGGAATCCGTCGGGCGTCAGGCAGTTGGTTCGATTCCGTTCGTAACCCCTATCTGGCTCACATACATTTGGAGGATGGGTTACTGGTGGACTTCGTGGCAGAATGTAACACAAAGTTGAAGGGAAGACACATGTCCTCCCTTTTTTTCAGAGATAGCCTCACCACGGCTTGGCTCCCTGCAAAAGAATCCAGGAAGGAACGTCAGAGGAAAACCCCTAACAAAGGGGCCAACTGTATCCATGAACATTTTTGTCGTACCCCATCCAAATGAACCGTTTTTCGGTAGCTTCATGGAATGTTAGGGGGCTAGGTGACAGAGAAAAACGTACCCATCTCAAAACTTGGATTCACAGTCAGAGAGCGCAAGTGATCTGTCTGCAGGAAACCAAGTTAGACTGTGGGCCCCAATGGATGGTACGGAAGGTGGTACGACAATTCTCATACATCGGGACTTTGATTTCGACTGGGTGGATGAGTGTATCAATAATTGGGGGAGATGGGTGTGGATCAAGGGAATTTTGGCAGGCGAAACATGGGCTTTCATGAGTGTGTACGCTCCGTCTGAGCGCAAGGAACGCCCGTCCTTTCTTACCGACCTGAAAGGGTCGTTGCCAGACGTAGACAACTTGGTATTAGTCGGGGACTGGAACGTGGTATTGAACCCAGGAATTTATATATTGGATGTCAGACCTATTCGGATAGATGTCAATTTGCTTATGTCGTTGTTAGAAAGGCAGGGGTTAGTGGATGCGTTTAGAGTGACCCACCCTACGGATTTTGGCTTCACATGGCATCCCGCCTGTAGAAACCAGCCTACGGGCAGGAAACAACGCAGACTAGACATGGTGTTTGCTCGGGCTTGGGAATCTCTATTATTAGTAAGTCTTGTGGTTGATCCCCTCTCTGACCATTACCCAGTGGTTGCCCGCTTCCTATCAAGACCTTGCATAGACAAGGAAAGGGGGTACTTCAGACTGAATACATAAATTGTGAGGGATGCGGGCGTTTGTGAATGGGTTAGGGAACATAATGACGCATGGAAACAAACTAAACCTTGCTTTTCGACAATCGGAGACTGGCTCACAGCAGGACTGAGAATCACAGCAAAAACTCTCTCTATCTTCTCCATTATTAAAGCCTTCTTTAGGAATAAAGAAGAAGATACATGTAAAAAGAAGATAGAAGAAGTGGAGGTAGCAATGGGCCAGCACCCTGTCTTCGATGCGTTTCGGGCTAGAGAAAGGATACATTAGTTGGTCAAACGAGAGGAAATACAACTTAACAAACAAAAGGTGTGGCTGGAGAGGTGTAAGATCAAGGGTATGGAAAAGCTGGACAGAATGAATACGGCAACCTTCGCCTTGGTGAAACACCAATCCACACAACACCGGATGATGAGGAAGCTCGTACATGCCTTTGACCCCAATTTGCGCCCTACCTCAAAAACCATTAGCATGTGTAATTACGCGGTCACATATTTTAAGGATATTTTGTCATCCCGCAAACCTATGGGAGAAGTCGATAGAGATCTGACGGCATCCTCGCACTTCTGGGCCAATACGGTAGCAAAAATCCCGGTCTAAGGCAGACTGGCTCTTGACATACCCATCACGACAGACGAACTGACTCATGTGGCTGGCCGAATGGCGAAGAAGAGAGCTCCCGGGGAGGATGGTCTTCCTCTCGAATTCTTTTTGAAATTTTGGAATTTGTTTTGTGCAGATCCAGTTTTTATATATAATGAGGTTCTACTTGGCACCCTTCTTCCAACTAGCATGACCAAGGGCATAATTGCACTGTTGTTCAAGAAAGGGGAGAAGAACAATATCCATAATTGGCGCCCGATTTCCTTGTTGAACACATTATACAAACTGTTGGCAAAAACATTGGCCAAGACTCGCAGACTATTGGGTTAGTGGGGGCTGATCAGGACGCATTTGTGAAGGGAAGGTCGATCATGGATAACATTGTTACAATAGTAGAGGTTGGACATGGCAGTGCTCTTTCTGGACTTAGAAAAAGCCTGTGACCGAGTGAATTGGACCTTCGTGGTGACCTCCTTAAGGCATGTAGGGATAGGACCGTCTTATTGTATATGGATCAAAGCCCTGTATTGCTGCTCTACAACATTATTTATGGTTAATGGCCGTATCTCTGACCCCTTCCCGTTGACACGGTCCTTGAGACAAGGGTGCCTGTTGGCCCCTCTCTTGTTTCTTATGCAAATGGATGTTATGCTTAAGAATATAAGACAAAACCCACATATTTCAGGGATGCGAGTCAGGGGTCATGCTCAATTTAAAGGAAGTGCCTTGGCGGATGCGTTCTCGATAGTTAGTAAGAACACGGTAGGGTCATTATCCGCAGTGAAAGTCATCTTAGTGGAGTATTGCGACCTGTGTGAAGCTCAGGTTAACTTGGAAAAATCTGTTTTTTCCCTACCAGATCAATTTAACATTTGCATGGATCTAAGGATGAAGAAGATTCCTGCAGATTCTGCTGAAAGGTTCCTTGGAGTGCAGGTTTCGCTACAGAACTGTGACAAAGTCCAGAACCAGATTCTCCGGGATAGAGTGGAGCAGTGTATCAAAAAGTGGAAGACAACTTATGGTCTTTCATTAATGGGGAGAGTTTTGATCCTTAATACTTCAGTATTCTCTCAGTTGTGGTCTACGGGATCGATCCGGCGTTTGGGCAAAGCCACTACAAGAAAAATTAAAGGTGCGGCCGCAAAGTATGTGTGGAAGCCCGACGCGGAAAAATACGGGAGTTTTATGACTAAACTGGCATGGGATAAGCAGACAGCGCCCAAGGACGAAGGGGGTTTAGCCTTACCAGACCCACAACGTTAGAACATTGCACTGTCGTGTAAATGGCCAGTTAAAGCAGTACAAGATATGGAGGATAGATACTGGGTCGCATTGGCCGAGTATCAACCGGCCAAGGATTGGGACTTGTGTAGGGGCGAAGATGTATGGATTCTCATAACGCTGCAATCATACCTTTGTCGGAAATCCACCTCCCCCTTCTGGTAGGGAGTGCTACAGGCGTGGAGGACATTGGCACCTTAACCAAGGAAGGAACCGGTTTCGAGAGATGAGGTGTTGAGACAACTGTTGTTTGACAGTCGATGGATCAAGCAGTCGGACGGATCAGTCTTCCAACCTCAGCGGGAAGAGGAAGATTAGGCGGAGTATATGGATAGAACGAGGTGTGGTGCGTATTGAGGACATCTGGGATGATGTCCAACTTTGCTGTCACACTCCGCAAAGAGTAAGGAAGAAATTGGGGAAATTGTGCCATGTGGAACCAGGACTTGCAGATCTGATTGAGGCAGTACCGCAGGAGTGGAAAGAGAAGCTGAAGGCTGGGCAAAGGAACTGTGGTGAATGGGGCACACTGACCTTGGCATTGAGTGGCATTGATCAAGAGTACCTCAAATTCGGAGATAAGGAAGGCGGTAAAGCGAAAGTTTGGACAAGGCGACAACAGGCTGGCATCCCATGCAATACATTGCAGTTCAAGGAGGAGCGTGTGATTGCAGCCGGATGTCTCACGAAAGAGATTTGGGTGTCAATCCAACTTTGTAAGACAGGCGTCACTCACCCTGTTTTATGTATGGGAGGGACTCCGCTGAGAAGGATGCGTTTAGATATTGGCCTGTATGGTTGGCCTCAGCGTCGGCATGACCCCGATATACAACAATATACTGCCTCATTGGGCACACATGCTGAGCCTGAAAGGGAGTTCAACTGGTAAAATTCAAGAAACTTACCCATTCTCAGACAACGGCGTTCCCCTTTCATACACCTACTATCACGAGATGTGGAAAGTCCGCAAACGAATACCAAGTACCAAATGTACGTCTCTGCTTTGGCTGCTGATTCATAAGGCCCCATTGGACGCCGGGAGTCTGTTTAACAGAGGTATGGAAGTTGATATTGTCTGCCCGAGATGCCATCGCAGTCCAGAAACAAGGAGCCACTTGTGGGGTGAATGCTCGCTCTCCGCTCGCATTTGGAAATGGTGGGGATTCCACTGGAAGGAACTAGGAGGACCAAGAGAAGTGGAATGGGAACTCAGCTGGGCTCTTACCGACATGCTTCCCGCCACACTCAGCTATGGGAAAGGTTGGGGGTATGTAGCAGTCGCCTGTCGAGCGGTGGCTATCTGGTGGATATGGAAGGAAAGGAATTCTATTCTTTTTCAAAATAAGTTCATGTCAGATATAACCTTGAAAAATGGCATGAAAGTCATGGTCCGACAGATGATTGTCGTCGATTGGCGCATGATGGTCCTGAGTAGACAAGAAGCAGAGAGATATAAAAGCAAGAGTGCGGTTTCTGCGTTCATGGGCCAAAAGGAACAAGTTGGCAGCAGTCTCCCTAGTGGGTAAGTTGGTACTATCCCGCTGGCTACATCTAGACAGCATAACCAGCACCACCAGGTAATGGGGGCTACTTCAGTAAGAGGATAATAGCAGTTCTGGCTTGACATCTTGTTTTGAAGTAGTGGTTCTAGGGGCTGCGCTATCCGCGAGCGCGTGCACGTGTGTTTTCGCGCTTGCCTGCGCGTGGGTGCGAGCATGTTGGCTCACACTTCGACGCGAGAGAATGCAGCTGCGTTTAAACACCGCCATGCTTTCACTCCTTAGAAATGAGGAAGTCGACTTCGAAATTGAGACTACTGGAAAGTGTTTCCTGACTAGTGTCAAGAGAAGAGGATAGGGGAGGATTTTGAAGTGTACTTACTCGAAGGAGAAAAATTCCTGATCAAGGGCGTCGTCTGCTGGGAATTGCCACGTCAGGCACGTGGGATTGAAGGCATCAGCTTCTGCCATATGTATGTGGGAGGAGGTGTCAGAGGATAAATAGAGGTGGTGTAGATGAGGAAAACAGTCTACATCTGCTGATTATACATCTAAGATGACGTTGTTGAAGGGTCAGTCAAAGGAAGAATAACGCATATTTTAGATAATTGTTGCAAGTCAGAGGGTATTATGAGCATTTCCATTAGTTCTTTTGCTTCAGCTCACAGAGTATCCAAGTGAGTATATACACGTGTGGGTTGGTGATTGCCTGTGCATTTGTTGTGAGTATGGGCGCCTGAACACTTCGGAGTCCAATGCTTGTGTTACCCATATACCGCTGTGGGAGAATGTACCTGACTCGATCAGGTATGCCGCTGTGAACATGGTTGTCTACAGACTCTACACTTTTGCTTGACGTTTGCCTGTGCGTGGTTGCAAGCATGTTGACTCACACTTTGGCGCGAGAGAATGCATCTATGTTTACAAATGCCACCATGTTTTCGCACTTCAGGAGTGAGGAGAGGTAGACTTCAAAATTGAGACTACGTGGTAGTATTTCCTGACTGGCGTCAGGGGAAGAGGGTAGGGGAGGATTTTGAAGTATACTTATTCGGGAGAAAAGTTTTTCTTGACTGAGGGCGTCGTTTGCTGGAATTGCCACGTCAGGCACGTGGGTTTGAAAGCATCAACTTTTGCCATTTGGGAGTAGGTGTTAGCATGACAAGGAGTATCAATTAGTGATCACAGAGTCTAGCGAGTGCAAGTGAGTGTATACACGTTTGGGTGAATGAGTGTCAGTACATTCGCTGTGAGTAAGGGCGCCCGAACACTTCGGAGTCCAGCACTTCCATGAGACGGTATGCACGACCGGGTATTTTGCCTGCGAGTGTGTTTGCCCATAAACCGCTGTGGGGGAATGCATCTGACTCGACTAGATATATTGCTGCAAACGTGTTTGCGTACACATTGCTGAGGGGGAATACTTCTGACTGTTCAAATATCTTTTGGCATTGTGATTACGAGGACTGTTTGCCTATTTGGAGAAGGAAGTCACCAGTCTGAGGGAGTAGTCTGCCTGGGTTGCTAAGTCACGCAAGGGGGATCGAAGGCATCAGGCATCAAGGGGTGGTGTGCATCGCGCTCAGGAGAGGAGTCAAATTGGGATGAGTGGGGGGAGGTGGCAAGCACTAAGCCGTGATACTGCTCAAGATGGAAACAGTTTCATCATCTGAGGAATGAAGACAAGTGTGGTGTCCAGGTGATGTATTACTTATCTTTCCCTACTTTTTCCTCAGCCCTATACATACCCAAATCCCTCCCTCTGAATCCCTACTAGTCGGCAAATTTGGAAGAAAGACGAAGAAAAAAAGAAACCGGTAATCAAGTTGAGAAATGATAGGGGTAGGGGGGATATTTTTTAGTCTCAATTAATTGATGGATCTCAACTAATTGCTGGTTCTGAAACGGTTTTCACCTTTTAGTAGTGGCGGATGCAGTACCCAAGGTTCGATCCCTAGACCTCACCCTACTCATGTACAGTATCTGTGTAGACCCCGAGAGTTGAACCTGTGACCTTTGTATTCGTAGGCAGATGGTAGGCCTGTCGTCGGTCCATAGGCAGCAGGGGTTCGATCTGTAGGTCTATAGCGTAGGAGTCTTAGTGAGTTTCGGAAGCTTAGCTGTAGGCCTTCTAGAAGGTAGGCAAGTGGGCAAGTGGTCAAGTGGAGAGGCAAGTGGTGGACTAAACCGCAGTGCAACAGCAGTACAATGTCGGTAGGATAGCGGTGAGTCCACAGTCAGTCAGCGGAAGGTCCAGTCAGTCCCAGTCCGGTCCAGCAAGTACCACAGGGGGACTGTGAGCACCAAGGGCCGATGGCAAAGGGCAGACCAACGAGTTTCTGAAGTATAAATCAAGAGGCAGCGCCCAGCCATTCATTCATTCCTGCGTGAGCCATGCAAAAGCGCTGCCACAGCGACTTGTGCAAGGAGGTCTGCAGATGAGCCAGGAGGACGCAGTGGGCAAGAGAGAGGGAGCTAGCATAACGATAGGTTAGATGCAGCGATAGCTGCCATAGCTGTAGTTAGTAACAAGTGTGTGTGTGTGTGTTCGAGTGTTAGAGTGACGCGTGTGGGATATCCAGGGTGATCCATTGTATGTGAACAATGAGATGTTTGGGCGCTGAAGTTGCCATAGCCAATTGAGAGTGAACTTGTATATGAAAGCCATATCTCTGAGTTTTGAGTGGGCGCATGTCGCCAGTATGCTGCGTTGCTGTTTACATGCATGAAAAGTGTGTTTGAGAACGAGTCTGATTGCATTGGTATCGGAGCTGGTACCCGCTATTCCATGCGCGCCGTAGTAGGCAGGGCCTGATGCGCCATAGCCGAGGTGGCAGTCGAAGGAGATAGTCCGCCATAGCGGACCTGAGATTGAAGAAGCCGTCGCGCACCTGCCAGAAGACCACGACGAAGAAGAAGACCGAGAGAGAGAGAGAGAGAGAGAGAGAGAGAGAGAGAG
>BFEA01000186.1:200765-216704 GCA_003427395.1 Chara braunii
CACACACACACACACACACACACACACACACACACACACACACACACAATCGATTGCGCCCCGCTGATGTATGCACGCTCCCTCAACCCCGCCGAATGACGCGCTCGAGCGACTTCGAAATGCACACCTACGAAGTGCCCGCACAGTGCCGAGCGATCCCACACACGACCGCGGCCACACACTACCACGGACCACGTCCGCGTCTCTCTCTCTCTCTCTCTCCCTCTTAGTGTGTATTTCCATGTACCCTCTCTCTCTCTCTCTCCCTCTCTTTCTCACACACACACACACACACACACACACACGTGTAGTAGTCAGCCGCGAGGTCGGAGACTTACCTGTTGGCCGGTGCGTTGCTCAACCAGTCGATGGAAAACTCTCTCTCTCTTTCTCTCTCTCATCCTTTTCAGTGTATATTTCCATGTTCTAGCGGTAGATTCGTTTGATTCTTTCTCTCTCTCTCTCTCACACACACACACACACACACACACACACACACACACACACACACATACACACAATCGATTGCGCCCCGCTGATGTATGCACGCTCCCTCAACCCCGTCGAACGACGCCCTCGAGCGACTTCGAAATGCACACAGACAAAGTGCCTGCACAGTGCCGAGCAATCCCACACACGACCGCGGCCGCACACTACTGCGCGCCCGCACACTACCACGGACCACGTCCGCGTGCACACAAACGCAGACCGATGAACTGCCACCCACAACAGCACCCGCACAACGACGAACTGCCGCCCACAACAGCCCCCGCACACTGCCACGGAACAGGTCTGGGCACTTCCACCCGCGGCCCGTCGAACCGCCGCCCCTTGGGCCGCACCTGCACGAAATCGTCCACTGCCACGAAACGCCCGACACCGCCCGGTACCGCTCACCACGCTTCCCCGGAGGCCCGCCGAGGTGAACACCGACAGTGAAACGCCCGACACCGCCCGAAACCGCTCGCCGCACTTCCCTCGACGCCCGCCGAAGTGATCACCGCCCCTGGGCCCGCCGGCGGTCGTCCCACACCCGGGAGCGTTGTCTCGCGTGGGCCCGTCACGCGAGACCGGCGTCTTCCTTTATGGTATTAGAGAAGTGTCTTTCACAATGCCTCGATTACAACGAAGGCACAAAATGATGGAATCTACTTTTATATTTCGGGGTGCTATGCAACATCTAGCTGTTAGGCAGCTCCACACACCAATGAGAACATTTTTGTTGTCTAGACACAAACAAATCGTGATCAAGCCATTTCGAATGGAATGGATTCCATGGGAGGGGAGTTGTCGATGGAAGAAGAAATTCTTACGACGGAGGAAAAAAGTGGAACAAATTAAAAAAAAAAACAAAGCCTGTGTGATGACGGAGTCCTCTTTGGTGCTTCTCCCACGGCCACTCGTCAATAGAGAATGATGGTACAGGGACTGTTGACAGAAGGAAAACTGATGGTGAATCCCTTGTTGACGCATAAGGCAATCTTTGAAAAGCAAACAGTAGGTCAGACATTGATGATGTCTAGTCAACACCGGTCATTAACGTCAACATGACCTAAATCTGGCCTAAAGTGTCAAACAGGAGGACAGGGTCAATTATTGGCACAAAACATTCTGGGAGAGATGGAGAATTTGAGGGGACAGGAGAATTCGGCTCATAGGGAGACAAGGGAAAGAATGAAGGGCATTGACGTCAAGGAAGGGGGAAGGGGAAGAGGAGGAAGAATGGGGAGGGGAGGAGGAAGAGGAGGAAGAGGAGGAAGGGGGGGGAGAGGAGAATGGATCAATATTGGGGGAATGGGAGGGAGAGGGGGAAATGGTAGGGAGGATGGTGGGAGAAATAATGAGAATAACGAGGAAGGAAAGGGACAAGGAAAAAAAGAAATGCTACAGTCATCCTCTCCTCCCCACCTCTCTCCCTCTCACTGGTTGCAATGTGTTAAAGGCCCTTTTCAAACCAAATCGTTGGAAATCAAAAGACAGGGGCCGCAGTCTTAGTCATTGAATATCCCCCTGAGGAATCTCCCAACGGTCAAGGCTTTTTTTCTGTCGAAGTTTATTATTTCATCGGAGAAAAAAGTAATTGAGTTGGGAGGGAAAAGGTCTATGATTAAAACTTATCCAACGCAGAAGCTGGTTGAACGAGATGCCATTTATCGTGCACATGCCAATAACTGTTTTTTTTATGATGAAGCTGCTTGTGGAACCACTAATGATAAGCTTAAGTGGATTTGTAAGCGATTGTCATCATTCAAAGGAAGTTATGAGGCGGTGTGTGAAGACTTCCTCATTCGACTAGTTTCTGCTTCTATGTTTACTATATTATCTTTGTATGAGTCTGGCAAAATAACTATTGAGAAATGGAAAAAATTGAGGTGTGAGCGATTGGAAGTGCGTATTTATCCTTGGACGCACTGAAGCAAGGTCCAGACGAAAAACCGTTTCATATGATGGAAATATTGCGGAAATTTTTTTAAAAATATATATATATACAAGGTTGCCGGCGTTCGGGACGGGCCGGACGCCCGAACCCGAACGCCCGAACGTACGGGACCCCTTCGGAAGGCGTTCGGCCGTTCGGGCCGAACGCGGACCAAAAAAAAAGAAAAAAAAAAAAAGAAAAAAGTTTTCAAACAATTGGAGAAAAATAAACTAAACAACATTTGCCTGGGCAATATATCCAAATTCGTTACTAAATTTGAATTAAAAATCAAATACAGAAAATAAACACTATGATAAAAATAAGAAAGAGAATTAAAATGAGTGAGTGTGCTCGCAACTTTTCGACACCGCCATCTTTGCTGATTTTTAATTATTTTTTGGCATTGACAAATGCCCTGAAAATTTACAGATATGTAGTTTACATAATCAGTAACTCGTTAAAAAATTTTCAAAAAATAATAAAATTTTGTAGGCCCCGAAATAAAGTGAAAACAAAAAGTTAAAAGTGAAAAAAGACAAAATAGTGAGTGGGCGAGCACGTTTTGACACCCCCATCTTTGACGATTTTTAATTTCTTTTTGGCTTAGAAGAATGGCTTCAAAATTGATAGGCGTCTAGGTTACATCATAGAGAACTCGCAAAAAAAAATTCAGGAAAACAAACTTATTTTTTGGCCCCGAAACATTTTTTGGCGGGGGCTGAACCTGGAGGTGTTCGGCCCCCGAACGGGACCCCGAACGCCCGAACGTTCGGGGGCCAGCCCGGGGTCCCCCGAACGTTCGGTCAGGTAACCCTATATATATATATATATTTTTTTTTTCTTCTCAACTTTTGCTTATTTCTTATTTATTTATTTAATTTATTATTATTATTAATTTATTTTTCCTTGAAATTTCACTATTTATTTATTTGTCTTTCCCCCTCCTGCAAGGAAAATGAACAGAAGGGAGATGACAATATTCAGATTGCACAATCACATTGAAAGCCAGATCGAATCACAGCGAACAGAAAACAACATTGCACCAATATGACACCAATGGAGAATCATAGCACTGAAAACCAATGTCATTGAATGCTTGCTCTCGCCATCACCAACATATGTATCCAGTCCCTTTCTCCCTACTTGGCGCTCGGCGCCCAGCCTAGTCCCTACACAGCTACCACTAGCCTACTAATTGACAATGCAACTGTTGAAGTCAGCGGCCTCCGAAGTACTTGAAGATGTCGCCCTTGCAGACCATCGCCAATACCAGGTATGTGCCCTCACATCATCATCATCATCTTCCTTCTCTCTCTCCCTTGTCTCTCTACCACATCTTCCCTTTTGTACACCCGAAGACCACCCCTGCGCCTCACTGTAGTCCAAGCCCGCCAGCTATGATGGCTGGGCTATGGCGCTGCCCTCAGCAGCGCCCTCCTCCTTCACACGACCGCACGTGTCCACAACTTGCTTCTCAGCACCTATCACAGCCCGCAAGCCTTTGCTCCAGCAGCGCTGCCGCTAGGCATGCAAGTGCGTGAATGAGCTGCCAGGCAGCGAGCTCTTTCCTACATGGGAAAGAGCTGGCCTGCCTTCGCAGCCTGGCTGGCCTGGGCCTGGGCCCAGAAGCTTCCGGTAGGCCCCAGGATGCTGCGCCTCTGGTGCAGCTAATGGGCCTCATTCGGTTGGGCCTCCCAACTGTCTGTGTATGAGGCTGCGAATCTTGCCCAGGGCCTGTGCTTTCGGAAGAGCCTGGAAGGTCGTGGAATTTCCTTGCTGCTCGGCCTCTGTTTCCTCAACCAACTGGCGTGCCTGGATCCCAAATACGAATTTGACAACTTAGGGCCTCTCGGGATTTGTTAGGCTCGCCTTCACTTAGGGCGGGCACATTTGCAGCAGGGGCCCCCTTAGGCCTGCCGAGGACCCAGATCCTCGCATTCCCTCCTCCTTTTCTTCGATAGTCCTCTGAGAAGTCCTTATGTAACAGGCTGCTTCCCTTTCAGCTTTCTCTCGTAACTTGAGATAATTTGGGGAGTAGTCTTCATTAATTCCTCCCTTGTGAACCACTGGTCTTCTTGAGGATCAATATGATGTCTGAACCGCACACAATATTTCATCTGTGGCTTTGGAGGTCGGCCCCTTCCTGGAGGTTTGGGCACAGACATCAGCTTGTGTTCGATGATATCCTCAATGTCCACGTGTCCATCCATGGTTGGGGGCAGCATTGATCTCCTGGAAGGAAACTGATCTGTGGCAGCGAAAGGTGTTAACTTGGATGCATGGAAAACAGGGTAAGTGCGCAAGTGTGAAAGAATGCGAATCACATATGAAGGCCCATCTGGTTGATCCCGTACAATGTCTAAGATCTCTGAGGGCCCAAAGTACTGTGGCATCAGTTTGCGTGAAATCCCCAACTCCTGACCTAGTTCAGATGACTTTACCCAGACTCTATCACCTACCTGAAAGTTAGAGGGTCGTCTATGTTTATTCTTAGATGCAATCATAGCATCCTGAGACTTTCTAATATGTTTGACGGCCTGCTGCAGCATCTGTTGATACTTGACAACATATTCTATGCTGCCAGGTGCTGCAGTGGGTTGCCTTTCTAGGAGCAGGAAGTCAAGTGCAATTCTGGGCTTCCAACCAAGGTGCAGCTGGTTGGGAGTCATACCTGTACTACTGTGCACAACATTGTTGTATAAGCTGGCGACGAGAGGTAACTTCTCGTCCCAGTCATCCTGACTTGGCGTAATATAATGCTGAAGCAGGTGCTGTACTGTTATGCCTGGCCATTTGACTCAGGGTGATTCCCGAACGTCATTTGGAGCTTGGTACCCATTTGTTCAGTTGTCGCCTGCCACAGTTCGCTGGTAAACCTTACATCCCTATCACTTACTATTGACGTAGGTAGTCCAAAATCCCTAAACCAGTTATCCAAAAACAGTTTGATGACATAGTCGGTTTTAGTAGTTTTTGGCATAGCAATAAGTCTTGCATACTTAGAAAAGCGGTCTACTATCACGAAGATGTGCCTTTTTCCAGACCTGCTGGTCACAAGAGTATCCATGAAGTCCATGGACACTCTGATCAGGACCTTCAGGAATCGGCAAGGGCTTGATGAGCCCAAGCGGAGCCTGAGTCCTAGGCTTGTCTCTTTGGCAAACGTGGCAGGTTTCAACGTACTTTTTCGCATCTTGCATCATAGTGGGCCACCAAAATCTTTGCACTAAATTAGCTGAAGTCTTTTTATAACCAAAATGACCAGTTGCATCGTGACATTCCCCTAAAAAAAAACTTCGCAAAGACTCACTACTGGGAACACACAGTCTCTTATTCCTTGCCCTCTCAAGAAACAGTAAGCCATCTACCATCGTTCCAGATGGTCTCAGACCTCGTGGATTTTTATAGTTTGGTATGGGAGACCGGAAACATGGGGGAGCTGGTGGGGCAAGGTGTCCTTACGTTGTTGCACAAAAAAGGATATATGATGGACATTAGAAACTACCGGCCGATAACGCTGCTCACTGTCGTGTATAAGATGCTTGCGAAAGCCTTAGCGAGCCGACTGATCTCGGTCCTGGATCAGATTATCCATCCGACACAGACAGGTTTTGTCAAGGGTCGCAGGATTCAGGATAACATTCTACTGGTAAATGAATTGCTTAAGTTAACCAGGCAAGACAAGCAAAACGTGGTTGTAGTCTTCATAGACTTCGAGAAAGCCTACGACCACGTGGACTGGCTGTTTTTGGACCGGTGCATGGAAAAAATGAATATAGGCCCGGTCTTTCGTCGTGGACTGAAATCCTGCACCATAACGCAACCACAAGCGTCCAAATTAATGGCAGAATAGCACCAGCATTTCCTCTACAACGGTCTGTCAGTCAGGGAGATCCCTTGGCCCCGTTTCTGTTCATAATAGTGATAGAGGCGCTGGCAGCGAATCTCCGTGCAAACAAAAACCTGAGGAAGCTGCAGATCTCGGCCATTCTGGAAGAAGCCATCCTTGTTTGTTCGATGTTCGCTGATGATTTGACACTCATGGTAGACGCCACCAGCGAGAATATGGAAGAGATCAGACGACTGTTTAACAAGTTCACGGCCGTTTTAGACATGACAATTAATTGGGGTAACAAAACCCTTGGGTGGTGGATACACCACCAAAGGGTGTGCCCCCCGGAGCTGCCACAGGTTAAATGGCCCCCGGAAACAGCCCCGGTTAGAGTGTTAGGAATAATGTTGAAAACAACAGGAAAACCGACATCGAACGATGACTGGATCCTTAAACCCGCTCTAGAGAAGTTGGCGCGCTTGAATGACAAACATACTTCCTTAATTGGTAGGGCGCTGGTGATCAACAATGTGGTGTTGGCCGCCCTTTGGTACAAATCCGCAATATGGGTGCTTAGCAAAGAAGCTGTGTGGTCGCTCAAACGACAAATAACGACAATGCTGTGGAGAGGTAACAGCGAGCTTCCCAATGTTATCCATAGGGCGGCGTGGACGTCGTTCATCCAACCCAAGGACAGAGGAGGCTTGGGGATTTTGGACCTAGGCACCCAGGTCACAACACTGATGGTGCAGTGGATCAAGAGATTGGTGTTCACACACGACCTCCCTTGGCATGCCCTGGCGCTGGAACAGATCGCTCGACTCGCTCCACAAGCCCCTCGAACAGTAAACCCCTTGAGCTGGCTGGAAGATCGCTTTTGGTCCTTGCCTCAACGCTCTCGTGCGAGCCAAGACCTGAACCGGGATGCAGTCCGCAGCGACCTCGCAAAGGACGATTTCTGGATCCGCTGCATGAAAGCCCGGCGCCAACTACCGTTGCCAGACAAACCTGGGCCAACCAGATGGGAGGAGGTGGCTCAACAACCCCTGGTCGAGAACAAAAATATCACGGATCGACATGGGAGGGTATACCGCAGCTCCGACTCCCCGTGGAACAACTGGGTCAAAAGGGGCATAACCAGAGTTAAAGACATCTGGGACTCAGAAAACAAGGGTTGGACGATGTTGAAGAATTGTCATAATATAGAAAACAACTTGGAAAGTTTGATCTTCGCGGTTCCCCTGGATTGGGTGCGCATCCTACGCAAGGGACCGAAGCTGGCGGAAGGGGACTGGGTGACGGCCCTAGAGATCCAAAGAGTGTAAGAAATGTTGTAACAACACACACGGATGAAACACTGATCAATCTCTGTCACAAAGAAAATGATAATAAACTAACCAAATATGCCCCGGGCGTAACGAGATGGTACATGAACACTGATTTGTACAGAATCCGGGTGCTACGGGATAAGGAGGACTGCATAGTATACTAGCCGGGGACCTGCATTACAGACCTTCCCTTTGACCCGGAGGAGTGGCAGTGGCCCCCCACGCGCAGAACCCCGAGGACACAGAACATAAAGCTCTACAGCCTGACAGTGAAGGCCACCTATCGTTTACTGCGCCCTAAGGTAAATCTGAAAGATATCGTAAAAACCCGTTGGAGATCCCATTTGAATTTTGGGATCGACGCCATCCGCCCCATTCGGTGGTTCTCCCTCACAAGGGCCAAACCTGCAAAGCTAGCCTCAATGCAGTGGCAGATAGAGCACCGCTGCCTCCCCACTAATGACTGGCTAATAGACCGCACTTACCTGGAACAAAAAGGACTAACACTCCCGTGGTGCAAATCGTGTCACACGGCGTTCCCCTCCCATAAGATCCCAGAAACCATAGAACACAAAGGAACTCTAAGAGGTGTACAAGGCTCTGACCCATTGGAGGCACTATCTCCTTGGGAGGTTCTTCATCCTCAGAACTGATCATCAGACTCTGAGATGGATGAGAACTCAGCTGGTGCTTTCTGACGCTTTGAAGCGTTGGATCGAAGTCATTGAGCAGTATGACTTTGACCCTCAGTATCTGAAAGGGGAGTACAACAAGGTTGCGGATGCCTTGTCACGTAGACCTGATTTCTCAGGTGCGCTGATTACTGAGTTCGATCTGACGGACGATGTTACTCGCTCTTTGGTGGAAGCCTATCGCGAGGACCAGTTTATGTCAGAGGTCATACGCAGACTTGAGGCGAAGGATAAGAAGACTTCAGCCAAGTTTGAATTGGTCAATGACTTGTTGTTCCTTGAGAAGGCCGAGAATAAACGTTTGTGTCCCAAGTAGAGAGTCTTTGCGTAGTTTGTTTTCAGGTGAGTGTCATGATGCCACCGACCATTTTGGGTACAAGAAGACCGCAACTAACCTGCTGCAGTGGTTCCGGTGGCCTAGGATGATGAGAGATGCCTAGCTGTACGTGGAGACTTGTCAGGTCTGTCAGAGAGACAAGCCACGTACTCAGGCCCCTCTTGGGCTCCTGAAGCCCCTTTCGATTTCGGAAAGGCCTGGTGAGAGTTTGTCCATGGACTTCATGGATACGCTGGTTACCAGCAAGAGTGGGATGAGACACATTTTCGTCATTGTGGATAGATTTAGTAAGTATGCTAGATTAATAGCCATGTCGGAGACTGCGAAGACCGAGAATCAGGTTGTTCAAAGAGAACTCGGTCAGGGATTTTGGATTGCCCAAATCCATAGTGAGCGACATAGATGTCCTCTTCACTAATGAATTGTGGAAGGCCGCTGCTGCAGAGCAGGGAACCCAGTTGCAAATGACTTATGGGAATCACCCTGAGGCCAACGGCCAGGCCGAGCAACTGAATCGCGCTGTACAACACCTGTTGAGGCATTACATCAAGCCCAACCAGGTGGACTGGGATGAGAAGCTTGCTCTCATCGCCAATTTGTACAACAACGTTGTACATAACGCCACCGGGGTGAGCCTAAACAACTTGCTATTGAATTTTAAGCCTAGACTACACTTAGACTTTCTCCTTCCTGACAATCAGTCAACTGTTGCACCGGGTACTTTAGAATTTTCCTACCGGTATGAACAGAAGATGCAGCAGGCGGTAGAACAGATGCAGAAGGCACAGGCAACAATGATAGACTCTGAGAATAGACACTGCCGACCTTCTACGTTTGAGGTTGGGGACAGAGTCTGGGTTAAGTCCTCAGAACTGGGACAGGAGTACGGGATTTCCCGCAAACTCATGCCACAGTACTTTGGGCCATGGGAAGTCTTAGATATTGTCGGTACTGACCCAGATGGGCCATCTTATGTAATCCGGATCCCTGGTCATCTCCGCACTTCCCTGTCTTTCACGCCTCCAAGCTTGCACCTTTCAAGGAAACAGATCAGTTTCCATTTCGTCGCTCAATGCTGCCCCCAACCATGGATGGAGAGGTTGACATCGATGATATTGTTGACCACCGCGAGATGCCAGTTCCAAGACTAACAGGCAGAGGACGTCCTCCGAAACCGAAGCTGCAATATCGAGTTCGGTTCCGACATCACACAGATCCAAAGGAGGACAGATGGTTCACAAGGGAGGAATTGATGCAGACCGCTCCACAGGTAGTCGCCCACTATGAGAAGTCTTTACGGAAAGGAAAACGCCAGATTATCGAAGACTGAAGTTCTCAGAGGACTAGCGAAGTACAAGGCATCCGCAACCTAATTGCTGCCCCCACTGGGCCCTATTTGCAACAGCGTCGGCCGCCCTAAGTGAAGGCAGGCCCGACAGACCCTTAGAGGCCTATTTTGGACTACTTCGCAACTGGGGAAAATTCAGGAAGTTGCACTGCGCCAGTTGGTTGGAAGCCCCCAGACCCTGGCTTTCTTTATCAAATGCATCTGAGTCAGGCCCTGGGCGAGATTCGCAACATAGGCCCAACTGGGCAGTTGGGCACAGGTAATTGTCGGCAGCCCTGGGCCAATTCGTTTGGTCTGGGCCTCAGCCTGCCGGGGCCTACTGGAAGCTTCTTGGGAAAGGCCCAGCGCAGCCTGGGACAGAAGGCAGGCAGGCCACTTCCATATAGCAAAGGGCCTGCCACCGCATTGGACATTCGGGTGCTGGCTGAATGCTGCACAAGCGCTGCTGCGCTAGAGCTGGCCAGCGCTCACGCGCTCACAGGCGAGCTGGAAGGAGCAGGCAGCCATAGCCGGGCTGCGCTGCTGTGAGCTGGGTGTGGCGCAGGGTGGCCCTTGGGTGCATGTGGCATCTGTGCGTTGGGGAACGAGGTTGAGAGTGATACGAGAGACATACCTGGTGCTAGAAGCGACGACATTGCTCGAGATCTGCTCGTACTTCGGTGAGGTTGTTGACGTCATCTTCGGCATTATAGAAGTAGGCTAGATAGGATCTGCCATCTGTAGACTAGGCGCCGAGCGCCAGATAGGATATCAACATTGGTTCTTCGTTGATGATGATGATGGGACTATTTCAGCATTGTCAATTATGTGCTCTTGGTGTGTTCTTATTTGGTGAAACTCGTGATGCAATTTTGCTGTTGGTTCGAGGTCACGACTATCTGGTCTTATGTGTATGATGCTGTTTGATTGCTGAAGTTCGCTATCGCTCATCTTCCTTGCATTGTCTGGACGGCGGTCCGGACATCCGGATCGTAGCCATGATATTTAGATGATATTCTGATTTTTAGTAAGTTGTTAGAAGAGCACGAACAGCACCTTTGTTTGGTGTTGAGCAACTTGCGTGACACCGAGTTTAAGTTGAACCCAAAGAAGTGTGAATGGGCTAAGCGTCAGGTATTGTACTTAGGTCATGTGCTTGATGGAGATGGAATCAAACCGGAAGACGCTGAGATAGCAGCAATCAGACACTGTCTGACACCTCATACGGTGACGGAACTATGGTTGTTCCTTGGTCTGACCAACTATTACCGCAAGTACGTACGTAACTTTACTGTAATAGCTGCTCGATTGCGTAGGCTGTTGAGGAGGGGAACAGTCTGGAAATGGGATAAAGACTGCACCTCAGCCTTTAAGCGTCTAAAGAAGGGCTTGATAGAGTACCCGGCCTTGAAGATCGCTGATCCGTCTTTGCCATTTATAGTTACCACTGACGCCAATCAATACGGGATTGTGATGTTCTCCAACAGAATGACGATAATGGGGCGTAGGCTATTGAGGAAGTAAAGAATCTGGAAATGGGATAAAGACAGCACCTTTAAGTGTCTGAAGAAGTGCTTGATAGAGTACCCGGTTTTGAAGGTTGCGGATCCATCTTTGCCATTTATAGTTACCATTGACACCAGTCAATACGGGATTGGTGTTGTACTCCAGCAAAATGACGGTAATGGGTACAGACCCGTTGAGTTTATGTCATGTGGACTGCGTAGTGAGAAGGTCGTCGTTTCCATATACGCAAGAGAGCTGTTTTCTCTTAGAGAAGCCTTGAATCATTGGCGACATTACCTCCTAGGGCGGTATTTCAAGGTATACTCGGACCATGAGAAACTGCGCTGGTTAAAGACCCAAGCCCGAATGACACGTAAGTTGACAAGACGGGTCGGCGATATAGATCAATTTGATTTTGAACTTAAACGAATAAAGGGGAAGTACAATGTCGTTGCTGATGCGCTAAGCAAATGAGCTGATTTCTTCGGCGCCATAGTGACATATTTAGGTGCAGGCGCCGAGTTACAAGAAAAGATTAGAGCCTCTTACGCTAGTGATCCTGTCTATAATCAATTGATTAACAAGGTGCAAACGGCACCTCACGAAGTTCCGGACTATAGGATGACACAAGGACTGTTGTTTGCGAAGACGGATGTACACGATAGACTGTGCATACCGAACAGTGAGGAGATTCACAGTCTAATCCTAGGGGAATGCCACGATACTGAGGGACATTTCGGCTGGAGGAAAACGTATGCTAACCTCCTACGTTCCTACACATGGACTGGAATGAACATTATTGTATAGCTTATGTGCAAGGCTGCAAAGTGTGTCAGAGGAACAAGAGTTCCACGCAGCCGTCTTGGTTTACTTAGACCGCTGCCTATACCGTCGGGTCCCGGAGACTCCGTGTCTATAGACTTTATGGACACTTAAGGTTAGGAATAGAAAAGAGCCAAGTTATGGTGATAGTGGACAGATTTAGCAATTTCGCTGTTTTTGTTCCACTCCCTGCTGCGACTAGGACAGACTTCGTGATTCGAAAGTTCTTCAATCATTGGGTGAAAGACTACGGGGATCCCTTGGCTATTGTAAGTGACAGCGATACACGATCAACGGGCGAGCAGTGGCAACAGCTCATGAACGGCTATGGTTCCAAACTGACTATGTCTTCAGGCAGACACCCTGAGACAAACGGACAGGCTGAGCAGATGAACAGGGTATTACGGCAAGTTCTACATTCGTATATCTGACCAGATCAGATTGACTGGGATGAACATTTGGCTAAGGTTGCTGGTGCCTACAATAATTCTGTGCATCTAGCTACAGCGAGAACGCCCACTGAACTGCATTTGGGTTGGCGCCCACGCAGATCTGGATGCAGGGGTAGGCGCCAACGACAGTATAAAGTCAGATTCGCTTATCAGGAGCCCTCAGAGGATCGCTGGTTTACTAGGGATGAGCTTATAGAAACAGCATCGCACATAGTGTCTTATTACGAGAGAGCCAGGAGAGTAATTGAAATAATTGACAGAAAGTTTGTAACTTTCTCGGAGGTTCTTGGAATCAGGCCAGCGAGAGTGAAAGGCTTTTCACGATGCAGACCCCAAATTCGAATCTCAGCTCGAAAAGTTTCTTGACTATAATTTTTTAAACTATTAATAAAAGTAAACATATAATAGATAGAAGATATAGCATGGTAACCTCCCGGACGTCCGGACCGGGTTCCAGACAGTCCGGTGTCCGGTGTCCGGTGTCCGGTCCCCATGTCTGGATGGAGGCCCCTGGGGCAAAAATCAAAAAAAAAAAAAGGGGCGGCCCAGGACTTTTGTCGGGTCCTATCCGCCCCTCGAAAAATAACTGGGTGATTTTTAAGTGTCCTTTCACCCCACCGGACACTGCAGGTTTTTGAGGTGGCGGGTTTCGCACAGGACCGAGCAATTTCAAAGCGGCTGTTTCGACGTCGCGCCCGCCACTCCTGCCCATGAGAGAGAGAGAGAGAGAGAGAGAGAGAGAGAGAGAGAGAGAGAGAGAGAGAGAGAGAGAGAGAGAGAGCACTGACAGTGCTGCCAGTCTGAAGACTCTGAGGTTCTGAATTGAACTGCAAAGCTCGAACTTTTAAGTTATATATGAAGTTATGAACTTAAATTACTAAATCCAAAGTTCAAAGGTAATCATACTTTTTTTTTTTTTGAATTCTCTGTTTCTTTAGTCTTGTGCCTGCTTTGTACTGTTTGCAACTCTGCATGTCTGCTGGTTAAATGTGCTGGTTGATTTGCTGCAAGACACGTGCTCTGCTGCCTGAACTACAGAGTGCAAAGAAGGTAAGTGCCTGCCAACACCCCCACCCAACCTCCCCCCAAACCCCGTTTTTTTTTTTTTAGGTCCGGACATTTTTGCACCCCGGGGACTGGTCCGGACTGTCCGGTGTCCGGTGATGTCCGGTGTCCGGTGATGTCCGGATCACCGGACAGTCCAGACCGGTCCAGACACTGGTCCGGAAGACAGTCCGGAAGTGTTCGGTGTCCGGGTCCGCGGTTACCATGAGATATAGATATAAGATACGAGATAGGGTCAAAGTCCCCAAGCCAAAAGAGGCCAGGTCGGCCAGATTCAGAAGGTTATGTCGGGTACCCCAGAGGTCACGTCCAACAGGTACCCTGTCAACAGTCATATCCCAGAGGCAAAAGTCGTGTCTCACAGTCAAAGGTCATAACCCACAGGCAAGGGTCACATCTCACAGTCAAAGGTCATATCCAACAGACAAGCGTCACGACCCAGACGAAAAGGTCACGTCCCACAGGCCCAAAAGCAGCAGCACACCAAGGAAAATTCAGGGAGGCACCAGGCCTCAACATTCCGAAAGCAGCAGGCCGCGGGCAGCCGGTACCGGGTCCAGTCAAGCCAAGAGAAGCAGAGGCTGGGACGAATCAAGGCTCAGTCCAAGTCAATATAGGGACTGGCCAGCCTTATTTCGAACAGATTGCTCATTCACAAGAAATATGGAAGTGCTGCTGAGCGCTTGTGCACTATCTGCGAGTAGGCATGTGCTAGAGCCCTGGCTGGGCAGCGCTGTGTTGAGGAAGGAAGGCGGCCATAGCCGCACAGCTAGTAGTAGGCAGCAGAGCTGAGTAGTAGCGGATTTTCTAGAGTCAAGATCTTCATGCAGAGAGAGAGAGAGAAAGAGAGAGAAAGAGAGAGGGGACACATACATGAGAGGGGGAGAGAGAGAGAGAGTTACCTACCTTGGATAAAGATGCTGGATATGGGATGCTGAACTCTGTGCTGTTGAGCGCTTGGTGACTGGAACTCTGCAACCGCTTAATATGATAATTCGTTGGAATTTCTAAGCTGCGCTTATATGGACTTTGCATCTCTGGGATCCAGTGTGGATTTCGTGTGATCTCTCAATGTGTGTGTGTGCTTAAGGTGACAAACAGTGAGGTTCAATGCAATATTCAGCGATATCTCAAGATACAACTTCGAGCCCTGGTGCAACCTTGCTTGCTCTTTGTTTACGTTCTAAGCACAACTGGTTGTTTGTTCCAATCTAAAAAAACAAGAGAAAACACAAAAAAGATTTGGTCCAAGCACAATCCATCTTCATGAAACTGCTCTGTTCATAACATTTGATTGGTGGTCATATGTCTATGTGCTCGGCGGCATTGCAGGACAAACACTCCTGAACATACAGAGAAACTTAGGTGACCCTGCAGATTTGAAAGGCTGGATTGGAGATCCCTGTGAGGACAACTGGGAGGGAATCACTTGTGATGGATTGACTACCATTACAGAAGTGTGAGTTTCTGGTGTCCTCCCCTTCTTTCTTCCTCCTGCTCCTCCTCTCCCTCATACCCCACCCTCTTCCCTCTTCTCTCACCACCTTGCCCTGCAACCATTGGCCCTTCTTATATTCTGCCTCCTGACTTCTCCACCTGCTGTATCCTGTCGCCGTTCTGTAGCTGTCCACCTTCATCCTTTGATATGCTGCATCATTCTTAGCCTCAGCTATCCTTTCCCCTTTTCTGCAGACATCTTCCTTGTCTTGTCAATGGCTGGATCAACTCTGTAAGTCTGATGCCGGGTTGGTGAGACATCCGAGGATCTTTTAAAGGCAGGAGTAAAGAAACCTGGGAGTTATGTGAGATGAAGGTACAGATGCAAATCAAGAATAACCGGTAGTGAAGGAATAAAGCGAAGCGGTTAACAGAGCCATAAAATTTCAGGGTTTTGAACAAACTTGTCACCAATCCATAGAGTGGGTGCCAAACCAGCAGTGTGAAAGAAAAGGAGCCCAAAACACGAAGGAAAAAGGGTTTTCATCACTAGCGGTTAATGGAAGGCCAAAAATTCGGGGTTTTGCCAAAACAGCTGTCGCCAGGTGTTACATGCCCAGTTGGGCGATGTACATAATAACCGAGGATCCGCAATGTGATAAAAAGGACTGAATGGACAATGCAGTGCAAGTGGAATCTCAACAAGCAATGTGCATTCCGAT
>BFEA01000186.1:221343-237306 GCA_003427395.1 Chara braunii
GTGCCTGAGTTTCAGGGCAGGTCGAACTGATGAGGGCCTGAAAATGGCCCTCAGATTCAGGCTGAAAATACTCAGGGCCGGAAAGGCCCTGATTTTGCCTGAAACGACACAGGGCCTGTAGGCCCTCGTTTTAAGGCTTTCAGGCTTTCAGGCTTTCAGGCTGAAACGACACGGGGCCTGTAGGCCCTTGTTTTCAGGCTTTTGGCCTGAAAACAACACGGGGTCTGTAGGCCCTCGTTTTCAGGCTTTCAGGCTGAAAATGACACGGGGCCTGTAGGCCCTTGTTTTCAGGCTTTTGGCCTGAAAACAACACGGGGTCTGTAGGCCCTCGTTTTCAGGCTTTCAGGCTGAAAACGACACGGGCCTGAAAATGGCCTGTGCAGCCTGTTGCAGGCGCAGCATGTAACACCAGGGCTCCAACGAACACAAAACTTGCCGTTTGAAAAAGGGTTTTCAACTGTTCATGCGGAATTTGCCCCCATTATTCTCAAGGGAATCCAGGATTTCCTGGGCTTGCAAAAACAGCTGTCTCCAGGGCTCCAACAAACACAAAACTTGCACTTGAAAAAGGGTTTTCAAGCGAAATTTGCCCCCATTATTCTCAAGGGATTCCAGGATTTCCAGGGCTTGCCAAAACCGCTGTCTCCAGGGCGAAAGAAGGAAGCTGAAAAACTGGGGTGGGAAGAAGGTATAGACTACTTGATGCGGGACAGGGGGGGTTGATGTTCAATTCCTCCAGGAAGCGAATATCAGTGATGTCGCCCGGAGTGGGAGGGTAATATGGTGGAATTGATGGCAGGTGTGGGCACCACCGGACGGTACAAAAGGGGGGGTGGCCATTTTCTTCGGGCCAAAATTGGGAGCTGAGCCAGCGGATCGGTCCTTAGATACCTCGGCCATTGTCTTTAGGCCAAAGTTGGGAGCTGAGCCGGTGGATCAGTTCTTCGATACCTGGGGCTGATGGGCGTGGGTGGTGGTGGATTATTGTGGCCAGCGGTGGGAGCTGGTCAATCTTTACGCGCCAATAAACAGAACCGAGAAGAAGTGGTTCTGGCGCTCATTGCCGTCCTCCTCAGAGGCCACCAGGATGATCGTGGCCAGGGACTCATTACGATACTTACCTCAGGCATGGATTCCGTATCGACGGGGGCTCAGTAGGCAGACACCCGTGCACTCACCTTAGTGATGAATCTGGTGATGGATCTGGGGTTAGAAGACGTGCGATCAGACTCGCTTGCACTTCCACTTCACATACATGCAAACAGATGGAGACTCACACTGGCGCAGGGCGCCCACTCAAAGCTTAGAGATATGGAAATCAAGAACACAGTTCAGATGCAAGTTCTCTTCAGCAGGCTATGGCGCATCGGTGCCTGAACATCCCAACCTTCATCAGTGTGTCCAACCCCACTGTTCACACACGCTCACTCTGGATCACCCTGAATACCACCACACACACACACTTAATCTCACTTCCTCCTACAGCAGCTATGGCCGCACTACCACTACTGACTATGGCTACGGTCTCCCTTCAGCCCACTTCGTCTTCGGGCAACCTGCAGACCACCTTCGCACAAGACGCTGTAGCAGCGCTTCCGCATGGCTTACGCAGCAAATGAATGAATGGCTGGGCGCTGCCTCTTGATTTATACTTCTGTAAATCGTTGGTCTGCCCCTTTCCCAGGCCCTTGGTGTACACAGTCCCACACGGTAGTTGCTTGACTGGACTCTGACTGACTGGGACTGGTACCGCTGTTGGTGCGAATACCCTTACAAGGGTATCTGCCCTGTTTTTTTGCAAACGACAGGAAATAAGTTTGGTTTAAAGTTTTAGGTATACCGCGCGAGGCGCGCATGTGTCTGTGTGTTGCGTTGACTGGTTGGTTGACTAGAGCAGAGAGTGTGTGGGCGCGCAAGTTTGAGGCGCGCGTGATCTTGTAATTGTTGATGGTTGAAGAGTCGGCGTGATCGCTGACCGGATTTTGCTTATTTTTTTGATTAAACTAGGAGTGAAAAGATTATGTATCTGGATTGGCGGGCTTGCTTGTGACTTGTGCGTACATGCGGAGGACGGCATCGACGACAATGTGATCTTGGAAACATTTCAGTAGGCCTGCTCGTCGTGCAGTATTAGTTTATTCAGGTGTCCGTCAGAGTTAGACCAAGAATTGGACCTAGCGTTATTGGTTACAGTGTTGGACTTTCAATCGAACAGATTTAGGGATCGAGGTTATGCGGCGACAACGCAGGGATATCAGAGTAGCACGATGTGACCAAGGGGTCGAGGGCCCGGCGGGCTATCCCCCTTGGTTTTGTCGTCGGCAGTGTCGAGACGGTACCAGCGATTCCGGTTTGGCTACTAAATAATTTCTTAGGAGTTTTATTATTTTTATCACCACTATTCCTAAATTTTTTGTTTTGACTTATTCTGTCAGGCGCGACGCTGACCGTGGGTGGCCATCGAGGCGGCCAAGGACCTCGAGCACACGCCCCTTGTGGCGAACCTGTGGGCAATCTGCCCACAAAGTGGAGGAAAGTTTGAGTGGCGGAATGCCTTTTTCGAATGTCATGCCCACCTGCCGCGATCTATTGTGAGAGGTTTGGGTGTGGGCATGTCCGATGTGATCGGGAAGTTGCCGCATTGCGCCTGGACAGGATAGCCCAGAGCACAGTGGCGGAAGTCGCGGGCACACAGGGAACCCCGTGGCAGCCACATCCGTGCTTGAGCCCCCACGGGGGGGGCATGCGGGAGCCGCACCCATCAGCAGGTGTGGTGCTTGCTGTAGTAGGTGGGTAATACTGGTCAGGGGTCAGCCGACAATATCAAGACGAGCTTCTTCGATGGACCAGCGACTGTTTCCCGTCGGAGTGCCCGAGAGAGGACCGTCGGACCACGGGTACAGGGGCGGAAGACTAATCGAGCCGCCTCGTAGCTGGCTCCTCAAAAGCTCCCAGCGGGTGTTGACGCCGTCGGGTGGGCCACACCGTCGGGTCGAAGGGAAGAAAGGCGAGAGAACAGGCCAACCAGGGTGCAAATGCAGCAAGGAAAATTAATGAACCGGGACTGAGATCGAGCCGGGTACCTTCAGAGGTGAAGGAGAGGGGCGACGGGTGTTAAGGCAGGAGAGTTGCTACATGACTGTCGGCTTGCTGCTTGCTTCTTTCAGCCAGTACGTTCTGCAGTGTCGGGGTAAGCGCGCAGTTCAGCGGGGAGGCGGAGTAAAGGTAGAAAAGAGGTAAGCGAACCGAGACAAGAAGTTGCTCTGGGTACATGCAGAGAAGCGACGAGTGGTTGCGGAGGCAAGGCGAGGTAGCGAATGAACTAGACCCGGGATCGCGCCAGATACATTAGGAAATTGAAAACGAAAAAAGCGGGCTGGCGGGCGGAGGGCAGGGCGCAACTGTACATGTAAAACTTGCTCGATTCTTAGCAGAATCGGGCGAGTAGAAGGATGGTTCTGAGCTTTTAAGCCCAGGCGAATCCGAGTCTGAGCTCGGTTTTAGAGGTAGGTTAGTGATTTTGAAGGTTAGTAGAAAAGTTACTGCGCTGAAGTGAAGCGATGGCGGAGGAAAGGAGGAGATGCGGAGTGGATAGCGGATCTCGCCCGTTTCTGAATGAAAACGGGCGAGCGAAGAATAGATTCGGGGGTTTTGAAGGTTGGCGACCCCGAATCTGAACTCAAAACTAGCAATAGGTTAGAGTAGGAAGAGGTTAGTAAAGAAAAGGGAGCGCGGGTATGGCGAAGTGAAGGAAGAAGAAGCGAAGATGAACGTGCTTTGCTCGTTCCTGCGCGGATTTGGATGAGGAAAGGTGGAAGATAGGGGTTTTAGGCCGGGGAGAAACCATTAGTAAGGTTAGTTTTGCCGATAAATTAGTAGAAAGACAGTTAGTAGAGAAAAGTTATGCGCGGAGGTTGTCGGAGGTAGTTATGGAAGGGGCAGATGAGCACGAAAGTTAGCCGATTCTCCATGAAATCGGTCGGGGGAGGAGTCATTTCGAGGGTTTTGGAGGGTCTTGCGAGCATGATAGCGAAGTTAATTTTGTCTATGGGTTGGTGGTTTGCCCACGGTCGGTGCTAAGGGTCGCGCCTAGGGGGAGTGCTCGGAAGCGATGATGTATCTTTCCGCGTTATAGCGGAAGATTCATTCTCAGTTTTTGGTGCATGTTCATGAGAGACACGGCCTTCTGCAGTAAGCGCGCGCGCAAAGAGAGAGAGAGAGAGAGAGAGAGAGAGAGAGAGAGAGAGAGAGAGAGAGAGAGAGAGAGAGAGAGAGAGAGAGAGAGAGAGAGAGANGAGAGAGAGAGAGAGAGAGAGAGAGAGAGAGAGAGAGAGAGAGAGAGAGAGAGAGAGAGAGAGAGAGAGAGAGAGAGAGAGAGAGAGACCTACCCGCACATGAAAGCCAGGAGCACGGTGACCTCGCTATCTTGCAGCGAGGAGCTAGCGGGGCCGTTCGCAGCAGAATCGAGTGAGCAAGTGCGTGCGACGGGGGAAATGGCAGGTGACGGACTCGGCGCAGGGGAAGGAGCATGAAGCCAGAGCGCAGGGTGAGGGGCTTGTTGACCAGGCCACGTCTGCCAACCGCTGAAGGCTGCATAAGCCAGTTCCACTGAGATGGCAGTCTGACGCCTGTGCCATCTCGGTTCGGCAGGATGCCAGAAAAAGGAGGAAAAAGTACGTACCTGGTCCAGCGGTAATCCGCGAAGTCGACATCGTCAGGCACCGCGGTGGTTGCTACGGATGTCAATCGGGGGTATTGCCCGCATACAGACTGCTACAGGCTGCATAGTGGTAGTCTGAGTGCCAGGAGCCGAGCAGGAGAAAGAGCTTGGGAACGTATGTTGGTGGTGGTGAGGTCAATCAGGTTGAGGTTGGTGTAGGGGAGGTTGCGGCTGGGTAGGTTGTTGCTGCTTCAATCCGCGAGTCTGGCACTTCGGCCTATGTAAGAGGTGTTGCGGCTGGTATGATTGGTATTACTAGCAGGAAGGATTGCAGTGATCACTGTGCATTGCTGCTACGAACGTGTTTACTACCCGCGGTCGCTATGCTTTCTACTGATTCTATAGAGTTTGTCTGCAATTGTTAGTGCTGTGTTTTGCGGTGTGCATTGCGATCATTGAGTTCCTTACTACGATTTGGGGAATCGTTAGGAGGGGCTGTTTCAGCGGTTTGACTTCAGTTTGACTTGCGGCTGCAATTTTTGGCCATCATTGCGGGACCCTTAGGCAAGTTAAGATTTCAAGGCCCTCTCCCGCGAGTCTGAGTGCACCTCTCTTGTATCTGAGAGACTCAACCTACCTCTTTTTGCCCTTCTTACTCTGAGTCTAATCCTGGTTACGAGAGGAAGGCGGCAGGTAGGATTGCAACACATAGGACCACAGCAAGACTCTGTGGGGAGTCCACCCACCGATTGCGGGAGCTCTGCCGGAACCTAGGCGAGGTTCTTGAGGCAGGGAACTATCAGGTATACATTCCTTTGTCTGTATAACCCACTACACCCTTGTTTTGACTCTCCCTTTAGTTTGACTGAATGTATGCATGCGTTTCCCCTACAATTCTTGCTTTCTGTTCAGGATTAATCAGATTGAATGGAAAGAGTGTATGTGTGAAGTTTAAGTTTTCCTTTATTTTTGACTAAAAGCAGACGAAGGGGTGAAATTGGGGGTAGGTGGGAGGAAGGCAGACTACATGTGTTTGACCGGGTCAACCAAGGACTGGGCATTGTTTCTAAGCTGAAGGGCCCAGGGTTGTGTGTTTATTTGGCTATTTTCTGAAGGGCCAGTCATTGTTTCTAAGCTGAATGGCCTGGTTGCTACGTTTATTTCTGAGGTTTTGCCTGATATGAAGGGTTTTCTTATTTTGTTCTGAGGGAGGATTTTGGTCTAATGCTGAGCATTGTTTCTAAGCTGAATGGTTTAGCCTGAAAACCACGCACATAAGTATAAACTGAGTATAAAAGAAAATAATTTACTTATATTTGCATATGAACTGGCAGTTGGGCATTGTTTTCAAGCCGAATGGTCCAGCGCTAAGCAATATCACTAAGAAGAGAAGGGAAATTACAGAGTATAATTGGAAATAGTCTGGGCAAGTTGAACATTGTTTCCAAGCCGAATGGTTCAGTCCTCTGCCCATATTTGCATGTTCTTTTGAGAACAAAGTCAACAAGTTGTTAAATTTTGGATATTAAACAGTTCAGGCGACTAGGCATTGTTTCCAAGCCGAATGGTCTAGTCATATGCCCAAAGAAGAGAAAAGTAGTTGTGCAACCTGTTCGTGTATATCCTGAAGGCATGCTAGACATTGTTTCTAAGTTGAATGGTCTAGCACTACGCCATATGTAAGTTGGGTACAAGGGTTAAATCATCTGAAAGGTTCATGAACTATCTATGAGGATTTTGACTTGGGGATGGTGAAAGTACTTACTCCTTGTGGTTTGGCCTGCATGTGACTGAGTGCGACTACTACTTAGTCTGAGTTTCAGTTTGACAGGTAGTTGCTTTAGAGGCTTGCCACGTGCTAGAGCGATAGAAGTTAGTTCAATTTTTGCATTTTCTGAGCTTAATTTTATTTTACTTAGGTCAATTTTCGCATTTTCTGGGACCATTTGTTATACTTGGATTTGTATAAATTTTGGTAAGCTACTCTCTTTACGGGAAGCACTACCGAAATTTTTGCAAATCCAAGGAGTTAGTCAAATTTTGGCTTTTCAAAGTTCAACTTGTCTAAATTCTATACATGACTTAGTAAAAATCTGGAAAGTCTCCTCTACTAAAGGGAGTGCTGTCCAAATTTTTGCTAATTCAGGGAGTTGAACAAAATTTGACTTTGAAAAGTCAAAGACTATTTTTGTTTTCATATTCGGGCTGATATAAATTTTGAAAAGACACTTTTCCTACGGGAAGCGCTATCGAAATTTCCTTAGTTTAAAGGAGTTAGATTATATTTTGACAGATGGCAATTCTGACAATCCACTCTGTATAGAGGATATTCTGCCAAAAGTCTACTTTTTCATTAAGACACTGACTTAAGGGTAGACTCAGGATTAGTTAAGTAGAATGACTCTTGGTGGAATTGAGATATAGAGATTACTCTCGATTTGGACTCATAGATTTAGCCTGGGATTGGCCTGTCGTGTGTTACAGGTCCTTTTGGCCGTTTGATTTGAGATCAGGGCTAGATTCAGCTTGATCCTACAAGGATCATCTTCTGTTATCACTGATAACAGATCGGTTGCCGATTCGTCGGTTTACGATTCAACTCCAACCCACTCTTGTCACTTAACCTAAAGGCTTTAGACCTGTGGTTTGAAATGTTTCATTATGTTTTTACCCGGACTTTATTGAATGGCCATTTAACGAAGGTACTGAGTATTTTATTGCTGGAAGGGTGCACTAAGGTTGAGGTTTGTGTGGCTAAAGAAAGGGGTGTGAGCGCAGAGGATGGTTGAAGTTGACCTCGTGTAGTGCATGGACTTTTGGGTTGAATCTTTGATATGATTGCAGGTATGTTTGGTGATTTGGACTTTGGATTTGGCTGTCTGGGCTCATATACTTATATATGGCTGAGAGGAGTCTCACTGTGATTGTGAGAAGTGATTGTCACATATTTATAACCCTCTATATATATGTAAATACATATGCCTTGAGTGTTTCGGGTGGCCTATTGTGACCGCGTGTAAAGGTTAAATGGATTATGTTTTTGAGAGAAAAAGGGACTTCCCGTTTTTAGCCTTTACTTTTTAAAATTTCTATGGTTGGACGTTGTAGTCTGTGGCAGTCGTCAAAGTCAAACCCCTTGACTTCTCCCCAGGCACTAGATGATGGAGCTGGTCTCCAGGGCAATAAGAGACGATTGCCACCACAGGTATGAACCTGTGTACCACCCACTGTTCGCAGGGTGCAGAAAAGGGTGTGGTTCTCAACTGCACTTGGCGGTTGTCCAACGTGGAGAGATCAGTCCCTCAAGGCGCGTGTCAGTCGACACTTTAGTGTCGAACACGACCTTCGAGATTAACGAGGATCGCGTGAGTATGGGTACTACATAGTATGCCATCATTACGATCGCTTGCCTACTCTTGCATTGCGAATCGATATGAGTTAGCCCTGCGTCCGCGCGGTTTTATACTAAGTCGTGCGCGCGACGCCTATCCGATTTCCGCATAGGAAAGGTATGGGATGACTACTAAGGGACTAGGAGTGTTGTCGCGTTGTTTGTCCTCTGTCGTTTTGTATATATTTTTATGTTTTTTTTATTTTTATGTTCTTTATAGTGGTGTGCGCATGGCGTGTGGGATACGTCCTAGTTGATCGGCGACGAGTCGCGCTTGGGACCTCCACCCCCCAAGATGCAGATTCCCGTGCGGGTTCGATAGAGGCGTAATACCGCGCGTACCCCCTATGCTACAGCGAACGAGAAACGCCCTCGGCTGGCCCACCTTTGCCATTGCACCTGATTCACTTTCGTATTGTGGACTGGTAGCTCGACGGGTATACGCCCACCGAAGGGAGGTGACAACTCCCGTAAGGTGGAGGTAAGTCATGCCTCACGTAGGCCCTATCATGTCGTAGGGGCTCACGAGAGGTATGGCTGGCGACGTCGGTCAGAGCGGCTTGCGGAAGCTCCATGTATATTCGCGACGAGGATTTAGACCAACTCCTGTGTGATGCAGCCGGGAGGGTCCCGCACTGCCTTGTGTGGTGCCGGACCGATGCGCTCGACACCGCTGACTGAATGGTTTTGCACTGCCAACTCGATGCAGTCGCACTGCCGACGTAATGCAGTTGGGCTCACCACTTGCCCACTTGCCTCTGACTAAACGCGAGACACTTCGAAAGGCCACTTTCGGACCTTCGGGAAGTCTGTGGACTTGGCCTTTCGGGTACTGTAGCAGCTACGACCTTGACCTTTCTCATTCTCTTTTGTCTTATTCTCCCTCCTTTTTCTCCCCTTTTTCTTTTATTTATTTTTTCTTTTTTTGACATGCCAAGTGTGAACTAGTTGTTGAGGTTTTTTCTAGGCCCTACATCTTAATTCAGCCACGACCTCTACAGAGCTGTGACTCCTGATCGACAGACCTACAGATCAATCCCCTACCACTACACAGACCTACGACAGGCGACAAACAACTACCAAAACACAGATCACGGGTTCAAACACTCGGGGGTCGACTCAATACTGTACATGGGTAAAGTGAGGTCTGGGGATCGAACTTTAGGACCCGCATCTGTGACTGCAGAAAGGTGAAAACCGTTTCACTCCCGCCGACCTAAATTCGAGGTCCTCCGAGAATATTTTAGTCTAAGGCAGGACCTTTACCCTTCTTATCTCTTTCGTAGGCTCGTACTATATCTGGAGTTGTCTCTAGAAGTTCTGTTCGCATGAACCAGCGGTCGTCTTCTGGCTCTTGATAGGCGAATCTGACTTTGTATTGCTTCTGGGGACGACCTCTACCTCCTGTCCTGAAGATATCCTCACCTACTATCCCTTCAATGTCATATCTTCGATCCATATCTGGAGGAATCATAGATATGCATGATGGGAACTGTTGACTTGTGACGCAAGGTAACAACTTTGACGCATGGAACACTGGGTAGGTGTGTAGGTGTGCTGGGATCGCAATAGTATAGGACGGCCCATCCTCTCCGCCCTTGACTTCTAGGACAGGCCATGGTCCTCTATACGCAGGCAACAACTTTTGTGAGATGTTTTCCTCAGGGGCAAACTCTTTTGACTTGACCCAGACTAAGTCGCCTACTTGAAACTGTCTGGGGCGACGGTGCTTGTTAGCTTGTTCTATCATTCTATGTTGGGCTTTCCTGAGGTTGTCAACAACGGTAGCTATCTCTTTCTCGTGTTGTATCGCAAACTCTCGTGTATCGGGCGGTAGCCTCTAGATCTAATCCCGGTTAAGTCCTTCAAATGGTCTGCCCGGTCTAAAGGACTTGTGCAATTCGTTGGGAGTGCGACACGTAGATAAGTGCACGCTATTATTGTAGGCACTGGCTACCTTTGGGAGTATCTGATCCCAGTTGATTTGATCGGGCCTAATGTACATTCTAATAACTTGTTGCAGGAGCTTGTTCATCTGTTCAGTCTGGCCGTTAGTCTCAGGATGAGGACTAGATGACATCAGCAACCCATAAACTTTCATCAGCTCCTGCCAGTTCTGACTAGTGAATCTGGTATCCCTATCACTAACTATCGACAACGGTATACCATACTCGTTGACCCAATGGTAAAAAAACTTTTGAGCTACCAAGTCTGTGCGTGCCTCTGCAGGCAAAGGAACAAAAACTGCGTACTTGCTAAATCTATCTACTATGACCATGACTTGACTTTTGCCATGCCTCCTCTTGACTTGAGTATCCATAAAGTCGATGGACACATAATCTCCGGGTCTATCAGGAATAGGCAGGGGTCTGAGAAGACCAAGAGGGGCGCGCGTAGTAGCCTTGTTTCGTTGACAAGCTTTACAACTGCGGACATACTCTATGCAGTCGGCCTTCATACCAGGCCAGATGTACGCGCGCATGAGGTTGGCTAGTGTCTTTTGCCAACCAAAGTGTCCCTCTGTATGATGGCATTCCCCTAAGATCAGACTACGGATCTCTTCCCTGTTGAGAACGCACAGGCGGTCAACTACATTAGTCTTCTCGAATAATAAGCCATCAGTAGAGGGAGAGAGAGGGAGAGAGAGAGAGACTGCATCGGTCATGTACCTCCTCTATGAATGCATCACGCATCATATTTGTTTTTGCGGGCGAAGCCGCAACAGGTCATCTAGCGTGTTACGATGCTGGCTAATTCCAAAATGCAAACTCACAAGGAAAGACTATGCCACCCAATTGCGAAAGAAGTGAAAGCACTTGCAAAGAGATAGAGACCAAAGAAGAAGAAAGAAGAAGAAAAGAAGAAGAAGAAGATGATGTACACCAACAAAACCAATGACAAATTTTCCTCTTCTTTCTCCACTCTCCTCTTCATCCAATAATAATAGTAACAATGAACGGTTGAGCCAGAACCGATGTCCGAAGTTCCCTCTTACTGCCAGCACAACAAGAGGTCCACCATAGCCATGGCCTTCCAGTTCTTCGATCTCACACTGGCCTAGGCTATGGCGGACTACTAAGGGCCTTGCCCTGACATGCAAAAGACAATGCAAAGTAGCTATGGTCGTTGCTCTTCAGGTTGCCATGCCTGACTTTGCCTTGAAGCCTTCTTAGTGCAGCGCTACCCAACTGGGGCCTTCCAGATGCAACACCTAACAAGGTGATGAAGATGGCATTCACCATAGTGAGGTAAGTACCTAGCCACTCTCCTCCTTTTCCCCCTTCTTCCTTCTCCTCAAGTTGGGCTGCTTGCCATAGCCAGGCAGAGCGCCCAACTCTCCTCCTTCCTCCGCAGCAGCGCTGTGAGAACCAGCACCCGCTCAAGCAGCATGACACCCAAACTTGCATACCGCAAATGAGGAGGAGCTACTCGCTCCTCGAGGAGATATAGCGGCCAACCAGCCTCACGGCTGGTGACTTCCAGGCCGTGCAGCCTCGAAGCAACCAGTACCTCCTCCCTTTTGGAGGGAAGCATCATTGCAGGCTTTGATATCGTCCGGACCGTCCCTAGGCTCTGCCTTCTTGGACTGGTACCCACATAGACCTAGGCCTACTGCTATTGCGGCTCTAAAAATACCAACTTTTCTTCTTCTTCTGCTAGGCCACCGCTACTTGAGTTCTACGGCCTAGCCTAGTGTGTTTTTCCCGGCTACAAACCTCAAAGTCACGTCCAGAGGTAAGTACTGACCCCCGCGGAAACACACACACTCGAGCACGCGGCCATTCCGACAAAGCGCATGCTCTTTCCCCACCTGGATCGAGTCAGCTCGCGTACTCTCTTTTCTCTCGCTTTCTGCGATCGCGCGCTACCTGGCGTTCTAGTCATACAGCAATCGCTCACGAGCGGCCTCCATTTGTTCCCTCGCGGTGCTTAGGTCTACCCTGGCGTCGCTTAGATTTGCCCACGCGGTCTCGACGGGCCCACGGACATCCTCTATCCTCTAGCGCGTTGCTCATCCAACGCTTGAGCAGCTTCGCTTAGTGTTCGAGCAGCTTTGCTCACCCGCACACAACCTGTAGATTAGCCCGTGAGCAGCTTTGATTGCCCGTGCACAACTCAATTGCCCACGCACAGCCCGATACTTTTGCTCACTATCTACATGTGTGCAGCTTCGAACCTCCGCGCGCACAACTCTTTGCTTTTGTGTCTGCTCGTTTCCCGTGCGACTTCCTACTTACGCACGTTTCTCCGTGCCCATGCGGCCGACTCCTTAATCTCACGCTCTCACTCACACTTGCATGCAATCTAACTTTGCGTTGACAAATGTTCCTCTTGCATTTTGATCTTAGCTTGAGGATAGAGCTCTTTTCTCGCTTGACCGCGCAAGAACGGAGCTTTCTTCCCTTTCTAAGCGCGCGCTTAGAATGCGGAAACGCTAGATAGCTTTCGTGCGGTTATCTTCTTGGTTTCCCGAACTTATGGATCAAGGTGCTGATTAGCTTTCCACACGTGAGTTGATCTTGCTCCCTTGGGAAGTCCCTCTGCGTGATTGTGCTTCCCTTTACAAGCGCTTGTTACCACTCCTAGATTGCTCGCTTCAATCACGTGTGTCTGAGCAGTCTCGAGTGATTTGCTCGCGTCTGTCCGGTCACAAAATCCCTGTTCCCTATTGCACATGCAGGACACTATGGAGAACAGAGCGCAAGACTATGTCCCCTTCCTCTGGTACGCCAAAATACTCAATTAGTCCGTCGATTGAGACCAATAGCAGGCAGAGGGCCGAAGGCCGACGTGCATTCGTGTGCTTCCCCAAGTGCACAAGGCCGAAGGGCTGCAGGGTATGCGTCCCTGAAAACGACCGCTCTTCGAGCCGCCTCATCTCGTATAAGCGCCAGGGGGCTTGCATCACAGCTCCAGGCACGAAGTGCAGCAAAACATGCTGGACATGAAGTGCAGACACTTCGCGTCTGCTTTTCGAGCCTCTATGAATGTGCTATTTCGGCATGCTTTGTTTCCTCTATTGTTGCCAGTTGCCATATGCCCCTACCTTCTTCCCCCGAATACAATGTACGGTCGTTATAGTTGTATTTAGACTGAAAGATACCCCAAATACAGCTATAATTACCGTACCTTGTACTCGGTGGAAGAAGGTAGTGTGAAGTTCGGTCGCACACTTTGATAACTATAGGTGACCTTACGGCCGCCCTCAAAACCACATTCGTAAGATGACAATTTTTAGTGTGCGTAGGTCGTGCCCTCCTGGCACACGATGTCCACTCCGAGTGGGTTGTGCGTCCTTGACCAACACCCCCAAGATCAGGGACTGGTACGCCAGAGGACCAGCACACTTATGTGTGCCAGTACGTGCTATAGTCCGGAATGCCCCAAGTTTGGGCTCGGTTCGGTTTAAATGCCTCGCTGGGCCCAGAAGCAGCAGCTCACATTACACCGGTATCATCTAGATTCGGGCACTTTGTCGAGAAGTTTGCAGCGCCCTTGTACCACCCTTACCTCTGAGCGGGTGCCCGAGCCTACCTCGTCCACCGAATAGCAACAAGTACTATGAAGCAGGCCATACTGTCGGGAGTTCGCAGCGGCCCAATACCGAAGTTATACCGGCCTGGTCCTTTTTCTGAATAATCTAATTATTTTCAATTTTTGCTAGGCAATCACTTAGCAATTAAATAGGGGCGGTTGACGCATGTCCCGATGGTTATTAAAGGCCCAATGCTCGTTCACTCAGTAATTCTCGCTCAATTGGTTGTCGCACCTTAAGCGTAGTCCAAACTTTGACATATTCAGTTTTCTCGCTTGATAGCCTCCCTCCACTTGAACCTTTGTCGTGAGCACTTTCGTCGTTCGAGCCTCGGTCGGTGGCTGCAACTCAAAGCAAACATAACCCCTTTCACAAATCGAACATGAGCGCACACAATTTTCTCTCTTTTTCCCTTCTCCTCAATCTTTTGCCGACCTCTCATCTAACTGGCGAAACATCCCATTTTTACTACGTGTATCTCCTTTATAACCGGAAGGTCCACAATCTTATTTCCTTGCGTGGCATTCATCGGTCCTTGCATTTCCCTCACATATGGCAACATCGGCAGGCTTCCTTCACCCTATTCATGTAATCTTCTCTGTCAAATAGCACATTTTCCAAGTGTCGGGCGGTGATAGGCTTGAGCCGCCCGACAACGTTACCCCTTTCTCAAGAGTGAGGTCCCTTCGAGCGAGTAACTCATTCTGAGTCCTTGCAAAATGCATCATAGGCGTAGATAAAAAAGAGAGTTGTGGTCTGTTCATAAGGTGTGAGTGTTGCAAAGAATTTGGTTGTCTAGCCAACGACCATCTGTCGTTTGTAAGCGTTGACAATATGAGGTGCATTCTGTAACAACTATTTTCTATCAATCCAGTAGTATCAAACGGATGATATAGGAAGTGAACCTTATATTGTATGTTCCTCCCTTCCTTCATGTGAAATAATTTGGTCGATTTCGTGGCCACCATTGATAGCACGAGGGATCATAGGCTCTCGACAAGGAAAAGACTCATCAACAATATGGGGAAACAATTCGAACGCGCGAAAGACCAGATACGTGTGCAGATGAGGTGGCACATCAATCACATACGAAGGACCAAACACATTATCCTGTACCGTCATCAAAACCTGCCAAGGGCCATAGTACAGTGGAAGAAGCTTTCGCAACTGTCCCTCTTCTTCAGAAAATTTTGACATTTTGACCCAGACATAACTCCCTACTTCAAATTTCCCTTCTTTGCGTGAATTGTTAGCATACTTGATTATGGCATGTTGGCACTTGGTCATTGCTGCAACAACGACTTTGAGCAAGCGTGGGTACTCGCACGACAACACTCTGCTCAAAGCCAAAGTGTCCACTCCAACCACGCATTGTCATCCGTTTTCCAATCAGGCCAAGTCTGGCGATCGGAAAGTCAACAGGCCATCACGCAATATGATGATTTTTTGCAATAAATAATTAATGAAAAATGTGTGAGGGTTTATGCCTCGGCAAACGGGCCCTGCAGTAGGCTCGTGCCCGACCCAAGTGAAGGTGCCCCCCCTGAATCTCAATGCGCCTTGAACTCAATAATTTTTAAAAATTTTGTTCTACGTTGTCGAGCGCATCGGCTCCAGCCTTTTTTGCAAAGTGCGGGAGCCCTCCCAGCCACGTCACGCAAAACAAACCCCGCGAACCCCCGAGACGGGCGTGGTTGCGTCGCCCCTTCGTTGCTCTAGTCGACTGCGGTAGTTGTACTTCTCGTGGTCTCCTAAGACAAGATAGGTTCCCGCGGGGCACAACTTACCTTCCCTAAGGGGCTGTCACCACCCTTAGGGGGTATCCCTACTGAGCTACTGACCCACGTGCGAAAGCTTTTACATGCAATTTTAGAGATAGGTCAATCGAGGGTGTTTGCTTGTTTCGTTGTAGCATAGGTACGCATGAGTAAAACGTCATCGTATCCCGAACGTTGCTCGTGGCACAGGGCACTGATCTCCCAAGCATGAGGCATATACCAGTCAACTAGGACGGTCTCAACCAGACGTGAAACCCATCAATCAATCCTAGTCCCTTGAACATAATTCACACATATATATATATATATATATAAAATCATTAAGTAAAGACACATGCTAAAAACATACTCGTATAAAAAAGCATTCTTCCAACCAAAATCTCAGCAAACCATTGGTGTCGAGATACAACACTTAAAAGACCCTTTTACATACAACTGGTTCAGTAAGCAAAAATTGTCAGTGCAATGTTGAACCAACTTCAGTCGACTTGAGTTGATGAATTCACCTGCCAAAAACAATTATTCCTCGTCCTTGATAAAATCGAAATTCCAAGTTATAACTGCAAAAAGTCACGGCGTCAATGAAATTCCCTGCTTA
>BFEA01000186.1:237516-259094 GCA_003427395.1 Chara braunii
TACTTCAATTGCCTCAATTGGAGTTCTACTAGTTGAGACATATTGACAAGGTTCTTATGTCAGATCCCTGAGCAGTCCTATCTTAAATGACATATCTCCTCGTCACGCAACTCCAAAATGTTCCTACATGAACGGTTCGGCTAATCATCGTTGCCCAACGGTTAACGCAAAGGTGTACTTTATCCTTCTCTCCTTGCTCTGGTGTCATTACGATGTCATCATGCGAACTCTTGGAATCGTAGGACTGACGGTTATTCTGAAAGTCGTAATCCTCCATTGTTTCCCCAGGTTTTGCCGCCAGGCAGTGTCTAAGAGTTTATCTTTCTCGTGTTCACGACAAATTTACTGTCTTGACCAATAACACGTGTTTGTTATCTTTTCCTTACTAATGTATTTACCCCTCAATGCCAAAGAATGATAATGAAATTATCGGGGTAATCTGAATATTATCCATTCGGCGGTCCTATCTACATTGTTTTCGTTTTTTTTTGTGTGATTACCTCGTGAAACCATGAGCGTGATGGCTTCTTCAACGGGACAGTGGATGCGTGATATATCTGGATATCAGATAAAATCTCCAGAGGTCGCGTTTAACCATGATAAATTTGACGCCCCTCGTGGGCCTGAATCTCCAGCGAGCCCAGGCGCGCGAGCTCGTCATCATCAAAAATCAAAGTCGCGACACGTCCACCTCGCACAACTTTCACTGTCCGAGTGCCATAGAGTGAGGTCATCCGTGAGGCTAACCTCCACACTATGGCTCAGAGAGGTCAACTCAATCCCAATAAATGTCGAGTTTTTGTTTCTCGGATCCGAACAACGTCGAAGCGGTCGATGGATGAGGTAATCTTGATACTCACAATGACTCGCGAGAGACGTTGGAGATTACTCGCGTGATGGAAACATAAGGTATAACCATATTGCTTGCGCGATGGAAATATAAGGTATAACCATAAAATTCCCCAAAAGTTCGAGCCATATGGGCTGGAACATCTTGGGACTCGAATTTGGGGTCTGCAATGTGAAAATGCCTTTCACTCTCACCGCGATGATTTTGAGGTCCTCCTAGAAAGTTGCAAACTTTACGTATCTACTATGTTGACACCTCTACGAGCCCTTTCATAATAAGAAACTATATGCGGGGCCGTCTCAATTAACTCTGCTTTCTGTAAACCAACAATCTTCCATAGGCTCCTGGTAAGCAAATCTGACTTTGTAATGTCGTTGGGGCCTCCCTCTGCGTTCTGATTTGTAGACATCTTCTGCAACTATACTGTCTTCATCATACTTACCATTCAGATCTGGAGGGATCATAAGTCTTCTCGGTGGAAATTGATCATTATTGATACAGGGAAGCAACTTAGAGGCATGAAACATCGGATAGGTATGTAAATGAGGTGCAGTTTCAACAACAAAGGATCACCAACGACGTCGAGAATCTGTCACGGTCCCCCATATGCAGGTAGCAACTTCTGCAATATGTTTTCTTCGGGGAAAAACTCTTTTGACTTGATCCAAAATGGATCGTCTATGACGAACTGCGAAGGTCTATGATGCTAATTGGCTTGCTCAATCATCTGGTGTTGAGCTTTCATAATATTCTCCCTGACACGTTCCAAGTACTTTTCATATTATACAATAAATTTTATTGTACCTGGCAGCAATCTCTGGATTTGGTGAAGCTTCAGACAATCAATGGGCCGCCCGGGACTCCGTCCCATGTGCAATTAATTAGGCAATTAACCTGTAGGCAGTCGCACAAAGTTGTTATAGGCACTAGCTACTTTGGGAAGATGCTCATCCCAGTCAATCTTATCGGACCTTACATACATGCACACTTGCTGAAGTAGTTTATTCATTTTTTTTGTGTGACGTTTGTTTCGGGGTGCCTGCCTGATGACATAGTCAACTTAGAATCGTAGACATTCATCAGTTGTTGCCAGTGCTCGCTGAAAAACCTTGTGTCCCTATCACTCACGATAGTCAAGGGATGTTTGTGGTCCTTAACCCGGTAATTGAAGAACTCCTTGATTACGAAGTCAGTCTTCGCCTCTGTAGGGAGTGGTATAACAACATGAAATTTAGTGAACATGTCGACGATTAATAGCACTTGACTTTCCCATTTCTGCTCTTGACTTTAATATATATAAAGTTTATGGACACAGAGTCTCCAAGACCAGACGAAAAAGGTAGCAGTTTCAGTAGTCCACGGGGAGGCTGCGTGGAGCTCTTATTTCTCTAACACACCTTGTAGCCCTAAATGTAGGCTAGGCACATGCTCCATTTCAGTCCACGTGCACAAACGAAGGCGATTAACATAACTGTTTCTCCATTATTTGGAATGCACAGTCTATCATGCACATCAGTCGGTTCCTGTGTAGCACACCGAACATGTTCAGCGCCCCACCGAGCAGCCGAAAATGTTCGGACGCTTGGCCGAGCAGGAATCGAACATGTTCGACCGAGCTCAAATTAGGGGGTTGTTGAGCGCGTCCTCATGTGTTTGTGGTGTGTGGACTGTGTGCGGGGTGTCTTTGGGGTCTGTGTGTGCGTGTGTGTGGTGTTTGTGTGCGTGTATGTTTAGGAGTGATGAACAATGCCCCCCAGGGCCCCCCAACCCCTATATATATAAAAATAAAATAAAATAATAAAAATAAATAAAAATGTTCGGGCTCGGTCTATTTTGGGCCACGTTTGGGCTCGGTCATCGAGCCCGAGCGCAATGCTACGCAGGTCGGTTCAAACAACAATCCCTGGGTCACGCGATAGTTCGGAACTTTGTGTGGCATTGTTTTCACCTTATCAATCAGCTTACTATAAACCGGATAATCAAATATAGGCGACTTTAATCTTCTCTTGCAAATCGACAACAGCATCAAGGTAAGTCACTATGGCACCGAAGAAATTTGCTCGCCTACTCAAAGCATCTGCGACGACATTATAGCTTACTATAAACCGGATCATCAATGTAGGCGACTTTAATCTTCTCTTGCAAATCGACACCAACATCAAGGTAAGTCACTATGGCACCAAAGAAATCTGCTCGCCTACTCAAAGCATCTGCGACGACATTATACTTCCCTTTTACTGGTTTTAGTTTGAAGTCGAATTGATCAATCTTCGCAGCCCACCTAGTAAACTTAGGCTACTAGGGGCCAAGGTTTTCAACCAGCGAAGTGTTTCATGGTCAAAGTAGGCTCTGAAATGTTGTCCTAGGAGATAATGTCGCCAATGATTCGGTGCCTCTGTAAGAGTGAACAACTCACGCTCGTACGTCGAGGCCCCGACTCTCTTAGTAGGTAGTCTACAAGATTTAAACTATACAGGCCTATACCCCTTACCATTGTTTTGTTGGAGTACAACGCCAATCCCATATTGGCTTGCATCAGTGGTAACTATAAACGACAATGATGGGTCAACTATCTTGAGGACCGGATACTCTATTAAGAACTTTTTCAATCTCTTGAGTGACGAGGTACAGTCTTTGTCCCATTTCCAGATTGTCTCCTTCCTCAGTAGCCTACGCAATGGTGCAGTGATGACGATGAATTTCCGTACAAATTTTCGGTAGTAGTTAGCCAGACCTAGGAACGAGTGCAGTTCCGTCAGCGTGTGCGGAGTCTACCAATCTCTAATTGCTGGTATTTTTGCGTATTCCAATCTCATCCCATCTCCGTCGAGCACATGTCCCAAATACAACACCTGACGCTTGGCCCATTCATACTTCTTCGGGTTTAGCTTAACTTAGTGTCTCGCAACTTTCCCAACGCTAAACGAATGTGCTGTTGATGTTCCTCTAGAGTCTTGCTGAAAATTAGAATATCATCCAAATATAGAACTACAATTTTATCTAACCACTCACAAAAGAGATCGTTCATGCAACGTTGGAAGGTAGGAGGGGCATTCGTTAGTCCAAACGACATGACCACAAACTCATAGTGCCCATATCGTGTCCTAAGGTCGTCTTGTGCTGATCTTCGAGCAGTACCTCTATCTGATGGTAACCCAACTTCAAATCTATCTTTGAGAAGTACTTGCAACCCTGCACCCTATCCAATAGATCATTTATTATCGGCAACGGCTCAATGTTCTTCACAGTGATTGCATTGAGCCCCCTGTAGTTTATACACATGCGTAAGTCGCCTTCTTTCTTTGGCACAAATAGGACCGATTCACCATACGGTGACGAGCTTGGCTTAATCCACCCTTTCTTTATGAGTTCGTCAAGCTGTTTGCACAACTCATTGAGTTCTTTGGGAGACATCCGATAGATGGGGCCCTTTGGAGTCTTACTACTGGGTTCTATCTCAATCCGGTGTTTGATGTCTCGTTGTACAACGTCAACTGGGCTTCTCCCGCATCAGCAAACTCATTCAACATCTTATGCACAACGGGTGGTGTTGCCTCCTCCTCTTTCTTGCCCTCACTGACCGGCCTAGCGTAAGAAACAAACACTTGGTCAACTAACTTATTCTTGAGCACGTGCCTGGTGAACACAAGGACACTCATGCAGCAGAGGGACAAGCTGTTCTCTATGACAGACACATGAAGTAACCGCATTCTCGTTTTCCCATTTGTGGGACTGGGCAGCCAGCCCTCATGCTCGCCCATCTTGATGTTTGCGTATGCACCGTGATCCCAATTTGTCCGAAGAATTAAGTTGAAGGGAAGGTCGTCCTCCACGAAGAGTGTTAGGGAATGTAAAACTCGCTCTACCTTTGTCCCTGTCTCTAACCGAAAGTATGCCTCTACCCCCTCAACATACTCGCTCACGATCATCTCGTGGTTATCGACGATGCTCACCCAACTTCTTAAGCTTCATGTTGAGGTCCATTTTCTACATCCCTTTTCGGCTGATGTAACCTTGCGTGGACCCATTGTCTATTAGTGCACCTACTTTTTCTCTACTTATCTCTACATCATCTATTATTAGTTGCACCATCGACTTCTTCTTCATTTCAGCCCAGGCTTGGCGACGAGTGATCAGCTCATCACCGATGCCTGTGAGGGAGCCACTTTGAGAGGTCCTAGCACAAGCAACCTCTGGACAACTAGCTAGGTGGGGGCCTACATCAATCTTGCCACTCGGACCTTCAAACAGGAGGGTGCCTCTTCAGGGCGCGGTTCTAACTGCCTGTCTATGTCTGAAGTCCCTGTAGAGGCAACCACAACCTGTACTGGTCATTCCCTTTTGGGTACTTGTATTCAGGACAAAAAAGAACTATGTGGTTGAGGTCACCACATTTGAAGCATTGGCCGACCTCGAGTCGTTCCTGCCACAACTTTTAGTCCATGTTCATGGCCTCCGAAGGCTTACCTTCAGCAAACCCTGGACGTGTTGGGTAAGGCCAACCTCTACTTCTACCTCTACCCACATTGAAGGAAGAACCTTGTCCACCCTATGAGGACCATTACCCGTACCTCCTGAATAATAGTTACCTTCGCCACTACCCCTATGAGTAGCGGGTACTCGACCTCCACCTCTACACGGCCTCCTCTACCTCGACCTTTTCCTTGTCCCCCCCCCCGGGAGCTGGGACAACCGCATAGTCCCCTCCCCGAGCTAATTGGTTGTTGTTAGTCTCCTCTAATCCATAGTCTATCTGTTCGCAGCGAAGTGATTTGACTCCCCTTTCTTCGAATGTGACTAAAGATTATCTTCCCCTCTATATTTCCTAAAATTGTTTTATTTTTCCACCGTTTCCCTCTCTGCATGTCCTTCCAATAATGGTAATAATCTGCCTCCTCCAAGAAACCGGCATTGTCTACAACTATGTTATTGAACTTCTCATAAGTTATCTTTTAAGTTAGCACTACTCTTCTTGTAACCGAAATGACCTGTCGCATCATGACACTCACCCAGAAACAAACTACGCAAAATTTCACCAGATGGAACAACTAATCTTTTGAATCTTGCCTTTTCAAGAAAGAGTAACCTATCTACCATTTCAAACTCATCTGTTGTGGCCTTTTCTTGGGCCTCAAGTTTGTGCATGATGTCCATCGTGACGGGGTCTTCCTTGTAGGCTTCGACCATTGACCGAGTCACATCGTCAGATAAGCCAAACTCAGTTATTAGCGCACCTAGGTAGTCTGCCCTACGTGACAGTGCATCAGCAACCTTGTTGTACTCTCCCCTCACATAGTCTAGCTTGAAGTCATACTGATCAATGACTTCAATCCAGCATTTGAGTGCATCAGAAAGAACAGGTTATGTTTTGATCCACTTTGTTTGATGGTAATTTCTCAAATAAAAGAATGTTCCCAACAGATAGTGTCTCCAGTGGACAAGTGATTTGTAGAGGGTATAGAGTCTTTGCCAACTTCTTTGATGATATCTTCTTGCTCATGTACTCAATCGACCTCAACTTCTTCACTCCTGTTGGGCCAGCACTGCACCAATGCCATATTGGATTGCGCAGTGGTCACAACGAATGGCCTCTGTGGATCGGGGACCATGAGAATCTCATGATGTGTGGGGGCGTACTTCAAACTCTTGAAAGCAGCCTCACATGTCTATGTCCATTCCCATGGCGTGTCAAGGCATGTTAGATCAGTCAAAGGGGAGGCCACCGTACTATAATTCTTCATGAAGTTGCGGTAGTAGCCACACATCCCTAAGAAAGATTTGACCTCAGTCACAGACGGGGGTCGTGGCCAGTCACGAATGCTAGCCACATTAGCATCTTCGGGCCTTATCCCTTTTGCAGATATCTCATGACCCAAGTACTAGATTTTAGTGCGGCCGAACTCGCATTTCTCTAAATTGATCGTATACTTGTGTTGTCGCAGGAGTGAAAGTATTTTTTCTAAATGTTGGGCATGCTCCTCGGCTGTTCTCCTGAAGATGAGAGTGTCGTCGAGGTACATGATGATGAACTTATCCAAGTAGTCATTGAATATCCTATTCATGGCGTGTTGGAATATGCCCGACACATTGCAAAGTCCAAAGGGCATCTCCACAAACTCGTACTGTACTTGGTCTGAAATGCAGTTTTGTGTTGGTCCTCTGGTCTAATCACAATTTGATGGTAACGGAACTTTAAATCTATCTTTGTGAAGTATTTAAATCCCTGCACCCTATCCAAAAGGTCGTCGATGCGTGGTAGAGGCTCTGTGTTTTTAACGGTGATGGCATTTAGGCCTCTATAATCAATGCACATCCTCATTGTCCCCCCCTTCTTAGGGACAAATAGAACTGATGAGCCGAAGGGGGAGGTACTAGGCCTAATCCAACCCTTCTCTGTAAGCTTTTCCAGTTGCCGACGAAATTCGTCCAACTCGGTCGGAGCCATCCTATAGATTCTCCATTTTGGTGTCTTGCTACCTGGGATGATTTCTATGGAATGAACAACCTCCTTGTCTACGACTCCTGAAGGCTCCTCGAATAGATCAGGGTACTTAGCAATGATAATTTCTATCTCTGGGGGTGATTTAACGACCTCTCCTTTCTCAAAGACAAAGTACATACCTTCCTCTTGGTTCTGTTTATAGTAATAAGTACATACCCTCCTCTTGGTTTTGTTTATAGTAATTGTAGAATGCCGATGCGCACATGCAATCGTAAGTGTCTATTAGACTGCTAGCCTTATACTTCAAAAGTATAACTGTCCTCCCTTCCCGTAGTACATGCTTAAGCACCTTTCCGCCCTAATCAAACTGGGGCTTTGCAACCTCGAGGTAGTACATACCTAACAACATGTCAAATGGTAAGTCGTCACTAACTAGGAATGAAATCTTATGATTTAATTCCCCACCTCCATAGTCGAAGGTGCAGACTACGTCCTTGACATAGTCATTCACAACCATGCGCTCTTTGTTGGCTAGAGTAGATGCTACAAATTTACCCAAGCGTTGCACTTGGTCCCCTAGGCGCAACCTCTCAACACATTCGCGACTTATGAAGTTTCGCGTCGAGCCAATGTCTACGAAGGCACCACACTTGCGGCCACCTACAACGACGTCCACAAAGAAATGCTCCCCTCTAGGACCTTTGGACAGTGCCACCCAAGACACATGAGGGTCCCTTGTCGACCATTCCGTTTCCAAATCTTCTAAGGCTTCAGACACATCCAACGAACAGAGGGTCATTTGGTCAAGATGTGCGTGCGGGGTGACAAGTGAGTCAATAGCTTCGGCCAACTCCTAAAGTGGTGAGGGTACATTTACCACTTCAGCATGAGTAGAAGCAGCTATAACTTCTACTGGCCGGATGTCTTTCCCCGGTTGGTGCTCGTAGAAGCACCACTCTCGGCGAAGGATCCCCCAAAGCCACCTTTGGGCGGAATCTTTTGAGAGACCTTGGCGTTGTTGCACTTAAACTGCTGATGACCATACTCACCGCAGTTTATGCAAGCTCCATGCGAATACCGGTCTCTCCACACATCCTGATCCAGGTCCGCCCTCGGCCAAGACAAAGTCTTGTTTGGGTTTTGGGCCTGCCCCTAACTCTTTTGTTGACCGCCCTTGCCGCGGCCAGTTGCCTTTCCTTTGGTTATGGTGGCGAGGTTGCCACCCTTTGCACTCTCCTCGCCACCTGTCTCCGTTTCCTCCACATCAATCTCGGTTTGATTCCCATAGGAATCAACCATCATCAACCGACTACCCTTCTTCTTCCATTGTTGTGGGAGCTTCTTTTCCCTACCGTTCGTGGAAGGTTGTTGTGCTCCTCCTAGCTTGGCCTCTAAATCTTGGGCCTTCTTGCTGAAGGAGTCAGAGTGTGATAACCAATGGTTGCCTCGCTGACCACCACGTTCTTCATGTCTGTGGGAAGACATCTCATATACATGGTCAGCAAGACTTGTGGATCATAGCGGACTCCCGGGATGACTATGAGTTTCTCCACGGCAACGGTGAGCTCACGCATGGACTTGTACCTTCTAGTATCAAGCCGGGCCAACGCATCAGTGGCCTGCTGGGCCTGTTGTGGGTTGTGGCATTCCAGTCAAATTTATATATAATATAATATATATATATAGTGACGATATATATGCTGCGTGCAAGTGGGTCTTTATGACACACGGGGATGGGGGCAGCCAGCGCTCAACCTGTCATCCACGTGGCTGGCCTTGTACGTAAGAGGTGACGAACAGGTGGGGCTTTCCTTCCTTCTTTTTCTTTTTCTTGTTTTGTCTTTTTCCGCCTTTGCGCTCCGATTTCCAGTGTGACAATATATAAAATATATATAGTGTGTGGGTCTTTGCCCAATCATTCATCCCCCGACCGAACCCCTCAGATGCCACTATTCCATCTAGCCATCTCACTGCCTATCCCTCAAGATATGAGGCGACAATGATCTCCTCTTCTTCTAGCAACGTGCTCTTCGCCCTAACCCATTCTGGAACCGTCCTCAACCATGTGTTAAGTGCCTCGTCCTTCTTATCTCATGAGAAAGACGGAGGTGGTTTCAGTGGAGTTTTGGGGTGCCAAGGCTGCTGTAGTCCCATCTGTGGAACTGACTGCTGCCTCGTAGCGGCAGCAGCTGGACCTGAAGATGAAGAAGCAGCAGTCTGTGCTGCTGCTGCTGACGTACCACTTGGTGGGGTACCAAATTGAGGGGCAAATGGACCTGTCATCGCCAGTGTTACTACTGGAGATGGAAACGCTGCCTGCGACCGGACACTGGGCCCACCAGGTAAGGAGGGATGTGGTCCTCCTCTTGTCTGCATTACATTCAGTATCTGGTCAAGGGTATCCTGGATTGCATCTGGTTTGGTGTCCATGTAAGCGTACATGCTCAGCATACCCGCCTTGGGGATTTTACTAGTGTCGTCAAGGGTCAAGTCATCTAACCCTTCTATTACAGCCCTATCTGCCCTTCTGCTCTCTAATTTGACTTTCCTATTTCTGATCTCAGTTTCTCTTTCCTTCTCTAGCCGTAAGCGGATTAACTCCACTTGCTGGAGCTCTATCGCCTCTCTACAGTCTTCCCCCGAACATAACGCATATGCGTTGTATTTGAGTTTGCCAAAAAAAATGGGTTTTTGGAAAGATTCTTTCCTTCGAATAGAAGAGCACTTCGAATATAACACATGCGCTCTATTTGAATAATACGCATATGCGTTATATTTGAATTTCATGAAGAGAATTTTTTTTTATTTTTATTTTTTATTATTATTATTATTTTTTCCAAACAGAACCTCTTGGTTCTGGTCCCTGCCATTCTGGGGAGCAACAGTCCGGTTCCTATTCCCTTAGCAAGTCAAATATAAATACAATGAAAACACGCTCACGCTCCTCCCCATTATGGTTGAGAGGCCCGAGTGGACGACATTGATTACTTCCCTAAGGGAAGGATATACCACCCCTCACCCCTGCCTAAGTTAGCCTATATCCACTATCTTCTGATCCTCTGAGATACCTAGCTTCTCGCTCTTTCCACTGAGTGTTGTCTGATAAACCTGAATGCTAGCCTATATCCACTATCTTCTGATCCTCTGAGACGCCTAGCTCCTAGCTCTTTTCGCAGTGTTGTCTTATAAACCTGAATGCTAGGATTAATATTTGGGGCTGGCTTCTAAGGGAATGTTTAGTAATTGCAGAAAACCTTGCATGAACTTGCTTACTTCTTAATCTCTGTCAGATTTAACTTCTAACGTCCTCCCTCCCTCTCCTTTTTTTTTTTTGACTTAGTCCGGTTCCTATTCCCCCGACAAGTCAAATATGAATACAGTAAAGACACACGCACGTTCCTCCCCATTATGGCTGAGAGGCCCGAGTGGACGACATTGATTACTTCCCTGGGGAAGGATGTATCACCCCTCACCCCTGCCTAAGCTAGCCAATATCCACTTCCGCCTGATCTTATGAGTCGCCTAGCTCCTAGCTCCTCTCAGCTAAGTGCTGTCAGATAAACCTGAACGCTAGAGCCGATGTCTGGAGCTGACATCTAAGGTTTTTGCTAAGGATTATTTCTATGCTGCTCTACCTGATCATAACAAGACTTCTTGACTTCTATAGGGTTTTTATTCTCTAACCTTGATCCCTCTCAACTTTTAGGTTGCCAGGTACTCTGTATCCTATCTGCACTGTTGTTTCTACCTTTGGCCCTCTCTTAAACCCTAGACTTTTTTTTTTTTTTTTTTTTCCCTTAAACCACCAGTACCTCCGCCAGTATTGGGAAATTACGATGTCTTGGGCAGTACCCGAACTTTTCGGGGGTGGGACACGGGGTCGGCAATGTTCCATAAATATGAATTTTATAGTGTTGCGAGTGAACGGAAAAAGGGAAAAAAAAATGCTTTCTTTACTGCAATGATGTCGGGCTGGGTAGTCCAGGAGGCCGTGCTCACAATCTTCCTCCACAGAATGCACCTTACAGGTAAGGCGGTCACATTCTGAATGTTACTGTTTTCTTTTTTTCTTGGTCGTGTGTTTCTTATGAGTCCCCTGTCCGTGAATTGCTCAAGCTGGCCGTGATCTGCTCAAGCTGTGTTTTGTCAGAGGATTGTCTAAGGCTCATCACACTGGCACTTAGGGGAATGTATCCAGTCATTTTCACGGCTGGATCCATGTGCCCGTTTTTTCCCCCTTTTATTCTCTTTTTGGAATCTGACAACCTGGCCACGGGGCTGAGATGCCCTCATTGAGGGCACACTCACACTACCACTTCCAAGAATGTATACAACTGCAATCACGGCCAAAGCTTTGTTTCCTTTTTTTTTTTTTCCTTCTTTTCTGAGGTTCACGACGACAACTATTCTTCTTCTTCTTTTTTTTTTTTTTTGTTCTTTCCTTGAGAGTACCAGAAAGAAAACGGAGTGGTACCCAGCCTCGACAAACTCGGAGCGAAGTGAAATTTAGGGTCGGCAAAAACAGGCTCGGAGGTACTGGAGGTTAATCCGTCCTTTCCATTATACCAATCCCAGTTCAACTGTTTGTGACTGGACTTGATTTATTGACATCAGGTTGTTTGTCTGCTCCTGTTGGTTCCTCTGTTGGGTCCCTGCAATTTTGCAGACTAACCTTGGCGTGCTGCCCTCTATGTCTCCTATCTTCCCTTCTCCGAGTTTCTCTTTTTTAAACTTATCGACAAAATCTTGTTGCCTTGTAGGGTCTAATTTTATGAGCTTCGCCACTTTATTCTAATCTGCTTGGTATTCGTCCTGTAGTAGGTGAAGGAAGATATGCCAAGCTTCTGGCTCTGATATAGCTTGAGAAGTTATAGTTTCCTTGCACCTTCTTTTCCATATTATCCACAGAGTAAGAGGTCGGAGTCTCCGAAAGAACGTCCTTTGCCACGCCGAGGTTAAGTTTGGCTCCTGCAGACCAGTTAGCCTTGTGATGCTGTTACCTGCCAGCGTTGTTCCCGTTAGAGAAGCCCACAAGGCTTGTGTTTTCTTCCAAATGTCGGTCGCCTTTGAACAGGATAACAGGCAATGTAGTAGGTCCTCTGGAACTCCCTCATGACAGATAGCACAAATGTGATCTAGTGGGTGTCTATCCCTTTGTGAACGTCGTCTGCTCAACCACTTGTTGACTGGAAGTGCGTGGTAGAATATGAGTCATTGCATACTTCTGATGCAGGTGTTTATGATTGCCAACAGAACTTGCCATGAGATTTGAGTCTCGGTCCCTAATCCTCCCGGAACATGCTTCTGCCATCTTGTTAGAAGTGTATTGCTTGTGTTTATTGATCTCCTCCGAAGTTTGTATCCAACCCTTGTAGTGTAGTCTAGGATACTCGTTCTGCGTTCTACCGTTGTTTGAGCAGAATGGGTTTTCCATGCCCATTCTGTCGGGTCGAATTCAAGGTCTTGCAACTCCTCCGTGGGGTTGAAGATTCTATACTTGTCGTCCTCAATCACTCTCACTTCCCTCACTGCTGACCTGGTCGTTACTTTAGCTACGCTTGTCGTATCGATGACACTTATCGTCTGACCCAGATGTTGTATGTTATGGATTGACCACAACGTCCATTGTCTTGCCGAACCTGCATACTTGACAAAAGATAGAGCCCCTGTCGGGATAGCTTCCCAACTTCCCGTCGCCCACTCTCCTGCTGTCCATTTGGAAGGGGCCTGTGGAAGCTGCAACCATTCAGGGGGAATGGATTGAAGGAGATCCGTGAGATTATCTTGCAGATTATGACAACCCTTGAGCGTATCCCGCAGCTCCTGGCATCTTTTCCATCAGTTGTGCTGACTGTTCCAAATGTGACTGATTTTCCAGACGCCCTTCTCCACCCACTTAATCCAGCGTCCATCCTGGGTCGTTAGCGTCCAAGGCTTATCGGCTTGGTTTTTGACCCATTGGTTGCAAAAAAGCGGTTGCCGTAACACTTCCTCCCTATTTGTTGGATGTCGCGTCTTTGCTGGGAAGATCTCTCTCCAAGATTTGATGAGGTACATCCAGCAATCCTCCTGCGGGACATGTTGCTGCTGGTGATGATGCTGGTGTTGTACTCCTCGGCGGGCTGACCATGATTTGGACATCAGCCAAAAGTATCCTCTCATATTATCTGGGAAAGAGGCCTTTGGGAGTTGTCTGATTGTGTAGAGTGCCAAAGGACTCCACAGCAGTGTGTGGTTAGTGAACAACTTTACTATCCATTTAGTTTGCAAGGCTTTGGTCTGTGCGACTGGGTCCAGAATTCCCAGTCCTCCTTGGCCCTTCGGTTGTGTGAGATACCCCCAAGCCACCTTAGGAATGAAGCTCTAGGTAGAAGGATTACTAGTCCACAGATAAGTTGTAGAACGTGCTTTGAGAGCATTTGTCATTCTCGTGTCCGGTGTCCAGATGGTTGCTGCATACCATAGCATAGAGAAGATGGAGGCATTTAGAACCAGTGCCCTTCCAAATACTGAGGTGTATATACTGGTCCAGGTATCTAATTTGCGAATCATACGYRTTAACATCTYTGGAGCCATCGCTTGATCAGGTCCTGCATTTGTAAGATTGATGCCCAGGAACCTCAATGGAGTCTTAGGATCTTGCCATATGAACCCTTCGGGCGTGATGTCTTGAGATGGGTGCTCCATTTTCGATAGCCACCAGCCTGTAGTTTTCTGCCAATTCACATTCATTTCGGATGCCAACTGGAAGGCTTGCATAGTACACGGGAGAGCTTGAAATGAAGCACTGGAGGCTCTAATCAAGACAGTAAGATCATCAACAAAAAGGAGAGTGGTAGGTAAGCATATGTGATGATAGGGATTAGTCGGTTCCGCAACTAGCCTCTCTATTGCCGGGTCCTTTCTCAAAAGGACGCTATCGCCTCCATAGTGAAGAGAAAAAGGGGGGCTGCTAGAAGATCTCCTTGTCGCACAAAACGGCTCATTTTATATGGTGGAGAAAGGAAGCCGTTAAGTTGTACTTGCCCATATGCATCATTGTACAACACCCTCACCCATTTTCGAAAATTCGGTCCAATACCCATCTTTTCCATACATTGTTGCTGGAAGTTCCAGTTGACCTGATCATACGCCTTGTCAAAGAAGAGTATGACTGCGTTAGAAAATTGTTGTATTCGAATATAACCCTTTTTTTTTTTTTTTTTCCCTGAAGGTCAACGCCTGCTACGTTTTTGCCCTGGTGAGCGGGACAAGCCCGTGCAAACCCGTAATCACAGATCACTGCCCTTGCTCTCTCTCTCTCTCTCTCTCTCTCTCTCTCTCTCTCTCTCTCTCTCTCTCTCTCTCTTTGCTCCTTATGCTCTTCTTCAGGCAAGAAACTGCCCTCCAGGTCACTGACACGCGCTGCAGGGCTCTCTCTCTCTCTCTCTCTCTCTCCGTGTGCGAAGGCACTTTTGACAGCCAAGAAAGTGGCACTTCTGACAGCCAAGAATGTGGAAAAACAAGAAAGCCACTCACCAAGGTCTCGCTGCACTACCGAGGTCACTGAGACAAAAAAGAAAGGGGTTGTATTTGTCCACGGTCTAGTGGAAGATTCAGTCGCATTTTGCACATTTGGTGAGGAGTGGAACAAGGGCCCAAGTAGGGGAAAGGAATGAAACTCGGCCCAGAACATGGAAAGGTACGTCGCTACTTTACTTTTACCTTTTTGCCAAGGCTCTGAGGCCCTCAGCCGTGGTCTAGAACTGAGCCTACTCAGCTTGGACCCGACCCCCTTGTGCAGGCAAAGTTGGTCTCGTTCACTCGAACATAATGCATGTGTTGTAAATGAATTCATCGCACAGTATGCAGTGTATTCGTTTGCAATGCATATGCCTTATGTTCGGGGGAAGACGGTAGTGTGTGGAGGTGGAGAGCTGTACTGTGAGCCCGCCATCTGACTTATGGAAGGTCCTGCACTCATCCTGCTGGAAGAGGCGGAGGAACTTGCTAAGGTTCCTGACGTCTGCTGACTTTGAGAGGTCGATGAAGATGTAGCCATCGCTACTGCGCTAGCTGCCGCTGCCGATGGCACTTGTTCTGCAGCTGCTGCTGCCTCCCTAGCAGTCTGCAAATGTCGGGCCCTTGCTTCGGCCCAGAACCTTCTCCCGTCCCCTGGTAGCAGAACCTGAAACACTAACCGAATTCTTCGTGTATCCCATCGTGTTTGCCTTCTATCGTCAGCTGTCCTTCCACCACTGTCTTTACCGCTCATCAGCTAAGCAGATCACTGTCTGCATAGTGTTTGCCTCCTATCATCAGCTGTCCCTTCACCACTGTCTTAACCGCTCATCAGCTAAGCAGATCACTGTCTGCACTAGGTCCTCAGGAATTATTTAACGTCGAAGACAGGACGGCGATCACAGCCAGTATTCAGATCAGATCCCTCCAGAAATAATATATAGACGGTCTGGTAGACGTCTTGCATAGGACTGGTCAGTCCACGTTCCCTCTATAGCGCAGCAAGAGCTTAGCAGGAAAGCATGCGTGCTCTACCCCCATGGGTTGGCATGGTGACCGTTGCCCGTGCTTCGACCAGGGCCCTTCCGAGGCACCACCCTCTCCTTCCAGATCCGCCACCAGGAAGAATGTCGATTCTCAAGGTAGATTGCTCATGACTCCTGAATCAGAAGAGGACACTCAAGTTGAACTCACTTCCTCACGGTAAGAAGAGGTTGAGATGGGAAGATAAGGTAAGGTAACAACGTACCCAAAGATAGCTGCCCCCAACCACAGATTTCTCACCAATTGGGCCGACGTGCATTTTGATGACCGGTCGTAGCCTCTGGAGGCTCACGTTGTGCTGTAACAAACTGGCGTGCTGCAACTCTCTGAGTACCCACATATGGAAAAATTGTCGAGAACAGGCCTCACGTGGATATTCAGGCCCGCCTTCACTTAGGGCGGGCAAAGGCCTTGCTGGGGGCTGAAGTCCAGCACACTTGTATGTCTGATAAGGGCTCTGCGAGGTTCATTCCTCGCAGTTGGAATGCGGGAGACCTCACGCACACACACACATGCACACACATTTAAAACAAAACACACACACACACACACACACACACACACACACACACACCAAGGACAACCAAAAAACTGTCTAATTATAAAATTGCTTTAATATGTTGGACATCTCAAATGCTCTCGTTGTCTGCAATAGGACAAAGACTGCTTTGATTCTGAAAGAATCTGAAGCTATTCACCTGGGTGGAATTGGGCCTGTTGTGGGGAAAATCTAAAACACACACACACATACAGACACGCACACACGCATGCACGCACACACACACACACACACACACACACACATGCACACATGCACAAGCGAGCACACACATACTCACGCACACATACGCACAAGAGATTGATTCGAGCCGATGGATTCCAATGGATCGAATCGATCGAATCAAGAAGATCAATTTATTTTGATCTATAATGGAATCAATGTGAATGGATCGAATCGATTGGATCGATTCAATCGAACAAATTGATTTAATCAGTCCAATTGATTCAATCCATTCAAATTGATCGGATTCACACCATCTGCATCTTGAGAGAGAGAGAGAGAGAGAGAGAGAGAGAGAGAGAGAGAGAGAGAGAGAGAGAGAGAGAGTGCGCGTGTGTTTGTGTGTGTGTGTGTGTGTGTGTGTGTGTGTGTGTGTGCGTGTGCGCGCGCGCGCGGACCCCAAACCCCCCCACCCCCCCACCCCCCCACCCCAGGTGGTGTTTGACTTTTTTGTTAATTAATTCCAATGTTAATTAATTCCAATTGAGCTAAAAACATTTTTACGGGGGCTGCGCGAGGTGCACAGACACCCCTTTGTTTTCTGCTTTAAATTTGTGAAAAAGTTGTTGTCCGGGATCCCGGACAACTCCCTACCGACCGTCTCCCAGTGACATGCCAGGGAGATGTCTTGGGATCGGACACCTGGCAGCATAGGGTCGGTGGGAATCTGAGTAATGAAAAACCAGAAAATGGGCGAGAAATTGAGAATCAGGGGAGAAAAAGAATATGTACTAGAGGGACAAGTTTTGCTTCTTCTTTCTTGTGGACTCCCCAATGTAAAAGGTTGGGGGAAATGCATGACAATGACAGGCATGCAAAACTATCCACCACTGTTGGCTAGTGCATTATCTGCAGATGGAAATGATTGCAAGTTGAAGATCTGAGTTTTGATTCACATGTCCTGTCTTCCCTTACCATGTCATGTCTTGTCTTGTCTTGTCTTGTCTTGTCTTGTCTTGTCCAGCTAACCTGACAGCGTAGGATAGGTGGGAATGTGAGAAATGAGAAACCAGAAAATGGGCGAGAAATTGAGAATATCAGGGGAGAAAAAGAATATGTACAAGAGGGCCAAGTATTACTACCTTTTTTTTTTTTTTTTTTAAATACAGGTCCTTATGGGCCCGACTCCATTTTCCATTCTGGGGAGCATCAGTCCGGTTCCTATTCCACCGGCAAGTCAGGATAAAACACTACATCGTGAAACCCACTCATGCTTCCTTCCGTCCGGCCGAAGGATCTCTGACCAGCATTGATTACTCCAACATCGTGGAGGATTGACTGTCAGCTTGCCTTACTTCCTCCTTCCCTCTCAGGTCAACTGCATGACCTGTCAAATAAATAATAAAAAGCAAGAAAGGTAAAAGAAGCCACTGAAGATTCAATATCGGATTACGCCCTCCAACATTATGTGACCTGTGATGAAGCTAGTCCTTCTGCTGGCTGGGGTACTAAAGGTACGTCATATGGTCCATGACCACCCTTGTCTTCACCCTTCCGATTATATAGCTGATCAGGTATTCTGTCCATCCGTTGATACAAGAGGCCGTCTGCTCCGACCTGAACTTGAGATGAACCCGACCTTCCACGTATATGGTTGACCCATATCCCCACCACCTTGGCCTTTCCGAGCCTACCTTCTACCGCCCCTTGTGTTCTCTACATAGAGACGTCCTTGTGCCAGCTGTGACGCATACCCGTTCATGTGTTCTCCCTTCAGATCACACATCACGCAAGGTGGTCTGTCTTCCTGCTGACAGCGAGAGCTGACTTCTCCGGTCTGAGTCCGAGTTGTGCCAGTCCTTCCAACGTATATGATCATCCCGTAGCTCAGCCACCTTGCCATTTAAAAGCCATAGTCTGATAAATTTCATTCTGATCTTTTTCCGCTGATCCTCATCCTAAGGCATCAATTGACTCGTTCTCTGCCACTTGCAGCGAATTTCTGTTTGTAACATAGACCTCGTCTCAGCCCATACCTTCTCCCTTGAGTTGGAAATTCCTTCAATGGTTCTGCAGCATCTCTCCTTCCAAATGACCCACAACCTCGCCTTTCTGATGAGGCCGAACCACAACCTCTCTGTCTTCTGACATTGATTCGGGATGTTAGTCCAGAGGAGAACTTGGATGGGGTGTTTGGGGAAAGGGGAGGGAAAGTGGGAGTTCCAAAGGGCTGAAGCCCTCGCCCAGTATTCCGTCGCCTCACTACAATTAACCAGGCAATGTATTATATCCTCGTGAGCCCCTTCTGTGCAAACTGTGCATAGGTCCATGCTGTTGGGATTGTTTCTTTGTCGTCTAATATGTAACCATTGATTCACTGGAAGGGCTGCATAGGTGATGAGCCATTGCAAACTCCTGTTTATGGGTCTGATGGATTTAAATTTCTTCCATGGGATCTGAGTGATCTTGTCGGCTTCTTGTCCTAGCAACTTCTGCCATCTGCTCTTAATTACGGGGTCTGGATCTTTTGTTCGTAGGAGGAGCTTATAGCCCAGTTTAACTGTGTACTTGTGGATGGGGGTATTGACCTTGATGTTCCTTTTTCTGTCAGGTGTCCAAGCCCATTCCTTTGGGTCGAATTCCAAATTACAAACCGCTGTGTCTGGTCTGAAGAGTAGTTTTGGCCAAGACCCTAATACTCTTACTTTTCTGAGTACAAAGCAATCCATGACTGTTGATTTGACCTCTCTATTTATTATGGTTGCCATACCCTGGTTGGAGGGGGAAATCGGGAAGGAGGAGAACATCGCCCTAGTGCTTGACCCCTGCTGCATGTGGGAAAATTGAAAGGCCCTTGAGGGAGTTGTTTCATGCACCTTCACTCCCCATTCACCGGGTTTCCAAGGCGAAGCTTCGTTCAAGAGATCTTTCCAGTCTTGTGGCATAAGGTTAATAATGTACAGCAGGTCTAGTCCCCGTCTATGACACCCTTTCAGTCGTATGCTGAGCTCCTGTTCAGTTATCCATTCTTTTGTTTCTTCCTTCCATAAGTGGCAGACATTCCATACCCCATTTTTGACCCATGATAACCATTGGTGTTCCAGCTGAAGAGGATTGTCCCCTTCATCAATCACCCATTGGTTGCCGAACAGCGGTTGCCTCAGAACCTCATCTTTGGACCGTGGTCTATTGATCTTTTTTGGTAGGATTTCCCTCCATATCCGAAGCAGCGCCGTCCAGTATGGGGTGGGAGGTCTGGCTCCATCTGTACCGACCCCTCTTCTTGGATTTCTCCGCCACGTTCTCAGGTTCCATTTCTTAGTCATTACCCAAAACAGTCCCGTCATGTCACCTGGCGAGGCTACAGGAGCCAGCGCTCTGATGCTATCTAATGCTAGTTTGTTCCACGCGTTATCCGGTTTCATCAGGAGTTTGATTATCCACTTGGCTTGAAGGGCTTTTGTTTCTTGCTTAGGGTCTATAATTCCTAGACCCCCATTCAATGGCTTTCTCGTGATGTAATGCCATGCAATCTTGGGTATACAGTTCACTTTATTCGGGTCACCTGACCATAGATAGGACCGTGCTTTACGATTAAGATCCTTAATTGAGCTGTCTGGTGTTGTCCATATGGAGGCTATATACCACATCATAGAGAACAACGAAGAATTGATAACTAGGGCCCTCCCGAATAGTGAAGTAAAAGTGTTCCCCCACATCCCTAGCTTGTTAATCTGTTTGGCCAAGACATTTTTAGCCATCTGTGGAGCCATCTGTGGCCAAGTATTACTTCTCTCTGCGTGAACTCCCCATTTTCAAAGGTTGGGGGAGATGCATGGCAATGACAGGCTTGGAAAACTATCCACCACTGTTGGCTAGTGCATTGTCTGCAGATGTAAATGATCGGAAGTTGAAGATCTGAGTTTTGATTCGCCCGTCCTGTCTTCCCTTGCGATGTCTTGTCTTGTCATGTTTTGTCCGGCTTGACGTGGTACCAAGGCAGGTGTGCATGGTTCTGAGTTTTTTTTACCCTTGTTGCTTGCATTGATTTTTTGTCAGGAGTTTACCCAGCCGTCAGTTAAACGGGACATTGCCGGATTTGTCTGCCCTTCCGAACCTGACAATTCTGTAAGTGGAAAACAATGCGTTAAAACTGGGATACCCGAAATGAATGACGACACCTTAAATGAGTTCTGTTTCCATAGAAGCGGAGTTGTTGTATGTGAGTGTTCAAGTTGTTGCTGCTTGGTCTGCCACTGGCACGCAGCAAGGCCCAGTGCAACATGTTTTTTTTTTGTTTTGTTTTTGTTTTTGTTTTTGTTTTTCAAAGGCAATGGCCTTGTGCAAGAAACATGAGTATGGACGAAGCACAGAAATCCAGAATGCAAAATCACACTGAAGTCCAAGTAGTCAAAGCCAAAGCAGATAGCACATGGAAYCGAGTAACCATCCAATTKAGAATGATACAAAAGAATCGTGAGTCAATGTCCATGCCCACCAGGGCAACACCAACAGCATAACCCAAATGTAGCTCTCTCTTGTGAATGGCGCCAGGCGCCCTATCTACTCTACAGCTATCCTACAACTACAGCAATGAAAAGCAACCAGACAACTTGACTACCAACGAGTGATGATGTCAACACCAATGCCGATCTCCACCATCACCAGGTACGTGTCCTCTTCCCCACACTCTCCCTTGTTACCCACACTGCGCCCTTCACCTCCGAAGTACCACCTTCGCCCTCACCTCTCCTGCACCCTCATGCGGCCCGGCTATGGCCGCCAGTGCTCTGCAAGCAGGCAGCGCCCTACCGCCTAGCGCTGCCCTGCTTCTTCTTAGCGCAGCGCTGCTCTGCATTAGCGCAGCACACTTGCATCTGCGCAGCGTGCCCGCATATGCCAGCATTGGCCAAGATCCCTCCTGCCTCGCCCTGCTTGCCTATATGCCAGTGCAGCATGTGGGCGGCCTCCCTTCAGCCTGTGACCGGGGCCCAGAGGCTGAAGCCAACTCGATACAGTTG
>BFEA01000186.1:289400-303933 GCA_003427395.1 Chara braunii
AGAGAGAGAGAGAGACAGACAGAGAGACAGAGAGAGAGAGAGAGAGAGAGAGAGAGAGAGAGAGAAGCACCAATCCATGTTGCCCAATTCGTAGCAGAGAGAGAGAGAGAGAGAGAGAGAGAGAGAGAGAGAGAGAGAGAGAGAGTAGCATCCTAGGGGCTCCTGCATGGGCCCGACAGGCCCCCAGGCCATGCAGACCCTCACGACCTGGTGGCCCACGTCACATTCCCGACCAGACTCCCGTTTTTGCCCCTTTGGCATTGTTTTTATGTTCGTAGGTTATTTATTTATTTTTTATGGAGTTCAGGTCTGACTTTCTTTATTTTTTGAAGAAAATTGCAGCTTTATTACTTATCAGTCCAAAAGGAGGCCGGGAATCCCTCAACATTTCAACCCGGTGGAACTGGGGCCATTACCCAGAATAGGGTGAAGGCTGGAAACCGGGTCCAGCGTCCCATTATCTGCAACTTAAAAAGGCTAAACTGGACAACAAACACCCAAACAGCAAAAAAGGAACAAGCTACTCCTACCAATTAGAGAGAAATCGAGGAGTATGACCCAGTGTTCGCTTACAGGGGAAAACAGGACAGACACCTCTGCGAGGAGTCTGCTGCGGCTGCTCAGTCTTACTTGCCACTAGTCCCCTAATCTCTCCATTCTCTCGTGGCCCCGGTGGCCCGCTCCCTTATCTCCAACCTATAGCCGATTGGCTCGGCGGCCATCGGGGGCTAAATCTTTACGCGGATTGTCTCCACTAGTTAGGCGGTCAACAGAGTTTTAGCGTCAGTGAATAGCCCTGAGCCGATGACAAGTTTCCCTTCGTGTGTAACAGATGCAAGCTGGCTGCTTGATGCCCAAGTGCGCAGAAACCAAACCGGGCCTTTCCTCTGCCAGTCCGCGATGATCAGCAATCTGATTTGCATTCTAGTATGACTTTTCTTTCTTTTCTTTTTTTCTTTTTTTTTTTCTTTTTTTTTTTAAAGAGAAAATACCATGCTTTATTGTATATGGAGCAAAAGGAGGCCGGGAATCCCTCCACATCTCAACCCGGAAGACCGGGGCCATTACCCAGATTTGGCTCTTACTGGAAACCGGGTCCAGTGCCCCTCTCTCCTAAGAAACTTCATGCTATTCCTTTAAAGGATCCAGCAGGTGCTAACCTACCCTCCTCTACCATATATGAGGTCATAATCCTCTCCTTCCCCTAACTTATTATCGCCATTTCTTTTTTTTTTATTATAATTTGGACCATTTCTCGATCTATGCATGTCATCCTTGCGCAGGGGCCATGCTAATCTTCTCTGTATCGTTCCAATTTTAACGGATGTCCCAAAGGACTATTATTATCGCCATTTTTTTTTTTATTTTTTTTTTTTCAAAAACAGGGCCTTATGGTCCTGGCTCCTATCCATTCTGGGGAGCATCAGTCCGGTTCCTTTCTTTTTTTTTTTTTTTAATTCAGAACCTCTCGGTTCTGGCTCCTACCATTCTGGGGAGCGACAGTCCGGTTCCTATTCCCCCGGCAAGTCTATATAGATTACAAAAAGGACTCACGCACGCTCCTCCCCATTATGGCTGGGAGGCCCGAGTGGGCGGCATTGATTACTTCCCTGAGGAAGGATGTACCCCCTCTCACCCCTGCCTACGCTAGCCTGTAGTAATTCTGCCTGCCCATCTGTCTAAGCCCAGACCTGCTCCTCTCAGCTGCGAAGCTGTCGGATAGTTATGTTATGTAAGAGCATCCTGGACCACTTATGCTCTTTGTGTACTAACTCTGCCTGCCAAATTATCTGTTCCTCTCAGCTGTGAGTCTACTCGGTTGTGTGAGTCTGCCCGATACTTATGAACTTTGTGAAATGTCCATTCTTAAACCCTAAACCCTAGATCTTAATGTCACACTCTAGAATGTGACCTATAGACAACATCAGTCTGGTTCCTATTCCACCGGCAAGTCAAAATAAACAATACAACCAATAAACACACACGCTTCCTCCCGTCTGGCCGAAGGACCCCTGAACAGCATTGATTACTCCAGACTGCTGGAGGATTGACTGTCAGCTTGCCATGCTTCCCTCTTACCTCTCAGATCTATTCACTAGATCTGCCAGATATAACCGTAGCAGCAAGAAAGAGGTTACCCATTACCCAGGCCAACCCTTAGGTCTCCTACTTCGACTTCACCTCTATGTCTCATTACCCCCTTATCCTCCTCATCCCCCGTTACCGAAGTGGCATCCAGTTCTAAACCCTGAACCCCAAACCCTCGTCATATAAAAGAGTTTTTTGAGCCCACTAAACCGCCAACACGTCCCCTCGAACCAGTTTCCAGGGGTCCCTGACCTCCTTGCCACTGTTGGCTCAAATGGACCACAGTTCCCTTTTTCAGAACAAATTCTGAACCCTATTTGCCCCTTTTCCGTTTCCGTTCCATCTCCTTCTTGGCTGGGCTCACTTTAATTCTTATGGTAGCCTAAGTTCTTGTATCGACCGCTGAACATCTATAGTGTCGTCCTGGTGCTCCTCTTTGAAACAATGAAAGATAAGTCTTTCCCCTTTAACAGTCGCGACTTTGCCTTGGGCTAATACCCTCTTGTGAAATTTAGATAAGGTATCCTTTGCCTTTTCTGGGTTAAGCGCCAATTGCTTCTTTATTCTTCTCCACAATGCCCTAATCTCTGTCTCCAACAAGTTATAAAGAATTGCCTTGGCTTCCCTTCTTGTCACCAGAGTCTTACCCACCACCTGTTGACATCTTCGTTTCCAGATTGTCCATAGAGTGTCCTGTCTCAGGAGTTGAAAGATATATTTGTCGCTTGATCTCCATCCTTTAGGCAACTCACTTCCAATCAATATTAGTTTTTTGTTACTTGGAAAGGGGACGTTCGTAGTATGTGCCCATAATGCCCTGGATATGGACCAGAGATGTTCTGCTTCCGGGCAATAGAGCAAACAAGGGATCAGAGTTTCCGACACCCCTCCCGTACACATAACACAGTCCTGATCCGCCTCATTCCTATTGATCCTGTTTCTCTTATTGAATAACCAAACATTGACTGGGAGTGCTACATGAAAGATAAGCCACTGCACACTCCTGACCCTAGGTAGTCTGATGTTGTGCAAAGTTGACCATGGTAACTTTTCTACCTGGTCCCTAGGTATATCCATTCTATTCTCCCATCTTCTTGCCAAAATCTGGTCCCACTGGCGTGATCTCCCCCTCAGACGGTAGCCCACTTTAGTAGTGTACTGAAGTATATTGATTTTCCTACTTACTGTTGACGAACTTCCCCTGATGTTCCACGCCCACTCTGCTGGATCGATTTCCAGATCCCTAATTGATGTCAGTGGTTCAAATATCGTAAAATCTTCATTCTCCACCACTCTGATCTTTCTCAAGATGCTTTTCTTGATGACTATCGGAACCCGTGAATCCCTATCCAACTTACTGACCGTGAGTCCTGGAGAAAGTATTGTGTTCATATCTGCTTCCACCCACTGGTTAAAAGGTCCGACCTCCTTTCGTATACAAAAGGCAGCCTCTGGTTCATTGGTAGAGGTTAATGTTGCCCAATCTCCGCCTCCCCATTTGTTCGGTTCCTTCAATATCGTTGTCCACTCATCCGGGATGGAGATGAGAACGTCATTCAGGTTTTCTGTTAGTTTGTGACATCCTTTCATTTCCTCTCTCAGCTCCCTACCTCTTTTCCATCCCCCCTTGTGGTCCGATCAGAGATGTTTTACCTGCCATACACCATGTTCTAACCACTTCCCCCATTTGGCGTCTTTTGCTGTTAGTGTTCTTGGCCTTGAGAGTCTTTTAACCTCGGATTACAAAATAGCGGTTGTCTGAGCACCTCATCCTTCGTCCTCGGTTTTCCTACTCTCGCCGGGAAGACCTCTGGCCATATTTTGAAGAATTGAGCCCAATATGTACCCCTAGTTGCTCTTTGGTCTACTACTTGATCCCCAGTTCTATCATTCTTAGTCCAACCTTTGTAGAATAACCAAAATGTACCCTTCATATTGGATGGTGTTTTATATCTTGCCATCTGACGTATGTGATCGAGTACCAATGGGACCCATGGAAGGTGAGGCTATGTTAACAGCTTTATGATCCACTTGGTTTGAAGTGCCCTTATCTGCTGCCCTGAATCCAGGACTCCTAACCCTCCCTTATCCTTTCGTTGGATAACTTGGTTCCATGCCAACCTTGATAAAAAGTTGAGTCTCGAAGGGTTTGTTGTCCATAGATATGCTGCCGCCACCTTCCTCAACTTTTGTAGTGTATCAGCTGGTGGTGACCATATCGTTCCCACGTACCATAGCATAGAGAAGATGGAAGCATTTATGACCAATGCCCTCCCGAACAGTGAGGTATGTATTTATGACCATGTCGCCAACTTCAATAACATTTTTGTCATATGTTCTGGCGCCATAGAATGATGGGGACCCTCACTCGACATTCTGATACCCAAATATCTCAATGTCTGATCCTGTGGTAATCACGTCATCCCTCCATAATTTTATGGCTGATACTGTGACTGTTGGTCATCATATGATAGCCACCACCCCAGCGTCTTCTGCCAGTTAATTCTCATTTCGGATGCTAACTGGAATGCCGCCATTGCTCTCGTAAGGGCTTGGAAAGAAGAATCCGTTGCTCTGATTAGTACTGTCAAATCATCCGCAAATAATATCGTTGTCGGTAAATGTATGACTCGTCCCTGGTGATCTGGCTCCGCAATCAGACGGTCGATCGAAGGGTCTTTCCTGAGGAATGAGGCAATAGCTTCCATTATAAACAAGAAAATAGGAGCCGCTAAAGGGTCCCCGTGCCTTATTGACCTTGTCATTTTATATCGATGTGATATGTGGCCATTAACCTAGACCTGCCCGTGTGCGTCATTATAAAGTACACGTATCCATTTACGAAAGTTAGGACCCACCCCCATTGTCTCCATACATTGTTGTAAGAAATTCCAGTTGACTTGATCATATGCTTTTTCGAAGTCGAAAAAGAGAATTGTTGCGTTTATCCTCCTATTAGTAATGTACCTTACTGATTCTGATAAAGTCATAACATTATCCAATATAAATCTTTGCGGTATAAATCCCGTTTGATCCAGATGAAAACAACTTTCTGTAACCTTCCTCAGGCGGTTAGCTAGTGCTTTAGCCACAATCTTGTGAGTAAGAGTCAACAATGTAATGGGTCTGTAATTTTTTGTATCCCTCAGGTCTCCCTTCTTATATTGCAGAGTAACTATGCCTGTTGCCGACTCTAACCCCAAACCTTCTTTCTGCCAGGCTTGATTGAGAAAGGATACGTACTCTCCTCCCAGGATAGGCCAATACTCCAACCAGAATTCTTTGGTTAATCCGTCCCTACCTGGCGTCTTGTTAGGAGGCATAGACTGTAGTGCTTCCCTCAATTCATCCAGAGATAGAGAGGCATCTAATTTTTCTGCATGGTCCCTTTTCACCGTACATTCTAGGTATGAAAGAAACTTATTTCTGACCTCCTTCAGCTGTTGAGGATATATGGTCACCTTCCTAGAGGCGTATAAAGTACTATAAAAGTCGTAGGCCACAGATAACATCCCTTCCGGATCCGAGACCATTCCTTGCGGACCTTCCAACTATTCTATTAGCTTGTTTCTTCCTCTTGCTTTAATCTTCTGGAATAAATACTTCGTCATTCTTTCCCCTTCCTCCCATTCTTTCACTCTCGCTCTCATTTGCAGTCCTCTAGCCTTCCATCTCTCCCAATCTCCCAATTCGTTTCTTGCTGCTTATATTATTTTCTCATACATCTCCGAATGCGGGTTATTAATTAGATTCCTTTCCGCTATACGCAATGCCCTTTGTAGTTCCAATTCCCTTGCCGCCCGCCTTGCTGCCAGCTGTCTAGCTACTGTTGTCGTTGTTGCTGACAGGGCTTCTGTAAGGTCCGCAAATGATTGTGTGACCGGGTTGTGTGTTAGGCACACATTCAGAACAACTTCCCTCAATTCCTTAGTTCTTAATAACGAGTTATTAACCTTATAGAAACTCCTACCTCTGTGAACATGTTTACCCATAATAAAGTTAAGAAATATGGGTTTATGATCTAGACACGTACAGTATGGTAAGTCCCCTACTCCTACCGAGTGTACTGTTCCCACAGCGTCTTGTGATATAAGGAAGTAGTCAATCCTTGATGCTGAAATATGTTGACTACGATTCCTTTTATAGTATGTGAACTGTTTTCCTTGTGGCTGTTGAAGTCTAAATGGATCCACCAGGTCCCTAGCCGCCATAAGATTATGAATAGGAAGGGTTTCGTCCCACATCAGTCCTTTCCCTAACCCTGACCTTCCACCTAAGAATCGGTCATACTAGGATCCAAAGTTGCATTCCAATCCCCAGCCAGTATAATATGTCTTGATGGGTCAATGCGGTTTTGAAGCGAATCTATCATTTCCGACCGCTGGTGCCCTCCATTAGGACAATAGACTGTAATGAGCGTAAATTGCTCCTCTTGAAAGTTAAAGTTGAGCTTTATTCATCTACCCTCGTTTTCATCTAGTATGACATCCTGAACTATTATTCTATCTGCTGCCACCGATCTTTCATTCAATAAAATTACTACGCCTGTTGAATGTGACCTGCCAGCCACCGCCCAAAAACTTGCCTTAACCCACCTTGAGTGTTTTACTATACGCTGGTGAATATTCCGATGCTCTAAGGAATCCGTAAGATGAGTTTCCTGCAAATCTGGGGGTGTCTTCCCAAACCAATTTGAGTACCTTATTACATTATCCCACTTATCCTTATTTTCTAAGATTTGTACCATCCCATTAATGTTCCAAGACATAACCTTAAAGTCTGGTTCCCTATTCTTAGAAGGTTCCACTGTCCTTCTACGTTTGTACACTCCCTCCCTCAGTCCCACCTCCATGATCTATGTTGTCTTTTTGACTCTTTTCGAACTCACTACTCAAGATCCTGCCCTTGTCCACTCTATTGTTGTAGCCATAATGTCCATCTTTTCGTCCATGTATTTCGGCTGCCATGCAAACACGTCGCTTTTGGTCACTATGGCCTCTCCTCTTGCCACCCACTCTGACGCCTCCAACCCTCCCAGCAGACCATATGGGATCGTTTCCACCACCTGCCATGGCATCCAGGTGAAACCCTCTGCCAGCACCGCCCTTTCCTGTAACTTGATCATGACTGGTCTTTAATCCAACATGTGCCTTGTACCCTCCGTGTCTTCCCATTCTTCCCTATCCTGGTTGAGATCCCCAATGACGTGTGCCTGCTCGGGCAGATCTTTTGTGATAAGTTCCTTCAATATGACATGCTCGCAGTGACTGTCCTTCACTGTGATCAGTGTCGGAGACCTGTGGATGGCTACCTCCCAATCAGCATTGCCGCTGTTCCATCTGTAAGGCAAAATGATTCTCTTGCCTGGGTTTTGTCTTGCATACAACTTGGCTGTTGCGTTGACGTCTGCGTGTGGAGCATAGGCTATTTTCTGCAGATTTGTAGTGTCTTCCCCTAACTCCCTGTTTTGATCCCTGAGAACCTCCAGTTGTGCCTCCAAGATCGCTGCCTGTCCCTTTTCCTCCTCCATCTGTTCATCCAAATCCAACCCTTGAGTGGCATGTGACAAATCATGGTCCCTTCTTCCCAACTGCTCTTGTTCTTGCTGTTGCGCCCTTCTCTTCTGCTCAGCTCTCTTCAGACCCTGTGGCTGATAAGACTTGGGCCAAATGAACTGCTTAGAGTAGCCCGCGTTATGCACCGTTATGTCATTCCTGTCCAACCTGGCCTTCCATCCATATTGAGTGGTATAGAACTCATTAACCTCCTGCTCATTCTTCAGTCTTTCGAATCTGTTTGTTGTTGTAATGTCGTCTCCCGCTGCTGTGGCTTGTTTGAGATTGCGCAAATGCTTGTGATGTGCCAAGCGAATCTCACACTCAATGTGCCTCTCCCACTCTAACTTGTGAACATGTTTAATCCACTGTGACAGTGTCTTCGGTTCGTCCTCTTCTTCCTCGTCTTCTTCCTCCCAGTCGTCCTCCCCCTTGTCACTGTCCCCCTCCAAATCCGTATCCGAATCCTGTGCCATTTTCCCTTGCCCTTCGACACTCTCGCCACCCGAATCCTGTGCTGTGTTTTCTGTAACAGCGGCATGTGATTCATTTGTAGAGTTGGTTTGACCCGATGCAGACCCCTGTTTTGTTCGATGGTCTGTTGAGGTTGTCGTTGACGTGCCCTCTGAAGAGGTTGTAATGTCCATTTTTTCCCCCTGAGAACCCTGTTCTCCCTGGCCTTCTTCTTTCATATCAGCGTTGTGCCCCTGTTACCCCTCTGAAGAAACTCCATCCATTCCTTTCCCTGAATGTGTCCTCTTTGACCCATGGTATGAGCTATCACCTTTCCCTGATTCCCTATCAGTGATTTTCCTCTTAAGAGAGGTTGATGATTCTCCTCCCTTCTCATCACTTCCAGTGACCCTGTCTCCTCCATCTTCCACAGATTCTTGCTCCGTCATTCCCTTACTCCTTGACACGGTCTTACTTCCCTGCACACTATCGCCCCCCTCTTCATCTTTACTTCCCTTCTCTTTTGACCTCCGTGCTTCCTCTCTTGCTCTCCTGTTTTCCAGGAAAGCCTGCTTCGCTGCTTGGCCCACTTTGTTTAGCTCTACCATGGTCTGTAATCTCTGCCTGTCATCTAACACCGAGGCATCATCTATCATGGGCTTGGTAAGAAAGCCCACATCCCTATCCACCATCCGCTTTGCACCCATTTGCCTCCATCTACTATCATATGGAGGGTAGATGTCCGGTTTAACCGTTGGTGCTCTGCGCAAAACCCACACCCATCGTGGAATATCCAAGTTGTCATCAAAGATCCAACCTCTGTATTGTGATGAATTAATAAACCAGACCCCTGGTTCGTTGTCTGATTCGACAAGCATTGATTGCTTTAATTGTGGCTGACTCCCTCCTGACCCCGCTCCCGACTGCGGGCAGTGCATCCCCAAATGTCCCCTACCCCTGCACCTAAAGCAAAAGGGATTAGTTTTTGTGGAAATAAACACCGTTATTCTTTCTGTCCTCCAACGAAAAATCCAGACCTCTGGTAACTTTGGTGGAGCTCCCGACTTAACTTTCAAACATGCCACCCTCGAATCATGATTCGGAGCAAGAAAATCCGGATTAGCGGGGAGCCATTCTATAATTGGGTTATTTGGAAATTCCTCCGTAAGACGTTGTTGGACAAAGCTATGCATTCCTTCTGAGAGATTGTCAAATTGTACCCAAAAATGATCGCTGAGCATAGCCTGGCTGTGTCTCGATGCTTCAGCCGATGGTGGTTGTGGAGGCTTTTATGCTTGAATGGTTACCACTGAGCCATGACATTTGAGAGAACCCAAGGACAATAAAAATTGTGCGTACGCAGGATCCATACAAACTATCATTACCGTAAATCTTCCTCTTTTGTGGTATGACACCTCTGGTTCCATGCCTGGGATGTGCTCTAGTCCCCTGAGTCTCTCCATCACCCACTTTCTTTTTTCATTGAGCGAGAGTTCGCTGTTTTTGCCTGAGAAATTAAATAACACAGCATGACGTGCATATAGATCATGAAGTGACTGAAGATCATGTTCCTGGTACTCCCACACGTCCACTTCCTCCTCCTTTCCATCCTGACCCTTGACCACTTCCTTTGTGACTTTGATAGGCGCCGTAATTTGTGTTTTTTCTATCAAGAAATCAAGAGCTTTTTGTCCCAACGCTCTAGTATGGCTGAGCCTGATGCCTGCGATTGACGTGGTATGTGATTGTGCCTTCAGTTGTTCACTCTCCCTTCTGTCCCTTTCAGTCATAGCCCTTTGGGCTGCCATTACATAAGAGAACGACATTTTCCAAGATCCCTGCTCTAGCCCCCTAATTTGCGTCTAGCCCTACACTCTCCACTACTATCAGCCCCTTACTCTCCCAGTCTTACCTTGTGTGTCCCCCCCCCACCCCGCCCAGTCCCTCTTCCCTCCTAACCAACGTCCACCCCTTGTTTTGCCTCTTTCACCCCCCTCTTTTTTTTCTTTTTTTTTTCCCCTAAGTGATTATTCCTGTTTGAAACGAATTCTAGTTTATAATGCTTACTCCCTTCCCTCTCCCTTCTACTTCCCTTTCCTTCTTATGTCCCACTTCTTCACAATCCCATATGGCTTCTACCTCGTATATCCCTTCCCCTCTTCGACCTTCTCCCTTCCACTTCCTTTTTCTTCGTTTGTCCCAGTACTTCCCAATCCTGTGTCACTTCACTTCGTCTTCCTATGCCCCGTCCCCTTCCCTCTTCATCCCTCTGCCCTTCACTTTCCTTTCCTTGTCATAGGCCGTTTCCAGCCTATCTTATGCGACGTCCCTCCCTCTTCTCTCTCCCCCTCACTTGTATTGCCCTTTTGGGCCGTCTCTTCTCTTTCCTTTGCCCCGTTGTCTCCTCTGTTTGTGACACATCACCCCCTATTCTGGCTTTCTTCCCTATATTCAATTTCAGACTCCCTTCCACATATGACGATAGAAGTCTTCTCCACTATGACAATGAAGAACCGATGCTCTTTTCATTACAATGCTGCTTCCAATGTTAGAGCTCCCCCTCCTATGCTATAAAGAATTGGTGGCTTACCTCCTTAATGAAACCAACATGATTGAAGTATCTCACCCGAGAGGATGGTCCACCGTTATCCCTTCATCCTCGCAATGACACGTCACCCTGTGATGTATGTCACCATGCTATACGCATTAGTCCCCTCCCGTAGCCCCTCCCCTCTCCACTCGTGCAATCTCCCACGTCCCGTCCGTCGCTCGTCGCGAACAATGTCGCTTTCCCTTCGCACCGTTGACGCCACCTTCGTCGCCGCAATCTCCGTAGTCCCGCCCTTCCCCCCTTATGCAATCCCCTTCGTCACGCCCGTCGCTCGTCTCGTCCAATGTCTCTTTCCCCCTCCCGCTGTTCATACGATCCCCTACTTCCCATCCGTCGCTCGTCGCTATCAATGTCGCCTTCCCTTCTTGCCGTTGACGTCACCTTCGTTGACGCAGTAATCCCGCCCTTCCCCCCTTATGCAATCCCCTTCGTCGCGCCCGTCGCTCGTCTCATCCAATGTCACTTTCCCCTTCCCGCTACGTACGATCCCCTACGACCCGTCCGTCGCTCTTCGCGATCAATGTCGCCTTCCCTTCTCGCCGTTGACGTCACCTTCATCGACGCAGTCTCCGCAGCAGTCCCGCCCTTCCCCCCTTGTGCACTCCCCTACGTCGAGCCCTTCGCCGTTGACGACACCGTCTTCGTAGCCGCCCCGCCCTTCCCCCCTTGTGCAATCCCCTATGTCGCGCCCGTCGCTCGTCACGTCCGATGTCTTTTTCCCCTTCGTGCCATTGCCCGTCACTCATCACTGCCGGTGTCTCCTTCCCCTTCCCACCGTTGACGACACCGTCATTGACCCAGTCTCCAGAGTAGCGCTAGTGCAGCGCTCCCGCCGTGCGCTAACCCGTCGGCACAGTCGGTAGTGCTCTAGTATGACTTTTCAATTCCTCGACATGACAAATTTCCTCTCTGAACAGTCTCTTGTTTCTTGCCATCCAGATTGTATTCATAATCAGCCCTCTGCAAACTTGGGCCTCATAGCCCCAGCCTGAGTCATAGGACATTGGCCGATTACTACACCCTGAGAGGATCCAGGAGTCTGTCCACAAGAACTACGAACCAGCTAGCTGCTCCCAGTATTTCCTACACCACTGCCATACCTGGATGGAGAAAGGACAGTCAATCCACAGATGTGTGGTGGTCTCGCAAGCCCAGTTACATCGTGAGCAGACTGGGGAAATCTTCATGCCTTTCGATGAGAGCCAGGCTGCAGAAGGAATAGATTGCATCGGCTGTAGCCACAGCAGGCTGGCGTTTTTGGTCCGGTAGTTTCTGAAGTTGCTTCCACAACTTCAGGAGCTTACCTTCGGAGATAATGTCTGTCGGGGAGGTACTCCATCTCTGAGTGGCTGTGGTTAGCGGGGTTTTAGATACCTGCTTCAATTGGATGGCTCTGCCCACCATGGTGGAATAGTGGCCCAGCGGGGTAAAGGAGTCAGTTTTTTTCAACTCCGCCCACCAACGTAGATGAGGTTCCGTCTTGAAAGAGGAGGCCAGGCGTCCACCTGAGCATGTTTCTTTTCCGTTGGGGCCTACTGAACACCACACTCTCACCTCTTTCAGGTTTTGGTCCACTGTCACCAATTCTTCTCCTTTCCATAAAAGCAGGTCCCTTTCTTTTGTTTCTTTTTTAGTATTGGCTCTCAGGGCCCAAACTTGAACTTTTGTTCCTGCCGCCGTTGGGGGGCCCAAAACTCGCCAACATACCATCGGATCATCTGGAGATCTGAACCAAGTGTCGATTGCTGGTTGGTCGGGTCTGCGCAAGAAGGAAATCGAGAATAGGGTCGATGTCCATCTTCACATCCTTCCCTATCCAATGGGCAAAACCGGATGAACCCATCATCATCAACACTGACCCACAAACAACAACGCTCCAGGCTTTTACACTTTGCAAGGTGAGAGTACTAGGAATCTGGCCAAAACAGATTTTCCAAATTGGAGTATCGGTCCAAGACCTGGAATTCGACCCGCATGAGTGAGCTTGGCAGCCACAAAGAGACAAGACCAGCAAATCTCCTATCCCAATCTCGGAACATACGGTCAAACTTGGCTACAGGATGTTATTGAAGACAAAGGACCCGGAACCAGTAATCAAGGACCGATGGCGAAAGTTAATCGGTACTGAATCAGAACTTATATCTCAGATTTCATGGAAAAAATATAAAAACCATAAAACCAATCAAAATCAGAAGCATGCAGTGGCTTATAGCATATGCGGCCCTGCCGGTCAATCAATGGTTGCACACCAGAAGAAGCAGATACAATCCAAACTCCTCTGACATCTGCAGGGTCTGCGCAGGCCAGAAACAAGAAGATATACTACACTGCATAATTAAATGCAATGAAGCCACATAATATTGGGCTAGGGCATCTGACCTTTGGGATAGCCTTTTCATGTCTCTTCTTCCCGAACACCCCCTTCAACTCCTCCTCTGGACAAACCTATCCCCTAATCTGAGCAAACCTGAAAGGATATGGTTTGGAATGATATGCAAGGTCACACTATCAGCAGAACGCTGGAGGGAGCCAAGAATCCACGGGAAATGGTATGGGCGGCCACTAAAGGTATGATCGAGGCTGAGATTCTGTGCCAATAGAAGAAGGTCAAAATCTGGGTGCAGAACAATCCAGAAACAAAACGGGTGGTACTTGCGAAGTTCAAGCACAACTGGCTGGCAGGAGGCAAAGTTGCAGGGTCTAAATGAGCTCAGTCTGAGGTGGAAAGACTGGCATAACTCAGACGGGGCAACAGGTCAAGAGATCTCCAGGACACAAGAGATACCGGCTACTATCTTGGTATAGCAGGGCAACAAGGGGAATAACCGAAGAAGACAACAACAAGGCACACAGGGAAGGAGATTGGCAGGAGAGAGCGGAGAGAACACCGAGAGAACCCAGCACAAGAGACGTTGGCGTGTGGACAGGATTGTGCCTCTCTCAAAGTCTTGAGCTTAAAGGATACCAGACAGCTAGGGTATACCCTAGTTGAGAGGACGTTGGGTTAAAAGGCAAGCTGACAGTTAATCCTCCACACAGGTGGAGCAATCAGTGCTGTTCAGGGGTCCTTCGGCCAGACGGAAGGAAGCGTGCGTATGTATGTTGCTGTATTACCATGACTTGCCGGTGGAAAAGGAACCGGACTGATGCTCCCCAGAGTGGATATCGAGCCATGACCATAAGGCCCTGTTTTTTTTTTTTTAAAAGAAAAAAAAGAAAAAGAAGTTAGGGACTCTGTTATGCAGTCTGGGAAGCTTTTGACGCAGTTGATCACTTGTAATCCAGTTCTGTCCTGAATCATCCCAAATGTCTCTGACTTTTGTGAAGTTTCGTCGCTTCTATTTTTGTCTTTCACCGAGGTGTCGTTTCGGATTTTTCGGATTGCCCGAACAGGCACCCGTGGATTCGCAGGTGGGCCAGGTTCGGATTTGCCAATAGTCATAGGACCTGGACCTGGCCTATAATCAGGACCGTCAATTGATATTCGATCGAACGGCCCTCATAGTAGGCTGTTGAGGCTCAGGACCAGGTCTAGTGCCATATAGCTGGACCAGCAGCGGACATCATTCAGTCCTGCTGGTGCACACTTTTGAGGACGTGCTGTTGGAGAGCATCGTTAGCATTCAGGGAGCTGCGCCATAGGAGGTGCGGAGGCTGGAGAGCCATAGCCGCACGGTGTGATGTCACTCACCTGGGCATCATTGCCAGACCACACGACCTGCAGCAGCCATCATCAGCACAGTTCGATACAGGTGAGAGAGAGAGAGAGAGAGAGAGAGAGAGAGAGAGAGAGAGAGAGAGAGAGAGAGAGAGAGAGAGAGAGAGA
>BFEA01000186.1:306050-335425 GCA_003427395.1 Chara braunii
CGGATCACCCTGGATACCCCCAGGCACACACTCTGCACACACACGAATACACACCTATCACTAACCTACGGCAGCTATGGCCGCCAGCTGACACAAATCTACAAGCAGCTATGGCTGCGCTAACCTCTAGCCCACTTCGACTTCAGGCTCCTCTCCAGACCACCTCGCACAAGTCACCATGGTAGCGCTTCCGCATGGCTTCCGCAGGGATCAATGAATGGCTGTGCGCTGCCTCTTGATTTATACTTCTGTAACTCGTTGGTCTGCCCTTTTCCATCGGCCCATGGTACACACAGTCCCCTATGGTACTTGCTGCACTGGACTGGGACTGACTGGACTGTACCGCTGACTGCATGGGGACGCACTGCTAACCTACCGCTATCGTACTGCGAACGTACTGCAGTTGGCCCACCACTTGCCCACTTGCCCACTTGGCCACCTGCCTCAGTGAGCAAGCTGTGAAAGGCCACTTCCAGACCTTCCGGAAGTCTGTGGACTTGGCCTTTTGGGACTGTAGCAGCTACGACCTTGACCTTTCAGGACTGTAGCAGCTACGACTTTGACCCTTCAGGACATCTACAGCTACGACTTCTGGAACTCTCTAAGACCTCAACTCGACAGGTCTACAGATTCCCTATGTCCACACAGTCTTACGACAAACAACAACTCACGAAACATAGGTCACGGGTTCAAATACTCAGGGGTGAACTCGGTACTGTACATGTGTAAGGTAAGGTCTGGGGATCGAACCTTGGGATCCGCATCTGCCTCTGCGAAGGGTGAAAACCGTTTCACTCCCGCCGGCCTAAATTCGAGGTCCTCCGAGAATATCTCAGTCCAAGGCAGGACCTTTACCTTTTCTATCTCTTCCATAGGCCCTGACTATGTCGGGAGCTGTTTCTAGAAGTTCAGTTCTGGTAAACCAGCGGTCGTCTTCCGGTTCCTGACATGCAAATCAAACCTTGTACTGTTTCTGAGGACGACCTCTACCTCCTGTCCTGAATATATCCTCACCTACAATGTCGTCAATGTCATATCTTTCGTCCATATCCGGAGGGATCATGGACCTTCTAGAGGGAAACTGTTGACTCACGACAACAGCTTTGATGCGTGAAATACGGGGTAGGTGTGAAGATGCGCTGGAATCTTTGCTGTGTATGACGGTCCTTCCTCTCCGCCCTTAACTTCTAGAACTGGCCACGGTCCTCTATACGCGGGCAATAGCTTTTGTGAGATATTCTCCTCAGGAGCAAACTCCTTAGACTTGACCCAGACTAAGTCACCTACTTGAAATTGTGACGGGCGACGATGCTTATTGGCTTGCTCTATCATCCTATGCTGGGCCTTTCTGATGTTCTCTACAATGGTAGCTAACTCCTTCTCGTGTTGTAACGCAAACTCCCTAGTACCGGGCGGTAGCCTATGAATCTGATCCCGGTTAAGTCCCTCAAACGGTCTGCGTGGTCTAAAGGACTTGTGTAACTCGTTGGGAGTGCGACACGTGGACAGGTGCACGCTGTTATTGTAGGCACTGGCTACCTTTGGGAGCATCTCATCCCAGTTAGTCTGATCAGGTCTAATGTACATTCTCAGAACTTGCTGCAGGAGCTTATTCATTTGCTCAGTCTGACCGTTAGTCTCGGGATGACGGCCAGATGATATCAACAGCTTGGAGCCATATACTCTCATCAACTCTTGCCAGTTCCGACTCTTGAACCGGGTGTCTCTATTGCTAACAATAGATAGCGCAATCCCGTGTTCACTGACCCAATGATCAAAGAACTTTTGAACTACTAACTTTGTACGTGCCTCCGCAGGCAACGGAAGAAAAACTGCATACTTGCTAAATCTATCTACTATGGCCATGACTTGGCTCTTACTATGCCTACTCTTGACGCCGGTGTCCATGAAATCAATGGACACTGAATCTCCGGGCTGGTCAGGAATAGGCAGGGGTCTGAGAAGACCTAGAGGGGCACGCGTAGTAGTTTTATTCCTTTGGCAGACCTTACAATTGCGGATGTACGCTATGCAGTCGGCCTTCATCCCTGGCCAAGTATACGTGCGCATCAGATTGGCTAAAGTTTTTTGCCAACCAAAGTGTCCCTCTGTATCGTGACATTCCCCTAAGATCAGGCTACGAATCTCTTCACTGTTGGGGACGCACAAGCGGTCTACTACATCAGTCTTCTCAAATAACAAACCCTCTGTAGTGCGGTAATGTGGTTCGGTCTCTGGGGCCTCCTGTGCTCTCTTAAGAAGGTCGCTATAGATAGGATCTTGCGCATATGCCTCTCTAACTTTCTGTTGCAGGTCCTTCCCTATATCCAGATAATGGACTATCGCCCCAAAGTAGTCTGCCCTCCTACTTAGAGCATCCGCAACTACATTGTACTTGCCCTTAACTGGCTTGAGCTCAAAGTCGTACTGGTCGATCTCGGCGGCCCACCTGGTCAACTAAGGTGTCAGCTTGGCCTTCGTCTTCAGCCACCTTAACGTCTCGTGGCCTGAATAGACTTTGAAGTGCCTCCCAAGCAAGTAGTGCTTCCAGTGTTCTAGTGCTTGCCTAAAAGCGTAGAGTTCCCTCTCATAGGTGGATGTCGCTACCTTTTCTGAAGGCATCCTAGCAGACATGAACTCTACGGGTCTATATCCACTGCCATCGTCTTGCTGTAGTACAACACCTATGCCATACTGGCTCGCATCAGTGGTAACAACGAAAGGTAAGGACGGATCGACGACTTTAAGGACTGGGTACTCTATCAACGCCTGCTTCAACTTCTTCATGGCAGACGTGCAGTCCTTATCCCACTTCCAGATTGTTTCTTTCGTCAGCAATCTGCGAAAGGGTGCAACGATGGTAGAGAAGTTTCTCACAAACTTCCTGTAATAGTTCACTAGGCCTAAGAACGACCGCAACTCTGTCAACGTGCGGGGCGTAGGCCAATCCCTAATCGTTGCGATTTTGCTATCCTCTGGCTTAATGTCGTCTCCGTCTAAGATGTGGCCTAAGTACAAAACTTGGGTCTTTCTTCGGGTTGATCTTGTAGTTAGCTTCTCTCAGCTTCTCCAAGACCTGCCTCAGATGACCCTGATGCTCTTGGAGGGTCTTGTTGAATACTAAAATATCATTTAAGTACACTACTACAAATCTATCTAACCACGGCCTGAACAGGTCATTCATACAACACTGAAAGGTCGCTGGCGCGTTGGTTAGTCCAAAGGGCATGACTATAAACTCATAGTGCCCATAGCTACTCTGGAATGCGGTGTTATACTGATCATCGAGGTGGACCTCTATCTGATGATATCCGGACTTCAAATCTATCTTTGAAAAATACTTGCATCCCTGCACCCAGTCGAAAAGATCATCTATACGGGGCAGTGGCTCTGCATTCTTCACAGTGATAGCATCGAGACCCCTATAGTCAATACACATTCTAAGCTCTCCCTCCTTTTTGGGTACAAATAGAACAGGTGCCCCAAATGGAGACGAACTGGGCCTAATCCAACCTTTCTCTAGGAGCTCGTCTAACTGCTTGCGTAGCTCCTCCAACTCCCGTGAAGACATTCTATACACCGCTCCTTTGGGAGTTCTACTGCCAGGCTTAATCTCAATGCAAAGCTGGATGGGCCGCGGTACTACTCCTGTCGGCGGCTCAGCTAAATCCTTGAACCCTTCCAGCAGCTTGGCAATAGTCGGGTCAATGGGCTTCTCCTCCTTAGGCTCAGTGACAGGCCTGACGTAAACTACGAAGACCTGTTCTTCTAATTTCTCCTTTTTCACCAATCGGGCAAATGCAGGAGCACTGAGACAGCAATGTGCCAGGGTGTTATCTACACCTGATGCATGGAACAGACGGGCAGTCTTAACCTTGCCTGACGGGCTAGGGAGCCTACACTCGTGCTCTCTCAAGTGGAGTGTGGCCCCTGCTGCCTCTTCCCATTCCATACTTAGAACTATATCAAAAGGAAGGTCATCTTGTACGAGGAGAGTCAGGGAATGGAGAACCTTCTCCACTTTCCCATCTTTCTCTAGGCGGAAATACGCCTGGACTCCCTCTACGTAGTCCTCGACATGCATAGTGCAGTTGTCTGCGAGGACACTTACTATGGGGTCTTCCAACTTTTGGACTTTTAACCCTAGCCTCAGCTTCTTCAGCGCTCTACGACTAATATAACTACGGGTAGCCCCTGAATCTATAAGGGCTCCTACTCTACTTCTGAAAACTTCTACATCTACTAAAACTAGTTGTCCTTTATTCTCCTTTTTCATCTTGGCCCAGGCGGGCATTCTCTCCTTCGGCTCATCCGCCACGCCTGTGAGGGAGGTGCCTAAAGAGACCCTAACACAAGCAGTCTCTGGACAACTATCTAGGCACCGGCCTGCAACCTCTGCCATAGGCTCATGTGGTGTGGGAGTTGCTTGCCGGCTCGTGCTCGTTTCCCCACATGGCCTTATGGTAGGGGCAGTTGCAACCCCTACCGATGGTTGCCTTTTGACTGTTGGGCAGCCCATCGGGCCTCTCTATACTTTGGACAATATCGAATGATGTGGCCAGGGTCACCGCAAAATACGCATTGTCCCTGATCCACACGCTGCTGCCAAACGCGTTGGTCCAGGCCCAAATCTTCCCAAGGTCGGCCTTGTGGCAGACCTAGGTGCCAACCACTTCTCCTATAGGGTGACCTATTACCCCTATTAGGTGAACGGTTACCAGAACGGTTTGGCGGGGGACTTTGACCCCTTCCTCCTGCTTGGCAATTTCCTCCTCTACCGCCAACCCCCTGATCGCCCTGGGAACGACCACCTGAGGCCCGATCCCCTTGGCCCTGGCCTCCTCCTCTTCCTTGCGGCCTCCCTCCGATCGCGACAGCAGCGTAAGTCCTCCCCTGACTGGCGCCACTGTCCTCTTGCTCCTCATCTAGGCCCCATTCTATCTGCTCGTAGGGGACCTCGTCGACACTACCCTCATCTAACGTAAGGATCAAATGATCCTTGGTCTTAACCTGTCCAGAGATAGTGCGACCCTTCCACTTTTTTCCCTTGTCCAGATCTTTGTGCCAGAAAGTGGAAACTGACTCGGACCTTGCCTCAAACGCTACCACTTCCCTGCTGAAAGCGTCGTAGGTCATGTTAGGTTGCTGACTCTTTTCAAAGAAGTGCCCGCGCAACTGTTCGAGCATAGCGCGGTAGAAGAGATTGACCAGTTGGGTCTCAGTGACCCCATGGTCAGGGACGACAACTAACTCATCCATTACCCCCTTAAGGGCCCTCGCACTCTTCCACTGGCGGGAGTGGATGGTTTGCAGTTTATCAGACGCCTTGACACTGCGGGTCATGTCTGGAAACCGTTCGCGCAATAGTTTAAGGAAATCAGTGAGGGGGGTGAACGCAGAATAAGCGACTAGATCGTCATTGCAATTAGCAGCGCGAACCAGGGAACGGGCGAAACTGGCGGCTTCTTCCTTCAGAGCGTGTATAGCTATCAAAACATGCTCATCTGGGGAGACCTTTTGCAGATGCACGTAGGTCTTGACATTGGCCTCCCAATTCTCAAAGTTTTCCTCCTCCTTTTCGCTGTAGGAATCGGGGAATTTGACTTTGACGGGCTCCCTACGGGGACGTGCTTCCTCCTCTTTGGGAGCGGTCAGTCTGGCGCTCTCTATGGCACCCGTGCAATAGCGCTCTGTACTGTCTAGGCGGGCCGTCACTTCGGAGCCCACCTGTGTCGCCAGTTCCCGTGCAAAGTCCCTGAGCCCCAATCGGATTGAACGCACAACAATATCCTGACTTCTACCAAATAAAAGTTGTTCTTCCTGGACTTGTGCCAGACGCTGTATGTTCTTGGCCATAATCTCCATCTTCCCCAGTAAATCCACTTGCACCGCCATATGATCCCTCTGCTTCTTTATCTCTTCTAATTCTTTCGCCGCCTGACTCGCCGCCTCCATCCTTCTTTTCCTCTCCCTTGTCAGACGAAACTTCCACTCCATCCTTTTTTCATCGTCCAACACCTGCCACTTGAGTGGATCTTCTTCAGCAGCCCACTCTTTCACGGCCGCCTCCTGTTCTTCCCTGGGCACATACATTAAGGCCTCCTCATCTTCTCCCAGGTATAGTCCAGCAACCCACTCTGTAATCTTCTTCTCCATCAGGTCCTTTTTCGTGCCACTGGATTCTCCTCTTCCTCCGGCCCTTCGCCTTTCCAGTGGTGTTTCTTCCACCTCCTCTTCCTCTTCTACCGCCTTGAGCTTTTCTTCCTCTTTTTTCTTTAACCTCTCTCTTTCTCTGGCCATCTCCTCCTCAATCTTTTTTAACTTCGCCGCCTGTTCCTCGATCAAGGCCTTCTTCTTGGCCTCCTTTGAGGATGGCGGCGGCCTTGGCCTCCTCTTCGGCTGTGTAAGGGGAAGTGCTCTTTCCGGTACACGTGTCAACCATGATGATAGATGCACAACCAAATAACGGTTCCACTCCTCACCACTTAGACGTTCCCCCTACTTAACTTAAGACTTACTGACTCTCTATGGACTACAGAATCTTACCCTTCGTTCCAGCCAGATTACCACGGCCGACGGAAGCTTTCGCAACCACAGTCCTTGCAATCCAGACCCAGATGCCCAGCACCTGCGGTCAAACCCACCTGGCTTTCACTCCGGTTCATACCCTATCAACTAGGGGCACTAGCCTAGACTCTAACACTACAGCCGTCACTACAGAACCTGTTGCTGATCAGGAGGCATTTAAGGAGATCCCTCGTAACTCCTCAAGAATTCTTTAACGTCGCAGACAGGACGACGCGATCAGCAGGTTCTCTCAAAACGTAGACGGCCCGTTCTGCAGCCCACAGCTCAGGTTTCGGGCCTACCGTGCCACACCGAGCAGCCCGCCGGTCAGTACCGGTCCTTGGGAGGATTAGGCCTCCGGGACAGTCGAGTCGTCAGACATAGTCTTTAGCCCTACTCTGCCGGCAGGGGTTTGGTCAACGAAGCCCTATCCTTCATACACGGAGTCCTATCACCTGGACAGAAGAGACTCAACGCAGAACGAAGTACCATAGGGTGAGTGCACATCCATAGGGCGGGGGGATAGGCTGAGGGCTCGGCGAGATTATACCAACTCCAGCTTGGTCAAAATCGTGGTCAGCAGCTCCGGTCAACGCCTTGGTCAACGTGGTCAAACCCCGGTCAACGCTCCGGTCAACCCTCTGGTCAACGCCCGGTCAACCCTCTGATCGGCTATGGCTGCCGGCACCTTCTTCCTCACCAATCTCCCTTCTCTTTCTCCTCCTTCACCCTTCTTCTTTCTCGCTGTTTCTCTTTTTCTTTTTTTTTGTACACCCCCGGCTATGTCTGTCTTCACCTTCGTTTTCCCTCCTTCCTTCTTCCTGCTTCTCTCCTCTCTCCTGTGTTCCGAGCTCTGCGGCTATGGCCGCTACTTCTTCTTGGACCGCACAGCCAATCTTCAGCACAGCAGGTACGTGGTAACCAATCTTGTATCGCTCAGCCCCTCTCTCTCTCTCTCTCTCTCTCTCTCTCTCTCTCTCTCTCTCTCTCTCTCTCTTTCTCTCTCTCTCTCTCTCTCTCTCTCTCTAGCTCTAGCTCTCGCTCTCTCTCTCTCTCTCTCGTTGTTCTCTGTGCAGGTTCGCATCACCTTCCTCCGCAGCCAAGCTATGGCGGACTTCTTCTTCAAAGGTGGTGCACTTCAGCTATGGCGCCCACATGTCTCTCTCCTGCTACAACAGCGATGCGCATGGAGTATCGGGTACCAGCTCCGATACCAGTGCAATCAGACTCGCATACTTCGTCACTTCACATGCATACAAACAGGTGGGGAATCACACTGGCGCATGGCGCCCAACTCAAAGCTCGAAGATATGGAAACCAAGACACAGTTCAGATGTAAGCTCGCTTCAACAGGCTATGGTGCATCAGCACCCACACATCGCAACTCTTGCCACTGTGTCCAACACCACTGTTCACTTCACACTTCAACTCCGGATCACCCTGGATACCCCCAGGCACACACTCTGCACACACACGAATACACACCTATCACTAACCTACGGCAGCTATGGCCGCCAGCTGACACAAATCTACAAGCAGCTATGGCTGCGCTAACCTCTAGCCCACTTCGACTTCAGGCTCCTCTCCAGACCACCTCGCACAAGTCACCATGGTAGCGCTTCCGCATGGCTTCCGCAGGGATCAATGAATGGCTGTGCGCTGCCTCTTGATTTATACTTCTGTAACTCGTTGGTCTGCCCTTTTCCATCGGCCCATGGTACACACAGTCCCCTATGGTACTTGCTGCACTGGACTGGGACTGACTGGACTGTACCGCTGACTGCATGGGGACGCACTGCTAACCTACCGCTATCGTACTGCGAACGTACTGCAGTTGGCCCACCACTTGCCCACTTGCCCACTTGGCCACCTGCCTCAGTGAGCAAGCTGTGAAAGGCCACTTCCAGACCTTCCGGAAGTCTGTGGACTTGGCCTTTTGGGACTGTAGCAGCTACGACCTTGACCTTTCAGGACTGTAGCAGCTACGACTTTGACCCTTCAGGACATCTACAGCTACGACTTCTGGAACTCTCTAAGACCTCTACTCGACAGGTCTACAGATCGAATCCCTATGTCCACACAGTCTTACGACAGACAAACAACAACTCACGAAACACAGGTCAGGGGTTCAAATACTCAGGGGTCAACTCGGTACCGTACATGGGTAATCGACGGAGTCGTTTGGCACCTCATCATCTTGGGGTACTTACACAGTAATGTGTAGGCGCGCAGCTGGATATATGCTGGGAACTCCGCCGAGTATCCGACCAAATGACAAATGTGTCGGTGGTAAGGTCTGGGGATCGAACCCTGGGATCCGCATCTGCCTCTGCAAAGGTGAAAACCGTTTCACTTGATCTGAGACCCACAACTATTTTCACTGTCTGCAGGGGTGGGCCTGGTTGTTCAGCAGCAGTGGTGGTGGTTCAACAAACCCACACAGTCTGAGGTGTGATTGGCTTTAGTCTACAAGAGGACAGTTACTCATTGGGACAGCTGCTGGGGCAGTTACAAAACAGGACAGCTAGATCCCTGTGCTTGTGTTTTTCTCTTTCCCTGTAGAATGGTGATAGCAGAAGTACGCCTTTTTGAAACTAAAATTTTTCCCTGTAGAATGGTGATGGCAGAAGTATGCCTTTTTGACTAAAAAATAAGTGTCTGAGTGGTTTTCCTTTCCAGCAACTGTTTTTCATGCAGCTTCGCTCCCAAATTATTTTGTGTTTTTTTGCTTGCTTTTCCAAATGGGTTGCATAAGACAAAGTTACCTTCAATTGAACGCCAAATAACTCATGGAGTTTCATATAATTCAACTTTTCACGTACTTGTTTTGTTTATGTCTGTATGACAATCAATTGTGTATTGATTTTCATTTCAAATTGTTCTCTAGACTTCTTATGAATATGAGGCGATTGTAACACTGTATATATCGTGCGTGTTTTTGGTAATCCAAGAGCTTGTGTCTTTCTCTGAATTTCAAAAGATTTAATAACGATCGTTATTTTTGCAGTTATTTGTTCAAGTGTGTTTTTGATCGAGAGCTTGTTATATGTCACGAAGTGTTACCTATCTAGTTCTCTGATCACAATATCCTGAGTACCTTTGATAGTAACCACATCTGCGAGCATGTGATGTTTTGATGTAAAATCAAACCCTTGTAAATGACCAAAACCAGGTGATCGGATTTTACAACGGTAAGGACGATTGGTTCTGTTGCTAGTTGAACCGGTACACTTCATGTAAGTTTGTGATGAAAAAGTGGGAGTTGGTTGGTTGGTTGGTTGGGAAACGGATCTCTTTTTTCATCATCTGTTGGCGTGAATGGGCATTGTGTTCGCTTGCTGTTTTGCCAAACTTTCAGGGATTTTCAAATGAACCAACTATCAGGGCCACTTCCCAACTTCGGATCATTGGCGAAACTTAAGCAAATGTAAGTACTGCATACCCTCAAAGACAGAAAAACATATTGAAAATTTATGAAGATATTGTGGTCTGCACTGCACTGTGTAGTGTCGTGCATCGATGCAGTGCACTGATGAACCAAGAACGGGTGTGGAGAACCTACAAAAAATAGAAATCAATTTGAATCATATTCAAAAAGCTGAAGTGATTCATCAGAATTTATCAGCTGTTCTTTGCTTTGCTAGAGTTTTGGCACATTGTCATGGCAAAATGCTGACTGAAATAGAGTTTTGTCACTTTTGTGGCTTTTGCCCCACATCCATTTTTTTTTTTTTTTAAAGAAGGGTGACAACCTTGAGATATCCTTGTCAAATTGAAAGGTCCTAAATAATTCAGAAGTATTTTATTTCATTCATTTAGTTCATACTTGTGGCGCATAGGTGAGGTGCTGTTGCATACTCATGAAACACAGTCATAAGTATGTCGCAGATTCCCAGAACCGACCAGATAATACAGAGTAAGTACAATTACAGCAGAAGACTTGATACACATGAACTGACTCAAACCTGACTCAGACTGCAATCGATCTCTCACAAACATGCATCGGTGGTGTGAAAGCCCTGGCCTTGGACATGGAAGAAAAGGCCAGGGCCTACTCTCATACACAGATGAATGGAGGGGAGGAGAGACGAAGGGAGGAGGAGAGGGAGGATGACGTCAACTCAATGTTTCCAAAAATAGTATCTCAAAATGTCAGAAGTAGCAAAAGTCCGAAATGTCACGAATACAGAGTCTCACAGTGTCTCAGATATCGATCTCACAATGTCAAGATGCATCTCCAGAGGTAGATGAAATCAGATCCCAAAAGTAGTCCTCGACCTGCAGTCTCAATGTTGCTATCTCCAATATCATCAGAACTCGTAACCATCCTTCATACTCGTAGTAGTCGAGTAGGAGTAACCCAATAGTCGACTTAGACCTAGAGGGTAGGAGGAGAGAGAGAGAGAGAGAGAAAGAAAGAGAGAGAGCGGAGGAGGAAGAAGAGGGAGGAAAGGCGAAGCCTTTCTCCCTGGTATCTGGCGATGCAGCTATGGTGCTGCCGGGCTGGGCGCTGGGCCGCGGGCTGGGCCAGAGGGCTGGCGCTACTCCGCTGCCGTGCTAAATCGCGGCTCTGCTATTCCTCCTCGCTGCTGCGCTAATTCTCTCCGCTGCTCTGCTCATGCTAACGCCGAAACACTGCGCTAACCTGTAGACTAACCTCCCCACTGAGGCTGGTACCCAGCTGATATAGTGCTGGGCCGGCCTCAGTACTACTGGTGCCTTCGGGTGTGGACCGTTGGTCAGGCCCAACGGTTCAGATCCGATTCCGGAATCTGAAAGTGAAGTGGCGCATAAACTGCTCCGCCGGCCGGTCCTACCGATGGACCGGTACCTGGCCTAACCCAACTAGCCGTTGGGTCTGGTGGGGTCTAAACTAGGCCGACCGGACTCTAATCTGAACCGACGGTTCCTAGGCCTACCTGGACCTGGCTGGGACCGTCGTGACCCGGTACCTAGGCCTAGCCCGTGCCTACTACAGAACCGGGCCCTAACTGGGGCCCTTGTGGTATCTGTATGCCGCACATTCCCCCCCTTGAAGACCGAGCTAACTGCGAGGGTGAAGCTGTCTGTCCGATGTCCGTACGGGACGGGCGGGTTGAGCAGCTTCCTTAGCAAGTCGCTGTTTTTCATAATGCGCGTAGATGAGGGGTGTTGTCGCCTTCAGGTCAGCTCGTGAAATCCAGTGTGTGTCGTCGGGATCGCATTGCTTGAATGTAACTTTGTACTGCATCGGCTTGTTGTCGTGCTTGCGATGAGCAAGGACACGGTCGACCTCCTGGTGACCGTCCATCGAAGGAGGGTCGTGGGACCGTCTGCCTGGGAATTCCGTTCGTGAGGCTGGAGTGTAGACCGCCAACTTCGAAGTGTGAAATACAGGGTGGACCGTCATATGCGGGGGAATCTCGATTATGAAAGAGGGACCTGCAGGGTCGTCGCCAGCTGCTGAAGTGACCTTCCATGGCCCAAAGCACTTAGGGAGGAGCTTGTGCGAAACATGCTGCTCGAACGCAAATTCCTCAGAGGTGACCCAAAAAAGGTCGCCAGCGTGGATTGGACATGGGATGCAACGCCGGTTCGCTTGCTGCTGTATACGGACCTGAGCCTTTTGCATATTTGCGCGGGCTTTGGCCAGCAGATCCCTATACTTCCGTGTAGAAGCGGGGGTGCAAGCGGTGTCGATATCGGCTGCCCGTGGAAGCAAAATGTTTGTGAAAATATGGCCTTTCCGCCCACCGTGATGCAACTCGAATGGAGTCACGCCGATCGCCGGGTGCACCGAAGTGTTATAGGCGAGCGCGATGTCGGGAAGACGGTCAACCCAGTCCTTTTGCGCAGTCTCGTGCGGAGCATCATCTGCGCAGTCTGGTGTGCATGTTCCATTTGCCCTTCTATTTGAGGATGTCGTGCAGAACTCAGTTTCATGCTGGTGCCGGATTCCACCATGAGTGTTGTCCAAAAGGCTGACATGAAACATTTGTCGCGGTCGCTGACGATGTCTTCCGGAACATCGTGGCTGCAAAACCAGCCGGTATGCAAAAGTCGTGCGAGCTCGAGAGTTGTCGCGTGATACTTGCATAGAAGAAATCGAGCGTACTTGCTCAAACGGTCGACGGCCGTGAGAATACCATCATGGCCAAGGCGATCGTGAGGGAAAGGACCGGTCACATCCATAGCAATGGAGAGACCTGGTTCCCGTGGAATCGGCAATGGTTTCAGTTCGTCGTATGGGAGCTGATGGCGCCCTTTGTTGCGATGGCAAACTGCACATGACTGAATGTACCGGTTCACGTCGCTGAGGATGTCTGGCCAGTGAAATCGTTGGCGGAGTCGTGCAAGTGTGCGTGCGACACCAAGGTGTCCCACGAGCCGTGAATCGTGGTATTCGCCAAGGAGGCGAGTGCGCAAGATGCGGTCTTGGGGAACACACAACAAATCCTTGCCTCACATATGGAGAAGCAAGTAGCCGTCAACAATGCGATAATTGCTTGCCGGCGAGTGATCCGATGATAAGTCCGCGTAGAGTGTGGAGAATCCCGGATCCGTCTTATAGCCATTTATGGAATGTTGTTGCAGGTCCTCGTCGAGGCCGAATGTGGAGTGCACCAAGGCGCAAAGATCGGGTCTTCGCAAGAGAGCATCCCCTGCCTTGTTTGAGAGGCTCGGAATATGCTTGGAGGTGAAGTGGAACTGGTCAATGAAATACATCCAGCGACCGATCGTGCTGCTCACCGTGTCTTGCGTCTTGTAATAAGTCAACGAATTATTGTCCGTTGTCCACGTGAATCGTCAACGCCCGAGGAGAAACTGACGCCAACGCTGAAGTACCGGGACGAAAGCTAGTAGTTCCTTCTTCCTCTCATCATCAAGGAAATTGATGGGCGGCACCTTTTGGTTGAAGTAAAAGTGAGGCCAACGCTTAAGTACAGTGACGAAAGCTAGCAGTTCCTTTTTCCTCGCATCATCAAGGGAATTGATGGGCGGCACCTTTTGGCTGAAGTACTCAACCGGGTGCCAGTATGTGCCGTCATGTTGTTCCAGAACTGCGCCAATGCTGTGGCCGAAAGCATCCGTAGTTACTTTGGTTGGCAAGGTCGGGTCATAGATGCTCAAGACGGGATCTTGAAGCAAGGTCGTCTTCAGCGTATGGAACGCGTGCCGGACTTCGTCGTTGAACTCGAAGGGCACCAAAGGGGACTGAAGTTGCGACAATGGTGTAGCGATCCGTTGGAAGCTCTTGACCAAGCGCATGTAGTATTATGCTAAGCCGATAAAGGAGCGGATGTCGGTAGTACACACGAGGTCCGACCAATCTTGAATGACTTGTACTTCGTCCGCGAGCGGACGAATGCCTTGCGACGTAACATAATGGCTCAAGTACTCCAACTCTTGCTGGGCAAACTCGCACTTGTCGCAGTTTGCCTTGTTCTTGGCGATACGGAGCCGCTCCAAAACGGGGCGAAGGTGCTCGAGGTGCTCGTCCAGCGACCGGCTATAAACCAAGATATCATCGAGGTAAATGAGTACGGTGCGGTCGAGCAGGTCGCGGAATTCTGTCATCATAACCGCTTGGAAAGTAGTCGGGGCATTGGTGAGACCGAAAGGCATGACGATCCACTCAAAGTGCCCATACCGCATCTTGAACGCGGTTTTGTACCGATCTCTTGGCTGGATCTCGATCTGGTGATAGCCGGATTTGAGGTCAAGCTTTGAGAAGTACTTGGCGCCGCCTAGTCGCTCGAGGAGATCATCGATCCGCGGGGGAGGGCCAACGTTCTTGATCGTTTGCACGTTAAGTTTTCGATAGTCGATACACAAACGACGGTCCTTGTTCTTCTTCCAGACGAAGAGAACAGGAGCACCGTATGGCGAACAGCTAGGGCGAATCCAGCCCTTGGCCAAGAGGTCGTCTAGTTGTGCCCGAAGCACTTGAAGCTCCTCTTCGCTCATGTGGTAAATACATCCGCGCGGAGGTAAGGCGCCGTCCTCGAGAGTGATCCCATGGCGTATGGGCCGATCCGGTACTACTCCCACAGGAGCTTGGAAGACATCCTCATAGTTGTCCAAAAGCTCAATGATGCGTGGGTCCGATGTGTCCGTCTTGGGCTGATCACCGGGTGGGGGGGCGTGAAGAAAACACATGCCCATCTCCTCGATGTCGTGCTGGCTGATGGATTGGCGAATGCTCCCCACGGAGACCACGTGACAACCAATCGAAGGATGAGGAAGCGGCATCGTGCACAGGACTAGTTCGCCACACCGATCACAAACGTGAACGGTGCGTTGGAAGAAGTTTACCGGATGGTCTTCGCTTTGCAGCCACGACATGCCGAAGATCATATCGAACTTAGTGTCCAAGATGTCGAATGACACGGCCTCACATGCTAGCGGGGCAAAAGACACGGGCACGGAGTCAAGTGGTCAAATTCCCGAAGGCGTATTCGACAACCTAAGATAAAGCTTAATATTAAGCTTGAGGATCTGAACTTCAGAATCGCATCTTTCCCCGCCTGATTCTACCAAGTAACGAGTGGGATATGCACTTTCCTCTCCATCTCCCTCATTTTCACTTTGTCTCCATCGCCTTCGTCGTCCACGTCGTCTTCTTCCTCTCGAATACAGCACACCCTTACCGCTCATGGTCTGATAGTAGTTGGGGCGGTCAAGAACTGCTAATCAAAGCCTGCTTTGAACTTATACTTGCCATGCTCACACGGGGCCATGCTAATCTTTTCTGTATTGTTCCAATTTTAACGGATGTCCCGAGGGAATGTGCCATGGCCTATGGATAGTGATTCGAGTTATCAGCATTGAAATGGCCAGCTCCAGGTCATTCAGAATGTATTTTATTTATTTATTATTATTATTATTATTATTTTATTTCTTTATTCCTCTGACCACACCTGAATTCCGAACTTGGGCCCGTCTTTCAACAATTGATGGGTGTACTAATTGAGCTAGGCCCATTGGTACTGTCAATTGCCTTGGGATTGGTACCAGCCTACTGCAGAGGTTGCCTCTCAAGGCTACAGCCCGGGGAGCAACCATGCCCTGAGATTTTCAATCACCTGCACATGGCCATAACTCACACAACATGCCCCCACAGATGGATGACACTGAAGGGCGCGACCTATGCTCTTTGTCGTGGCTATTCCGACTCCGCCACTGGTAAGAGGATGCAGGGCCAGCCGCACAGCGTGCAGCGTGAGCCCAGGTGAAACAGGTCCCGGTGCAAATCTTCATGGTAGTAGCAAATGTTCGAATGAAAGCTTTGAAAACCGAAGCGGAGAAGGGTTTCATGTGCACAGCTATGCAGTCTGCACCGCTGTGGACCTCCGTACCGTGCCCTGTGCCGCTCCGTCCGGACACAGTTTGCATCTTTCTGGTCCCAACTGGCATGCTCACACTCAAAACCCCTTTCTGCAGATCGCGGGTGGCGGACAGCTGCCCTGCAGCAAATCATGGTTGGCGGATGGTGGTTCCCGCCACTTGATTTCTTTTGCCTCGTTGGCTATGCACCCACCAGTTGGCACATACGTTGACTCCTTGGCCCGCGTCCTGGACCAGGCAGAAATAGAGAGACTTTACCATCCCCCGAAGTGCGTAGTCAAGCTAGCCTGCTCTGTATCACTCCAATTCTTAACGAATGTCACAAAGGACCCAGGCCCGTATTTTTCAACAGTTTCGGGGTGCACGAAATGTGCGACGACTGCTGGCCCTCCCACACAGCGCCGACATCAATATTGGTGCTGCGTCCCAGAAACAGGGACCGACAACTAAGAAAGGAAAATAGAAATAAAACTAAACTTCAAAATACGAACATCAGGGACCGCTGCTTTGGGGAGGGAGGCCATCGGTGCCTCCTCTCGGTTCTGTCAACCGGGCCCATGGATGGGCCAGCAACAAAACCAAGGGGGATAGCCCTGTCAGGCCCTCAACCCCTTGGCATCTTCAACCGCTCTAATGCTCCATCGCGTCGGTCGCTGCCCTCGATCCCGGTACCTCTGCTTTGAAAGTCTGTCACCGTAACCAATAATACTAGGTCCAAGGTTGATCTTAGACTTAGCGAACACCTATGTAAGTGGGTACCATGCAGCGAGCGGATCCACTGAAGCATTCCAAAGCCACACCCTGGCCTGTCAACTAGGCCCAAGGCTGACCTTAGACTTAGCGAACACCTATGTAAGTGGGTACCATGCAGCGTGCGGGTCCACTGAAGCATTCCAAAGCCACATCCTGGCCTGTCAGCTAAGTCCACGGTTGTCAACCTTCGGTGTCCATCGCGCGGAGGTCCCTACTTTGCGTTCTATTTTCTCTCGCATGCTCCAATCACCGCCTAGAAGCAACATTACGGCCTAATGACGTCTTCCGTACGAGCGCACACACATCATGGTCACTTCGACATAGAGAAAAACTCTTCCTAGTTTTAATTAAAGAGAATCAAAAGTTTGTCGGCGGGAACGCCGATTCTATGACATCAAAATAAGAATCATCACGCATGCCTCAAAATTGCGCGCCCACACACTCTCTACTTTCAGTCAACCATTCAGTCAGCGTGAACAAAACGCAACCGCGACTTCGCACGGTGTATTCAAATTTTGAACAAAGCTTATTTTTTGTCACTTGCAAAAACCAGGGCGGATACCCTTGTAAGGGTATTCGCGCCAACAGATTATCGGACCTTATTTAGCGACGCCCCCGTCGCTTTGAATGATCAAAAGCTATCAATTCATCCATAACTCCAGATGCTGACGAGAAAAGTTCCAATCCGATTTGCCGACCGACTCCGTTTGAGTGTCTTACCAGATAGTACCCGACATGGCTAGTTGTTGCCAGGGCTCCAACCTGGGTCTCCTGCGAACGGAGGTGTACTAGATCAATACTACAACTTAAAGTTCATGTTGAGTGGTTGTCGGTAATCCTCTCCCTTTGTCCTAGACATCTGTCGGCTTATCGTTGGGTGTCCTGTTTAGTCATCGTCCCGCGTACGGGTCATAACTCAGGATGTGGGCCCTAACAGAGACCTTTTAAAGGCATTATCGCCTTTCTCACAAAATATTCACAAAAATATATAAGTTTTATCGGAGATCCCTCCTGCAGTCTAGTATAGGAAGGTCAAGTCTCCATCTTGGCCCACCATAGTCTAGTTTATCGAGCCAGATCTACGGCCCGCTGCGTTGTTATATTAGCGTCAGTGCCCTTGTTGGTTGCGCAACGTTAGGCAATCTTTCCTAATAGAAACTGTATCAGTATTTTTCCAAAAAAACACGACAGACTCGACTCTTATCCCTCCGACATCCCGCAGGAGTAAGACTATCCGAGGCGACCACACCCCTCAAGCCTTACCCTTTGGTGAGACGTGGGCCCGCTGCCAGGTTGTGCCGGTCAGCAGCCAACACTGGGGGTTGCGCCCCAGTGATGCCAGTTTAACCCCCAGCTGGGTCTCTCATATATACCTTAAGATTAACATTATAGTGGCTGGTCGGTGTGTCGCAATAAACTCAGGCCTATTGCGGGACTGCACAGAGGTCCGTTTTACTCAAAAGGTATTTACCAGTTCTCTATGGGACAACACAGAGAGTCTGGCGTCCTTTTCAAAATCCACAAAAAAATCACCGCCAGATTCACAGGGCCGTGGCCTCCCACTTGATCAGAGTAAAGCAGACCACACATCTTACAGACATATCTCAAATTTCACCAATTTGCGACCTTCCAAAATTTCACCAATAAATAACCAGTTTCTTGGTCTTTCTCGTCAGACTTTATCATCCAAACTGCTTACCATGCCATTTCAAATCATTTAACCACCTTCCACTTTTGAGGGGGAATCACTCATAAAATCTCACAACCACCTCCCTCATGGAGGAGAGTTAACCATAAGACACTCTCTACTAAGAGACCAACTTGTGGGTCCTCACCTCAACTGAACAAATAACATTCGGCATGGACAAGCGTTTGAGTCTCAAAAGACTCCTAGATCCCTTGGGATTTTCATACCCTTTCCACCAAACGAACTGCGCTCCCCCTTCTTATACTCGACCCTATCGTCTGTCCGTAGGCAGATCGCGCGAGTATAACGAAGAGTAGACAGTTTACACCTTTCACATTCACAAAACACACGAGATGTATTATGTGCATCTTTCACACAAAATCATCATACATAAGGAAAAGTCCACACATGGGAAGTGATTGTGATTGCCAAACAAAGGAAAAAAGATAGTCTGAAAGTTTTCAAGTCTCAATATACACTTAGAGATGGGATATCCCAACTCAAAAACCTGTAACAAAATAGTCTCAATGGAGGAGCAATCGCGCCCCTCAACTCAAAGGAAACCAAGTAAACCCAAAATATATTCCAGTGCCTAACAAGTAAAACAAGGCCCAACATGCCTTAATCAATCAAATGCTTAAGGCGACCTCGGGTCAGAACTTGAATGCTGCGTATATTTCCCCTCAGGGACCACTATCAAAGTTAAACTAGTACTTCTGGTAAGATCACGTCCTCAACGTGATTACTTAGTGCACTCAAGCCTATACTCTAAGTCATACCCTCCACAACTCTTACCCTCAGCGACCCACACTCGCGCTTGTACCATGATCACACTGCCCATTCTACCCTAGGGTAGACAATAGAATCTGAAATGAAGATTTCCAAGTGATTTTGTAAACTCTCAGGATCTAATCATATATACATACACACTCCGGAATGCACACCTACTCTAATTCATACAGTATACAACTAAGATTCTACCAACTACGTATGGAGTTGGGGCACATTAACGGTCAGTCCGCTATCTTAGCTTCTACGTCAGTGTATATACAGTTGAACTTACTAAGAAAAACAACCCCAGATGGCCCTACGACAAACCTTTAGACTGAAATCTCCTAAACACAGGGATCGGGGTCAATCGTATTGCATGTCACTATTCCTTCTTTACCCTGGTCCTTTTTTTCCTTTCCTACAATCTCCGGTCACCTCACCCATCCTCTTTTCGTATTCTTGACCACCGTGCTTATTCCCATTCGCCACCTCGACTGCTGCCATTATGCCCCTTTCTTTTTTGAATTCTACTTATGGTTTTGCTGACGCACATCGCGACCTCCAGCGCCTCGCCTTTCGCCTTCACGGCCTCCATTGCCACCATGTCTGCCATTCCTGCGACCTCTTCCAATACCTTGCCCTCGACCTCCCTTGCTTGCTGCACTGCCCTGTGACGCTTGCTGTGCTGGTGGATGGGGCGACCCTATAAGCCGGGTTTGGTTTGTTGGAGGTCCAGGCGCTATCAAGTTCATTGGCGGGTCGACATGAGGTCCATATCGGCTTACAGGGTCTTGGCCACCTAGTGTCCAAGGCATATACATAGGCCATGGGCCCACCGGATTGCATGGCAACCACCACCTATATGATACCGGGCCGATCGGAGGGGGCTCGATTGGTGCAAAACTGCTCCCTAGCCCTTGTGGAGCAGCCGTCACATGTCGTGAACACTGCCCCTTTCCAGTACCTTGACCTCCCTGGGCCAGGTTTCTCGCCTTCCGCTGAGCCTTCGTCAGCTTAGGAGGCTCATGCTCCTCTGCTTCCTTAACTATATCCTTACCTCCTTCCCTCTCTTGAACGTCGAACCACCTTTTATGGACCTTCATGAGGTGGGAAACACCTTGGTCGCCATCTATCTTCTCCTTTCCTTTCCCATCAGTTGGCTTGCTTGATGTTCCTTCCGAGATTTTCCGCTTGCCCTTTCTGGCCTCTTCTAGTTGTATCATCCTTTCTTCCAATACCCCCATTTGTCTCCGTATGCCACTTAGTTTGCCTTGTGTTGGCGCATCCCCGATTACTTACACAGGGCTACCACAATGTTGGCTCTGCATTCGATCTTTTGAAAATCTTACCCTTTTCCAGTTCGCCCCAAGTTCGCAATTTCAACATGAGGGTATATATCTCCTCACTCAACTCCTCACAGACAAATAATGGCAACATGCTGCACATTGCTTTCTCGTCCCACCCCTTCATGAGGCTAAGGTTATGGTAGTTGCGCAGGAAGTCAGACAAATTTCTTCCTCGAAACAGCAGGGCCTGGAGATCTGGGGTCATCGAGTCGTGCACCGACTCATGCAGCAGCACCTTCGTGAGGCATGAGATCCTCCAGAGCAGGACCTTGGCCAAACCACTCTCTTCAACCATGATGCTACAATTGGCCTGGCATATATGACAAGCAACGGAACATCAGTTTGTAGCCTGAGACGCTAAAAACAAATAGGGGTAAATAACATTGTCAATACTCAATTACACTAGCTCTTTCATTGCTCGTTTGACAAGGCTTTAAACTCCAGTTATCCTTGTTCTAACCGTCAGGGTACAACGAGGAGTATACAACCTACGCAAATATAAATTATTTAAAACAAACTATAGATTGATAGCAGAAGTTGTTACAACTGTCTCTAGTCACTGTGCTCGTAGTCGATAGTAAGATAGTCTTAGACGAGCCTCTAAGAATTTCGGTCAAATGATGGACGAACTTACTAACTATAGAGGCATCCGTTGCTGCTCGGAGCTCACTCCAATCTTCAACCTTTACATCTGGCTCATGGGAGCAGGCATAGGCGTCCACAATATTGGTCATATTTTGAAGCCCTTGACTAGGGGGTAGACACCTTAAATCTACGTATCGGCCATATATCATCTCACATGTTTAACGCCTATACCTATATTCTCGCGTCCTCAAAGCGGCTTCTGTTGCTGCCTTTATCCTTGCTCGTCCCCCGAAAAACTATTCTATGAGGAACTCGGGCAGGACGGAGCGTAACGGCGTTGAAGGAAGCACAAACTCTCTGACCCACTTGACCTTTATATGGGTCGACACCTGCTCTTCTCCTTCATGAAACTTTTCCCTTGCCCATTCCGCCGCAGTTGCCTCAGTTATCCTAAAAGATTTTGCGAGCAGGCTCCCATGCCCAAGTGTCAGCTCAATCCCATACTTTACCCAAAATGATGATGATGCGTACAAAGTTACTCTCACGATCACACCGTCTTCATCATCATCAAAGCCAAATTCAATCCAGACAAAGATATCAATACCTAGCGATACGCCCCACCAGGAAGAGATATATTTTTCTTCCTTGACTCGCCTTCGCAAAGACATCTGGAGTCCATCCTCTCTCTCAACTAGCCGGGTCATATTGGGATTCTCCCCAGCATATGGCATCTTGACTTGCCTTTGTTTGGTCCGGGTTCGGCCCATTACAAACAACGTCCAACATACACCTTCCGTTATTATGCTGAAACCCTCATACAATCTCACTCTTGAAGTTTAAACTTCGAGGTATCTTTTACTAAACTTTGTTTATTCCAACGTTTACAACCATCCAACCTAAATAAAGATAATAGCAATAACACCTTGCAATAGTAATACCCTTGCGAATATCTAAACTCGTAACAATTATTACCAATGAAAATGATATAGTACTTTAGTGAACGAAGAAACAAGCAGTAGTTATAACTTTAATGACCAACCAAATTTATATATATGCAACACAAGGACAAAGGGGCTATACTTATAACAAATAATAACATGCTATGATCAAAATGCAATTTGCCAACAATAAGCGCCCTCAGATACATTAACAATGAGAGCATTAAACTCTACTCTCTGGTGTTGACAGAAATGTATTGTGCCGAGGGGCAGCGCAATCCCTTTCAAAATGGATAACATCTTGAATTCCTGAGCCCTGCTCAAGAATCAAGCCTCACTGCTTCTCCCTCCGATTCCAACATTTGTTCCTTGTAGACCCTTGTCGATAAAGTAGACAACCTCACCATACATGTTTCTGGGATGGTTTATCTCTTCGCATGCAGATGAACCCGCTTGACACAAAAATAGTTGGGGATTCACCCCCTACCTCTCTGTGGCATGTAGTAGCTTCCCTTATAGGCCATTGTCTAACAAGGCTCAAACACTTTCCTCCTACTCAGTAGTAGTGTAGTACCACAAATGATTTAATGACAACACCCCACTATGGACCAGGAACACAGTTCCAACGTGGGTCTCACTACTACCTACAAGACAAGATTATAACTTCTTCAAAATCATCTCTTAGGGAATAATAACATAATTTGTTTTCCCAAGGAACTGGTCACCCCATTCACCTCCGTACTCGCATCAAACGTGGATTCTGTGTAGCGTATCTACCCCCTTCTTAAAAGATCAGCCCATGCATATGGATTCAAAAAAATTAGATATGAATGGACAACTCAGATTGACTGACTTTATATAAATAGATCCAGAGAGATCGTATTTAATATATAGGAATCAAGTAGGTAGGTTATGTGGCTAGTCACAAATGAATAAGACTAAGACAAAATGACATTGGATACATAGTATTGCATGAGTCAACACTTGAATAGGCTTTACTTAAATGAATGTTAACGCAAATGGAAAAAAATAAAATCATAGATAGGCTCAAAGGTATAAAATGATAAACTTGAATTCTTAGTTAAAATGAACATTTATGGTTTCCTCTAGACGAGTTTTTTGGTGAGAGGAAAATACCTCTTCCTCACCCAAGTCATTTCCTATCGCTAGCGTACCATGGCGTTGTCATGACAACGTAGGTAGCTTAGCCACCGTGTTTCAAATACCAAAGATCCTTGCTCGGACAACCGAACGTACAGAGTCGCATTAATTCAAACGATGGTCAGTCTAGGACATTTCATACGCATAGCTTCGTCCGTACTACTCCATGGCACCTTGATCCGTAAAATTTTAAATGGAGTTACCACTACTAGGTCCCAAAATACACTTGAATCCCTACCATACACCGTCATCCAATAGTGCAATCCCACTACAACCATCATCACATCACTCACTCATCACTCAATTATCTATCACCATTAATAAAGATTGTCGTTTCGCCTGGATCATCAGTCTGCTTTTAACCTGGGTTCGTTCTCTAAGGACCCCGGTAGGCAGCCGAGATCCCCGGCAACGACGCCACCTGTCGAGCGCATCGGTCCCGCAGGGGGACCCTCCCGGCTGCGTCACGCAGGATTTTGCAGGACTTCGTCGTGGAGTGCGGGTTGCCGCTCCGGCCGAGTGCGCCAGCCGTACCTCTCGCGATCCCCTACGAGAGGAGGGTCACGCAAGGCACGTCTTACCTCCACCTGCGGGAGTTGTCGCCATCCCTTGGGTGGGCGTATCCCCTCCGAGCTACCGAACCACGTGCGAAAGTTTTTCATATGCAATCACAGAGGTGGCCTGACCGAGGGCGTTTCTCGTTCGCTATAGCATAGGGGATACGCGTGGTCAACGCCCCTTAATCGGACCCGCACACGAATCGACGCATTGGGGGGCTGAGGTCCCAAGCACGACTCGTCGTCGGTCGACTAGGACGGATCCTACATACCACACGTTACACCACAACACTCACATGCACGGAAGGACATAAAACAAACAACACAACAACACTCCTAGTCCGTTCAGTCTCCGACCCATAACCTTTTAAAATGGAAGTCGGTTAGGCATCACGTGTGAGACTTGAGATAAAATCACACAGGCGCAGGGCTTTCTCATATCGACTAGCCATGCAAGCATACACAAGCAGTCGTTACGATGGAGTATTGTGTAGTACCCAAAATCATGCGACCCTCGATGATCTCGGGGGTCACATTTCGACACTTAAGTGTCGGCTGACGCGCACCTTGGAGTACCCAAAATCATGCGACCCTCGATGATCTCGGGGGTCACATTTCAACACAACAACACTCCTAGTCCCTTCAGTGTCCGACCCATAACCTTTTAAAATGGAAGTCGGTTAGGCATCACGTGTGAGACTTCAGATAAAATCACACGGGCGCAGGGCTTTCTCATATTGACTAGCCATGCAAGCATACGCAAGCAGTTGTTGCGATGGAGTATTATGTAGTACCCAAAATCATGCGACCCTCGATGATCTCGGGGGTCACTCAAGTGTCGGCTGACACGCGCCTTGGGGGGGTTAATCTCTCGACGCTAGACAACCGCCAAGGCGGTTAATCACCACACCCTCTTCTGCACCCTGTGGAGAGTGGGTGGTACACAGGTTGATACATGTGGTGTCAATCGTCTCTTATTATCGTGGAGACCAGTTCCACTATTCAGGGCGTGGAGAGAACTCAAGGGGTTTGACTTTGACGACTGCCACAGACTATAACGTCGAACTATAAAATTCTAAAAAACAAAAGGATAAAAGGGGAATCTCCCTTTTCTCTCAACACATAATCTGTTTAACCCTTGCACACGGTCACAATAGGCCACGCGAACACCGAACGAGTATATGTATACATATATATAGAAGGTTATAAATATGTGACGATCACTTTTCACAATCACAGTGGGACTCCTCTCAGCCATATATACTTAAGTGATCGCAGGCAGTCAAATCCAAAGTCCGAACCACCAAACATACCTGCAATACACGGGGTCAACTTCAACCATTCTTTGCGCTCACACCCCTCGCTTTAGCCATACAAGCCTCACTCTTTGTGCAACTCTCAAAATAAAATGTCCAACATCTTTATTAAATGACCATTCAAATAAACTCCGGGTAAAAACACAACGAAACAAATCAAACCACAGGGCTAAAACCTTTAGGTTGAGTGGCAAGAGTGGATTGGAGTTGAGTCGAAAATCGACGAATCGGCAACCGACTTGTTATCAATGATAACAGAAGATGATCCTCATCGGATCAAGCTAATACTAGGCCAAATCTTGAATCAATTTGAATAAAGGTGACCTGCAATGCAGCACAGGCCAGTGCCGAAGCCATGCTTCAGTGATCATGAAATAAGCCTATCTTCCTAACTAGCCTCTGATGTTTATAAAAGAATGTCAGAAATTTCGGCAGTATATCCCTTAAACGAGGGCAGACTGTTGAATCCTCAGGTTTTAAAATACCTCCTTTAAAATATAAAAAATTTCGGCAGCGCTTCCCGTAGGAAAAGTGCCTTTTCAGAATTTTCAGGTGTTCAAAAATGACTAACTCCTTCAGAGCTGTAAAATTTCAGCAACGCTTCCTATAGGAACATGAGACTGCCAAGATTTATACAAAGCTGAAAATGCAAAGACCAAGTATAACTATACTTGGGACTTAACTTTTGACACTTACGTGATAGTTAGAACCGGAGATAGTCTGCACGATCCCTTCTTGAAGATGGCATCGTGAGCTAACACCGATCCAACTCTTGTCAGTTCTATCTTATCCCAAGTTTTCCTCCCAGCATCCATCTCACCTACCTATAGCTCCAACACTCAGCGAGCATCTAAAGCAACTAACCTACTAAAAGAGAAGTCCCCAGAGATAGCCCCAAAAGCATACACAGGTGAGTGTGACAACATCTCTTGCCAACCCTCAGGTTCCTTTCCAGGTCACATAGTTCGTTCAAAAACCCTTGTTATTCTCTTCTACCCTTCTTTACATAAGACATAGGATCAGCCAACTCAACTTATGATGTGACTGACCTGCCAGTTTATATGACTAGGTCACACCAACTTATGGTGCCCTAGTCTGGTAGCACAAGTGTACGTAGCGCATATGACCAAATCACACCAACTTATGGTGTGACCAGTTTCTGCCTAGATGATTGACATAAGGCGTATGACCGGGCCGCACCAACTTATGGTGAGGCTGGTCAGCCTGAACGCTCGGCATACACAAAGAACCGAACCTCCTCAACTTATGAGGGGCAAACCTTAGCCTAAACAAACGACAAAAGACATATGACTAGAACACACCAACTTATGATGCGCCTAGCCAAAGAGTGACATATGACGTAGAACCAAGCTACCCAACTTATGAGTAGTCCAGCCCAGCCTAGACAAAACCACATGCGCAAATGATCGAACAACCCGCAACTTATGCGTTCGCCCAGCCTTCGCAATACAACCATGTTCAACGGATAAACATAGGGCATAGAACTCACCACACCAACTTATGATGTGATTAGCCTTTGCCTGAACGAGTGATATAAGGCGTATGACCGGGCCGCACCAACTTATGGTGAGGCTGGTCAGCCTAAACTTTTGGCATACACAAATAACTGAGCCACCTCAACTTATGAGGGGTCCAACCTCTGCCTTAACAAACGATGAAAGGCATATGACCAGGACACACCAACTTATGATGTTCCTAGCCAGCCCACACAATGACGTATAGCGTAGAACTAGGCTACTCAACTTATGAGTAGTCTAGCCTGCCTAAACAAGCAACAAGCGCGTATCACCGAGCAACCCGCAACTTACGCATTCGCTCAGCCTCCGCAACACAACTACATTCAATAAGTAGAGTCACAATTTCTTTCTGTCTTCAGACGAGTGGTTAGGTCACCTCAACTTATGAGGGTCCCTACCCAAACATCGGTTATGTTTAGAAAAAGAAATAGCTAAGCTTTATATACCTCTCTGCTTTTGTGTTATCAGGGGCATAAGACCAACTACCCAACTTATGGATAAGTTAGCCTGCCCAAAGTTACCACTCAATTTTATACTCTGAATCTTATTTCCTCCTCTGCTTATCTGCTACCGGCTTATATGGCTAGATCTCCCAACTTATGGCGTCCAGCCTGCCAATGATATACATAGTATGTAGTTATATCAGATTATATACTCAGGTTCCACTTATGTTCGCGGCTCATGACTTGATCACACCAACTTATGGTGTCACTAGCCTGCCAAAACAAGTAGACATAAGGCATAAGACTGATCCACACCAACTTATGGTGGGGTCAGTTTCTGCCTAGACAATCGACATAAGGCGTATGACCGGGCCGCACCAACTTATGGTGAGGCTGGCCAGCCTGAACATTTGGCATACACAAGGAACTGAACCACCTCAACTTATGAGGGGTCCATCCTTTGCCTGAACAAACGACGATAGGCATATAACTAGACCACACCAACTTATGGTGTGGTTAGTCAGCCCATACAATGACGTATAGCGTAGAACCAAGCTACTCAACTTATGAGTAGTCTAGCTCAGCCTGAAACAAGCAACAAGTGCGTGTGACTGAACAACCCGCAACTTATACGTTCGCTCAGCCTCCGCAACACAACAACAAATAATGTTACAATCTCATTCTGTCTGAATTCACACAGATGATCTGACTTTATCATACATGCTTGCCAATTTTACCTTTCAGATCATGTCCTGAATTCAAAACAAAGAAAGGCAATTAGCTTTCTCAGTCATATTTATAGCCACACAATAGCAAAGGGCAATACAATTTAAGGGAAGGGATCACACGCGTAAAACGCGCGTTATACCAAAGTGTTCCCTGCCTCCAGAACCCTGCCTGGGCTCCGGGAGAGCTCCCACAATCGGTGGGTGGACCTCCCACAAGGTCTTGCTGCGGTCCTACGGGTTGCAATCCCTCCTGCCGCCTTCCTCTCATAACCTTGGACTAGACTTAGAGTACGAAAGGCAGAAGGAGGGGTTTCAGACGCTCGAAATACAAGAGAGGGCCAACTCGACTTATGTGAGAGGGCCTTATAATCTTCAATCGCCTGAGGGCCCCGCAATGATGGCCAAAAGAATGCAGTGAAGTCGGTTGAGCCACGACCAAAACGCAAGTAGCACTTCCTGACAGTCTCTCAAGTTGCAGCAGTAACCTGTTCGCAAAAGCCTGATCGCACTCTCAAACCGTCATACTCCAACCGCTGACCAAGGAGGCAATGCGCAGTACAGAAAACACACCGTTCAAATAGAACACGCTTGCGTGCTCTACTTGAAACACAGTAATTGCAGTCGAGCTCAATTGGATGCTGCTCGCACAACGATTGAAAACTTCAGCAATACGGCAAGGTGTGGTCAATGCAGCGATCCGCCTGATACGAGCTCAACCAACAAGACCCAACATTTAGCAACACATGGACGTTGTTGCAAGCTCAGTTCTCCCACTGCGATAGTCTATTGCCACCAACAGCAGCCAACACAGGTCTCGCTGTCATAACAGCTTGAGCCAGCAATAATATCAGTGAAAACTCAATAGCTACATGGCTCACCCACTACCCCTTCAATGCTGCACCAGCCTGAGAGAAACGGCAGCCTCACCAATAGTGCAAATAGCAAGGACACAGCAGTTTGGACCGGCAACAGTAACCTCAACAGTATGAACTCAGTAAGATCCTATTACGACAACAACCAAATACTCAGTGGCAACGCCCGGAAGTTGAACAACAGCTGTAGTGAAATCCGGAAGCAAGTGGCCACAACTTGATACTTACTGATCACTGAGCACCACCCTGTTGAGGTAACAGCAGCCCCCTTTGAACACGCATCAACAGCAGTGCCCTGTGGAGGCAGCATTACCACAACGCAGGGTGGTGCACAGCGAAGGCGTAGCTGAAAGTACAGTGAACACACAGGCAGTGTCCTTATCTTTTTAGGACTGCTGAAGAAAGGATCGTTATAGAGGGTTTAGGGTTTAAGGTTTTTGTGGGCAATACATAGGTATGTAGAAATAGTGGGCGAGCTCTTTCTAGGAGAAATAGCACTATCTAGCAGAACTGGTTTTCAGATCTGAGAGGAAAGAGAGAGCCATGGCAACCTGACAGTCAATCCTCCACCAAAGGTGGAGCAATCAATGCTGCTCAGGGGTCCTTCGGCCGAACGGAAGGAAGCGTGGGTGTCTTTTGTGATATAATGTATATTTTGACTTGCCGGGGGAATAGGAACCGGACTGACGCATACCTTTCTCGGCCTTTTGGCTAAGATCAAGTGTAGTATCTGTTCTGATCAGTTTAATATCTGATCCGTGACCCATCGGGTCACACGATATTAAA
>BFEA01000186.1:348670-360651 GCA_003427395.1 Chara braunii
CTCTCTCTCTCTCTCTCTCTCTCTCTCTCTCTCTCTCTCTCTCTCTCTCTCTCTCTCTCTCTCTCTCTCTCTCTCTCTCTCTCTGTCTCTCGTGCTCTGTCGTACTTCGGCTATGGCGGCTTCTTCCTTCTTCAGCTTGCTGGCGTGGACAACGGGAACCAACTCCGATACCAGTGAAATCAGACTGCACTCCAAACTTGCTCACAACATTCATACACGCAACTGATGGCAAACCAAACTCTTTCAACTCAGAATCTGCATTGAACTAGTGCGTAAACTCTGTTCAAATCAACTTTACAACTCGTGGCTATGGCCGCCAAACACTGTCTCCACCATTAGCCGCCTCACTCTCCCTCATGCACACATGTACGAGGATCCACACTGAATGTGCATGCTACATAGACACACACACTCTGTACACTCTCTCGGTGACAACAGCTGGGCTGCTATGGTCGTCGTCGTCTTCCCCTGGCCAGTTATGGTCGTTGTCTTTTTCACTGCCCACTTCAGCTTCGGGCACCTGCAGACCTCCATGCACAAGTCACCAAGGTAGTGCTTCCGCATGGCTCACAGGCGAATGGATGAATGGCTGGACGCTGCCTCTTTATTTATACTTCTTCGGAGTGCCTCAAAACGTGTGGGACTGGGCCAAAATGCGTGGGCCTGGACCCTTACCGCGTGGGGCCCAGGTCAGGAATCTTCCAAGTCTGGTGCCACGACTCCCCCATCCTGGATTTGCAAGTGCCGAAAGTTCGAACTTCAAGAATTAGTAACTTACAACAACAAAAAGAAAACGAAAGAAAAAGAATTTTGCAGAACTTTAATCCGTCAATTAGTTGTTAATCTTGATAAAGGGTTAGAGTGCTAATCGCTGATTAGCGCCAATCCGGGGTTAGTGCAAGGAAAATGAGGAATAATGAGATGACAATATCCAGATTGCACAATCACATTGAAAGCCAGAGAGTATCACGGTGTCTAGAAAGCAGCATTGCACCAATAAAACACCAATGGAGAAAAGTAACACTGAAAACCAAATAACAATAAGAGCTTGCTCTTGCCACCACCAACATACATGTCCAGGCCCTTCTCCCTACTTGGCACTCGGCGCCCAGCCTACTTCCTACATAGCTACCATCTGCCTCCTAATTGACAATGCAACTGTTGACGTCAGCAGCCCACAAAGTACTTGAAGATGTCGCCCAATGCAGACCATCGCCAATACCAGGTATGTGCCCTAACATCATCATCATCATCATCATCATCATCATCCTTCTCTCTCTCCCTCGACTTACACCCACGTCTTCCCTCTGTACACCCGAAGACCACCTCTGCGCCTCATTGTATGTCCAAGCCGGCAGCCAGCTATGGAGGTTGGGCTATGGCGCTGCCCTCAACAGCGCCGTGCTTCACCACACGACCGCATGTGCGCCGCACCTTGGTCCAGCGCTAGCAGCCAGCACGTGAGTGATTGCTCAAGCAGCGCTGCCGCCAGCCAGCAAGTGCCTGAATAAGCCTCCAAGCAGCGAGCTCTTTCCTATATGGAAAGAGTCTGCCTGCCCCGGCGGCCTGATTGGGTTGGGCCTTTGCCTAGAAGCTTTCGGTAGGCCCCAGGAAGGTGTGCCTCTGTTGCTGCTCCCGGGCCTCTTTCGGTTGGGCCTCCCATTTGTCTGTGTATGAAGCTGCGATCCTGGCCCAGGGCCTGTTTTGAGGAAAGGCCTGGAGGCCGTGGAATATCTTTGCTGCTCGGCCTGTGTTTCCCTCAACCAACTGGCGCGTCACAACTGCCTGGACCCCGAATACGAAATTAACAGCAATGGGCCTCTGGAGATTTGTTAGGCCCACCTTCACTTAGGACTGACACATCTGTATCGGGGGCCCCTTAGGCCTGCCGAGGACCCAGATCCTCGCATTCCCTCCTCCCTTACTTCGACAGTCCTCTGCGAAGTCTTCTAATCTGCAGGCATCTTTCCCTTGAGTTCTCTTTCATAGCCTGCAATCACTTGAGCTGCTGTTCGCTGGAGTTCTTCTCTAGTGAACCACCGATCTTCGCAGGGATTAAGATGGTGTCTGAATCTGACATGATGTTGCATTCTCGGCTTGAGAGGAAGGCCTTTGCCCCTATTTAGGCACTGGCATCATTCGATGCTCCACGATTCCGTCGATGTCGACTTCACCATCCATGGTTGGGGGCAGCGTTGACCGTCTGGAGGAAAATTGTGGTCTCTGCGAAAGGTGCCAGCTTTGAGGCGTGAAAAATTGGGTGTGTGCGTACGTGAGGTGGGATGCAAATCACATAGGAAGGTCTGTCTATTTGATCCCCAACTATATCTAGGACCTCCCAAGGACTGAAATACTATGGCATCAATATGCCCAGTTCTTGACGCAGTTCAGATGATTTGACCCAGAATCTATCACCTACCTGAAAGTTAGAGGGCCGTGTATGCTTATTCTCAGATGCGACAATAGCATATTGAGATTTTCTAATATGCTCGACGGCCTGCTGCAGCATCTGCTCATACTTGACAGCAAACTCTATGCTACCAGGTGCTGCAGTGGGCTGTTTTTCGGGTAGCAAGAAGTCAAGTGTTGTTCTGGGCTTCCAACCAAGATGCAATTGGTTGGGAGTCATACCAGTAGTATTGTGCATAACATTGTTATACAGGCTGGCGACGAGAGGTAACTTCTCGTCCCAGTCATTTTGACTTGGCTTAAAATAATGCAGAAGCAGGTGCTTAATATACTGCTCGGTTCGTTTGTTCTGCCTAGGCATTTGACTCAAGGTGGTTCCCTGATGTCATTTGCATCTGGGTGCCCATCTGCTCAGCTGTTGACTGCGACATTTCGCTGGTAAATCTTACATCCCTATCACTTACTATAAATGTAGGGAGTCCAAAATTGCATACCCAGTTGTCCAGAAACCGTTTGATGACGTAGTCAGTTTTAGCAGTTTCCGGCATAGCGATAAGTCTTGCGTACTTGGAAAAGCGGTCCACTATAGCAAAGATGTGTCTCTTGCCAGCCCTCCTGGTCACAAGAGTATTCATAAAGTCCATAGACACACTCTGACCAGGACCTTCAGGAATCGGCAAGTGCTTGAGAAGCCCAAGCGGAGCCTGAGTCCTAGGTTTGTCCCGTTGGCAAACCTGGCAGGTTTCAACGTATTTTTTGGCATCTTCCATCATAAAAGGCCACCAGAATCTCTGCACTAAGTTAGCTGAAGTCTTCTTATAACCGAAATGGTCAGTTGCATCATGACATTCTCCTAAAAACAAACTACGAAGAGACTCTCTATCTGGGACACATAATCTTTTATTCCCTGCCTTCTCAAGAAATAGCAACCCATCTACTATCGTAAATTCATCGGAAGTTACCTTATCTTTCGCTTGATGTTTACGAACGATCTCATAAATAACTGGATCTTGGTGATAGGCTTCCACCAACGATCGAGTTACATCGTCTGATATACCAAACTGAGTCACTAGCGCGCCCTGATAATCTGCCCTTCGCGATAGTGCATCAACCACTTTGTTGTACTCTCCCTTGATTAGATCAAGTTGATATTCATACATGTCTATCACTTGAATCCATCGTTTGAGTGCGTCAGAGAGTACAGGTTGTATCTTTATCCAACACAAAGTCTCATGGTCAGACCTCAAGTAGGAGAATCTGCCTAGGTGATAGTGTCTTCAACGGACCAACGCTTTGTAGAGGGTATAGAGCTCACGCTTATACGTGGACTTTGCTAACTTTTGAGATGGCATCTTCTTACTCATGCACTCGATGGGCCTCAACTTTTTCCCCTCGTTTTGCACAAGGACCGCGCCTATGCCATATTGGTTGGCGTCTGTGGTCACGACAAAGGGCTGCTCAGGATCTGGAAGTTTGAGGACTTCATAATGTGTCAGAGCATACTTCAATTTCTTGAAGCTTGCTTCACACTCTTCGGTCCACTCCCAAGGGGTGTTAAGGCGATTTAGATCTGTTAATGGGGAAGCTATAGTACTATAGTTTTTAACAAACGGATGATAGTAGGTCGTCATCCCCAAAAATGATCGGATCTTAGTAACATTAGTAACAGTTTGAGGTTTGGGCCAGTCTCATATGCTGGCCACTTTGGCATCGTCCGACCTCAACCCATCCATAAAACATTCATGACCCAAATACAAGATCTTGGTGCGACCAAACTCGCATTTCTCCAAGTTGACCTTGTACTACCTTCTTAACCCGAAAAAAACGTACGTACCTTGTATACGAATACACGTACATACGTTATAGAACGAGTTTTAGGATAAGGATACAACTTTTTAGAAGACTGTTGTACCGCCATTGTTTTTATTTTTATCTCAAATTTCATTGGGAATTTCGCCTAGACCCTCAGGCAAAAGTTGTTTGCATTGCAAGGTTGTACAACATACTTTTGTTTCGGATTTTTTATTGAAGTTTTTTTTTTAATTGAAATTCTAAAAAATTCAGTAAAAAACATTTTCATCCTCGTTTTTATTTTTTTATCAATTTTTTTCGCGAATTTCGATAAGACCCTCTGGCAAACGTTGTTTGTATTGCATTGTTGTATAACATTTTATTTTTTTCGGATTTTTTTTTTTTTTTTGAAAAATCAAAGTTCCAAAAATTCGAATACAACATACGTACGTTGTATTCGAACGTATGTTCAATTCGGGGAAAAACAAGCAATTTCTGAAAACCCGATTTCCAGAGGTAATTCGAATAGAACATACGTACACTTTTTTCGGGTTAAGAAGGTAGTGTTGTCTTAAGAAACCTAGCACTGTTTTCAAGTGCTCATCGTGCTCCTCTATAGTCTTACTAAAGATAAGGATATCGTCGAGGTACACGACGATAAACTTGTCTAAGTAATCATGAAAAATCCTATTCATTGCGTGTTGGAATGTTTCAGGGGTATTGCATAGGCCAAAGGGCATCACCACAATCTCCTACAGACCGTACCTGGTCTGGAAAACGGTTTTGTGTTGGTCCTGAGGTCTAATGGCAATTTGATGGTATTCGGACTTTAGATCTGTTTTAGTACCGACATCCCTGCACCCTATCACAGTAGGTCGTCGATGCGGGGTAGGGGCTCTGTGTTCTTTACGGTGATGGCATTGAGGCCCCTATAGTCAATGCACATCCTTAAGGTACCTCCCTTCTTAGGAACAAATAAGATTGCAACACCGTAAGGAAAGGTACTAGGCCGAATCCATCCCTTCTTTGTGAGCTCTTTGAGTTGGCGGCGGAGCTCATCCAACTCCGCAGGAGACATCCTATAGATCCGTCCTCTAGGTACTTTGCTACCAGGGACGACTTCCATCGCGTGGACAACCTCCCTTTCCACCACACCTGTGGGCTCCTCAAAAAGGTCTGAATACTGTGCAACGACTGCTTCTATCTTTGGGGTTGATTTTACGGCTCCCCTTTCTCAAAGACAAAGACTAAGTACATGCCTTTCTCACAATTCTATTTATACCAATAGAAAGACGATGCACCCATGCACCCGTAGTTTTCCACTAGACTGCTAGCTTTAAACTTTTGTCGTCTAACGGTTCTACCATTGGGCAACGTGTAGATCATCACCTTTCTATCCCAATGGAATTGAGGTTGAGCAACCTCGAGGTAGTATATACCTAGCAGCATGTCGAATGGCAGTTCGTCGCTTACAAGGAACGAGATTTTATGTCTCAGTTCCCCTCCTCCATAGGAGAAGGTGCAGACTTCGTCCTTGACATAGTCTTGTACAACCATGCGGTGCTTGTTGGCTAGCATTGATGCTACAGATCTACTGAGCCGCTGCAATTGGTCCCCTAAGTGCAGCCTACCCACACAAGGCCGACTAATGAAGTTCCGTGTAGAGCCTATGTCTGCGAAGGCACCCACTTTGCGGCCACCTACATCAACCTCTAGCACGAAATGTTCACCTCTAGGACCTTTACTTGTCATCGCCCAAGAATCTTTGGGTCCTTACCTGACCACTCAGTCTTTAACTCTTCTAGGGAGTCGGACACATCTCTCGAACAGAGCATCGGTGGGTCTGAATGTGTTTGCGGGGTGATGGATGGGTGATTAGCCTTGGCCAATGCCTAAGGTGGGGAAGGCAACGTTACCACTTCAGCACGAGTAAGAGCGGCTAACACTGCTACTGGCCCGAGGTGTTTCCCTGCGAAGTGCTCGTAGAAGCACCACCAGGGTTCGAAGATAAGCCCACCACCATTGGAGAGGCTACCTTCGTGGTGACCTTCTTGCCTCGGCAAGTCCTGGACGTGTGGCCATAATTGCCACAGTTCGGGCAAGTACCTTTAGCAACTTGGTCCCTCCACACCTCGTAGTCTAAACCAAGTTTTACCCATGCGGGCTTTCCTTGGTCGCCCTGACCCTTGGACCGACCTACCTTTTGCTTCCCGGTCCCCCTAGTCTTTTCTTTGATAGGTGCCACAACTCCCCCATCCGAAGTCTCGCTGGCCCCATCCTGCTCTTTGTCTTCCCCATAGTCTAGGAAATCGTCAATCTCCATCGCCTTGCCATCATGGTCGACGAACATGAGTTGGCCTTTCTTCTTCCAGTCTTGGGGTAGTCTCTTCTTCCTACCATCTAACTGTCCATGATGAGCGGACCCAAGCTTGGCCTCTATATCTAAGGCCTTCTTGTTGAACATAGCGAAGCTATGGACGTCGATGTTGGCCTCGTCCACCAGTTTATTTTTGACATTTGTGGGCAGACATCTCATATAATCTGTGAGGAGCACTTGCAGGTCGTAACGCACACCAGGTACTACGATCAGACGTTCTACGGCGTCTGTAACCTCGCGTACGGTCCGGTACCTTTTGGAACAGAGACTGTTGATCACGTCAGTGGACTTCTGAGCCCCTTGAGGGTCATGCCACATATTGTACATAGTCTGTACGAAGTCTTCCAATGCCTGGGCTTGGGCCCAGACATTGAAATTATGACCATAGCCCTGTTGTTGCACTAACCCGTTTAACCATCGTGTTGCCGATCGTTCTAAAAGGGAGGCAGCAACTATAACTTCCTACTCGGGCCTTGTGACCTTGTGCCTCACATAAGTGGGCTCAGTCCTTACCCTGGTATCCAGGTCCTCATCCTTCTTCTTGTCGCCAGAGAAGGGTTTAGGACTCAGCAAGGGAATCTTGGGCATCCACTGCATGGGTTACTGAGACAGCTTGCTGCGTGCTAACTTGAGCCTGTCCTGACGATGGGACTGTAGCTGCCACCGTCGTTAATGGTACAAAAGAAGTAATAAGGACCGGACCACTAGCTGCTACTGAACCATCTGGAGGGGGGGCATGCCAAACATAGGAGAAAAAGAGGGCCCTACCGGCGACGGCGCTAGTTAGGGACCCACAACCGAAGGGGGAGCTACAGCGTATTGAGGCTGCCTCATCATTGGACAAGGAGCCTGCAGTGCAGCCAGAATTCGCTTCTGGCCTGGCACTAGTTCGACCAACACTTTCTGCTGCACAACCTGCGTTTCTACAACGCAGAGGAGGGAGCTACGCAGCGCCTGCATAGCAGGATCAATTGTCGACTTGTCTAGTGCCTCTAGTTTGCCTAGCTCTGCCTCCTAGTTCCTAATCTAGCTTTCCTCGTTATCGCTCTCTGTCTTCTCTCTGCTGCATCTCTCAACTGCTGCTGCAGCTGATCATGAAGAGCTTCCACTTGGAGGATCTCATAATCCTCCGGTGTGAGTCGAGTCTGTTGGCTGACTTTTAAGCCAACAGTCTGACTAGCGGAAACCTGAGAAACACTTTGACTGACCCCTGACGAAGTGGCCTGGGACGAGGCCTGGGACATGCTGGTGGCGGTAGCCATCACGGCCTGGCTGCTACTGACCTAACCCTCCTTCATGTCGCCCTCTCCCTGGCTTCCCTCCGCAGCCTCCTTTCCTCTCCTGGAGCCAACTCTTGGAAAGTGATCGGACGACTGAGAGCAGTTCTACGTGTAACTAAGGGGTTCCACTAATCGTTCCTCCTCACTACTGCTTGCATCACTCATGAGCTACAGTGTGTGTGATCTAAACTAGAATCCACATGGAATCCTACCTCAGCATGACACCCAACCGAGTATGATATACAACTATTTTCAGTCAGCCTGGAGAGAAGTAGTCAAGTGGTCAATAGCAACTAATGTCAGATCCTACAGGTAACACTAGTTGTATTTTTAGATTACTCAAATACAGAATGCAATGCAGCAGGGAAGATACTATGCTATCTGCAGCTGTCTGTCAGTTACACTAAATAATCAAAAATAAAACAGTTTACCTGTGGAGATGTATGCTAGATGGCAGTTTACCTATGGGGGATGACGTCAACAGCGAACAGTTACCAGAATCCTCCCTCTCCTTGTATCCTTCTTGAGTGGTCACTTTGTGTCAATGCCCTGAGCATCTGGTTGAGCAGCGTGTCTGAAGGTGTGCAATCCGGCCCACCCCGTGGCCCAAGTATATGCCGAACCTGCCAGCCCCTGCACTTTGTTTACCCTCGTATGCAACGAGCCTTACGCCCGGTTTGATCAGGCTGATCAAAAGGCAGTTTAAGGACAGCCCCCAAGGTCCTCAGGAATTATTTAATGTTGCAGCCAGGACGACGATCACAGCCACGGTTCAACACCGGAACCCGCCAGAAATATTTATAGCCGGTCTGGTGAGTGTCCCTCAAAGGGCTGGCATGCCCAGCATGACCTCTATTGCGCAGCAGCAGAACCAAGGACTTGCGGCAAAGCATGCATGTACTAGTCCCAGGGGGTTGGCATGGTGACCGTGAGCCAAGTGCTTCGTCCAGGGCCCTTCAGAGGCTTCGCCCGTCTCCCACCAACTTGCTGCCCAGGAAGAATGTCGACTCTCAAGGTTGAGCGCTTGCGACACCTCACTGAGAGGACTCTCAAGACAGAACTCACTTCCTCACAGTAAGAAGTAATGAAGAGGGTAGACAAGGAAGAGAGCAATGTACCTCATAATGCTGCCCCCAACCACAGATTTCTCACCGGCAAACTGACATGCATTTATGATGACCGGTCTTTGCCTCAACACAACAAACAACGGAATGTAGTTCCACCTCAGCTTAAATGCCACATCAGCGAGCTCTGTAACCAAATTGCAAGGAAAATGATCAATAGCGAGATGACAATATCCAGATTGCACAATCACATTGAAAGCTAGAGAGTATCACAGTGTCCAGAAAGCAGCATTGCACCAATAAAACACCAATGGAGAATAGTAACATTGAAAACCAAGTGTCAATGAGAGCTTGATCTCGCCACCACCAACATATGTGTCCAGGCCCTTCTCCCTACTTGGCGCTCGGCGCCCAGCCTACTTGCTACACAGCTACTATCTGCGTACTAATCGACAATGCAACTGTTGAAGTCAGCAACCCGGGAAGTACTTGAAGATGTCGCCCAATGCAGACCATCGCCAATACCAGGTATGTGCCCTCACATCATCATCATCATCATCCTTCTCTCTCTCCCTCGACTTACACCCACGTCTTCCCTCTGTACACCTAAAGACCACCTATGCGCCTCACTGCATGTCCAAGCCCACAACCAGCTATGGAGGCTGGGCTATGGCGCTGCCCTCAGCAGCGCCCTGCTTCACCACACGACCGCACGTGCGCAGCACCTTGGTCCAGCGCTAGCAGCCAGCACGCGAGTGATTGCTCCAGCAGCACTGCCACCAGCCTTGATTAGGGTTCAAGTGCTAAGCGCGGATACAGATGTGCCTTCCCTAATTAGTTGTTAATCTTGATTAGGGTTAGAGTGCTAATCGCGGATTAGCGCTAATTGGGATTAGCGCCAATCCAAGGTTAGCACTAATTAGTGCTAATCAAGGTGACAACTTTAGCAGAACAGAAAAAAAAAGAAAATTGCAGAAATTTGACGAATCCTTACTTCATTGATCAATTAATCAGGTTGGTTTCTTGATTGGGCAGATCCTCTTTCGAGAGGTCTGCTGTGATACCTAACCGTCACATACCAGGATGGTATAGACCAGAACAAAGACCCGACCTCTCATAGATAGAGCAAGATAGCACATCGGAAGGTTGGAATACCAATGATCAGACCCAATGAATGTCGAAATGCAGACTAGACATACATCATCATCACACGGTGTGAATGGCCTTGCGCCACACACAAGGATGAAGGCGCCAGACACAACTCATACACAGATGAGGAGGAGGGAAGAGACGAAGAAGAGTGTGGGAGTGTGATTGACTCCGAAAGGGCCGGCGAGTCGCGAGTCATGGTACTCGCCGAGAAGGCGAGTCCGAAGACGACGGTCTCGTGGGACACATAACAAGTCCTTGCCTCTTGAGTGGAGGAGCAAGTACCCGTCGACAATGCGATAGTGGCTGGCCGGCGGTATCGGTGCGGATACCCTTACAAGGGTACTCGCACTGGGTTTTTGCAGTTGACAAAGAAATGGGTCGATTCATAATTAATGGGAAGACCCCGCGAGTCGCAGGGGTTTGCGGACTAAAGATTCGGCGGTAACATCTAGGATTAGAGAGTGTGTGGGCGCGCAGGTTTGAGACGCGCGTGGTTTTTTCTCTCTTTGATGGCGATGGAAGACGTGGCGTGGATTCCGGTCGACGTGCTTCATTAGAACAGTTGTTTGTTTTGATTAAGCTGACTAGCCTATGGGCGCTCTTTTCTTTGGTTCCGCATGGTACGGTGCACGGTTCAGTGAGCCTGTGTGGACTTACGCGGAATCCAGATGATGAGACCTGATGGATTTGGCTAAGGACGGGTAGTCGTGGCGAGGCCGATAGTCCGACGCGAGTTTTGGGTAGTCTTCTGTGCAAGTGTGGGACGGGAAGTCGCATAGGGTGTTTCCTTGGCCCCAAGAGCCGTGCCCTACCTCTTTATGAGGAGATTCGAGCCCACTGGTACCAGGCTTGGGCTTAGCCCTATAGGTTATGGCATTGGGCTGACACTATGGAGGTTTGGGGATCGAGGCCAGCGGGCGTCGGCGCAGCAGCAGCAGAGCAGCATGGAGCGAAACCTGAGGGGTTGAGGGCCCGGAAGGGCTATCCCCCTCGGTTTTGTTAACGGGTGCGGCGGTGGGCCCGATCCACGGGAACCTCCCTTTTCCCGTTCTACTTCTTTATTAATTTTTTTTATATACCCCTTGTTACTTTTGTTTTAGTTTTCATCTTTTTACTCACGTCCCGCTTCGGGACGCGATACCGGGGTTGATGTAGGGTCGCGTGGAGAGTGTTGCATTCGCGGGGTTGCCTGGAGTGCAATTACAAACTGTTTTCGTGGCTGCGCTAGAGCCGCGCCCCGCTTGGCCTTGGGACGCGGTGCCGCGGGCAGTACGGGACCCACGAGCCTAGCTCAGTGGGCACGCCATTGAACTGATTGAAGTACAAACCTGGGCCTGAACCCAGATGGCGGACCTGGGGGCCGGGGCTGATCGACCCCACAGCCCGGGTTGTGCCCTTCGGGACATCTGTTAAAATTGGAACGATACGGAGAAGAGTTGCGCGGTCCATGTACGAGAACAGGGGTACCCACACTAGCTGGGCATCGAAGGTATCTGGCCGGAATTCCGCCCCGCATGCCCTTAGAAATTACCTAAGAAAGACGAACTTGCGCGGCTGTAGGACCGCGCGCTGCGATGATCGGACTGTCGGAGGGCTGCGCAAACTAGATCTCCTGAGAGCCGCTGCACGGTAGCAGGAATTCACGGTCGGCGCTGATGCGAGGCCTAGGGTTCGGACCCTATAGTAGTATGGAGGAGTGGCGGACTAAGATAGCAGGACGAGCAGGGGCCGACCGAAGGGAGGTTAGTGGAAGTAGGTGCTGGTACCGGGTGGACGGTCTACCCACCTTTAAGCGGTATAACCAGTCATTCTGGAGGAGCTGTGGATTTAGCTATTTTTAGTCTTCATTTATCGGGTGTTTCCTCAATATTAGGTGCTATCAATTTCATTACGACTATTTTTAACATG
>BFEA01000186.1:360896-371198 GCA_003427395.1 Chara braunii
GTGCTATTACTATGCTATTAACTGATAGAAATTTTAATACCACTTTTTTTGATCCTGCAGGAGGAGGAGATCCTGTTTTATTTCAACATCTGTTTTGGCGAGGAGTGCCAGGCACGCGGGGGTTAGGCGGATAGGTAAAACAAAGCGGAAGGCCGAGGAGGGATCTGGACGTAGGCGGCGCTAGGTGCACTCGGAAACAGCGAGGCAGTGAAGAGGTAGACGGGCACAGGGAGTGAATCGGAGTCAGAGTTGCGCCGGGGTACGTGCGGAGTGAAGGGGGAGAATATCGGGAGGGGAGAAGAGCCTACCTGCTCGCCGTCATAAGGCGGAATGAGTCCAGCCAGGAGTTCGGTCGTGCACAGTCCGAAGATGAGGGAGTGAGGGAGACCGGGCAGTGGTAGGCAGCAACGGGAGGAACAATAGCGTGACTGAACTATGGGGGCGAAGGCCACAGAACGGAGCGGAGTGCAGAGGGAGATGGGAAGCGAAGTGGGTGAATGAATCTGAACCGGAACCGCGACCGGGTGCGCTCGGAGATAGAGACGTGGAAGTCGGGCTATGGGAGAAGGGTAGAACGGCTTCCCTGCTTGCTTCAGCACGGGTTTGAGCAAGGGATGGGGCGATCTCGGGGTTTTTGCCCTGGGCGAACCACATGGAGGGGTTAGCTATAGAAGAGCGTCAACAAATTAGGAGGTTAGTAGAAGAAAGAAGGCGTTGAGCGATGGCGGAGTGCGGATATGGCCGGAGGGAAGCATGATATCGTGCCCGACTCTTTATGGAATCGGGCGGGATAAAGATCAGGGTCAAGGTTCTTTGAGGAGGCGAATCCATTGGTCATGTTAGTTTGGCTAGATAGCGAGTTAATAGGAGTTAGTGCTGCGGGTTGACTACAGGGGGGGGGAGGGGGGGGGAGTTTCTGAATCAGAGTGAATGAACCTACCCACATCTTAGCGGGAGATTCATTCCCCTTTCGTAATTCTCTTTGTCTGCATGACTGGCAGGTCGGGTGACGAGCGGGAGTAGTCGAGGTGGATGCGAGAGGAAAAGGAAAAGAAAGGGTAAAGGGGAGGAGAAACTTACTTGGATAATTTGGGTGAACGAGCTGATCATACGGGAGGGGCCAAGCCGCGGGGATAGACTCACCTGTTGCTGCGATGGAGCTCGTTCCCCTCGCTGCCTGCTAAGTACTCGTCGTATCCCCCTTTTGCGTCAAGTCCAGAGTGCTCTCCCTCGACATTGGGCGCAGACAGCAGGCAGGCAGCTGACGAGTAGCACTAGATAAAGACCGATTGGCGTATATCGATAAGGAAGGAGCAGCAGTGCGGATGCAGCAGCTGAGTGGGGTTGCGTGGCATACTCGCGCCATACGGATTGGGACAGGCCTACGGAGGCAGAACTGATGATGTGGGGTAAACCGAAAGCCGAACCGTTGTGCCCACAGGCTAGCGGGATGGAAAGAGCGGATTTGTGAGAGGGGCAGGAGTTCCTGTGGAAAGCCGCGCATTTAGCGTACTTTGATAGAACATCCACTCGATGTTGCCCATCCTATCGACTTGGTACTTACCTCACGCAGCGGGCGGTCACGTACTAGCAGAGATTCGTTCCACTTCCGCAAGCTCTATTAATCAAGGGAATGGTGGGGGAGCCAGCTATGGAGTTAAGAGCACTTGCCCCATGATACCTGCTGGCCGTGACGGTCATCGACTGAGCGAGCTTGCTTGTTAGGTGCGAGTCAAACCTATGTCCCACAGCCGAGCCCAGGCTGCATTGATCTTTGTCTTGCCAGTCAGCTGAATGGGGGAGTCGAGACCAGCAGAGGGGGGGTGTAAGTTGTGGACTACAGGCACTATAACGCTGTGCCTCGGGGGTAGTGTCGACTGTGCATGGACTGCTCGCTGATGGTTTCGTCCGCATAGGAGACTGTAGACTGAGCTTTTCGGTGAGTGGCTGAAGGAAGGCAGGACTGCTACGGGTTGCGTAGTGCTCTACCTGATGTCGCTGCGGACCGCATACGGACGGTCGTTGTAGACTTGCGCAGCTGCGACCCCTGATTGTTCCCAGACCGTGGCCAACCGGTGGGGGCCGCATGCTGCTGGCACTTATTGTTGACCACTGCGTACTATTGCATACCGCAGCGGTTATCACTGACTGGTGCAGTCAACGGTGCCACGGCGGCGACTGGGCCTAGAGGAGTGGCTGAGCATTGGGAAGGGGAGTTGGTGCAGCAATTTGAGAAGTCGGCAGAGAGTGGACTTTGACGATTCGACGACAAAATTGACCAAGCTGATACTTCTGGCTGCCATTGCGGGGCCCGCAGGCGCCGAAGATTTGAAGGCCCTCTTACGCAAGTCTGAGTGCACCCTTCTTGGATCTGAGCGCCTGAACTTCTCTCCTTCTGCCCTTCTAAATCTAAGCCTGGTCTATTGGTTCTGAGGGGAAGGCGGCAGGCGAGATTGCAACCCGTAATCCGCGCCAAGGCCTCTGTGGGAGGTGGCCCCACCGATTGCGGGAGCTCTGCCGGAACTCAGGAGGAGTTCTGGAGCCAGGGAACTGACAGGTAACCTTTGCTTCCCCCTCTATAAACCCAGACTATAACCCCTATCTGTATCACCCAATGCAGCTCTGGTTCAATATATGATGTGCAACCCTATTCTATTTTTGGTTTGACTTTCAGGAGACTGAGCCAGACTAAGTAAAGGAATGTTTGTCAAGTTTCAGTTTCAACTTTGTGGATTGTGTGAATTCAGATTGCTGAAAAGAACTGCATCTGGGAAAGGCAGGATGGAGGGTTGTTTTGCTTGAAGGTTGACTGGGTCGTTAAGGCTGGGAGGTCCCCATAAGTTCGGGGAGACTCAATGCTTTGTTTATTTCGGTCTGCATGGAGCATCAAACCCTTCTATAAGTTTAGGGGGTCTGATTGCTTTGGAGGCTGGGATGTCCCCATAAGTTTGGTGAGACCCAGCGCTATGGTTTGCATGGAGGGTCAGGTTGTCGTATAAGTTTAGGTGGCCTGACTGCTCTGGCTGGTGAGGGCTGATTGTGGATGACTTTTCAGGGACCAAGTGCATGTTGTAAATTCAGGTGCCTTGGCCGCCTTGCTTATTCTGGGTTTTCTTCTGTTTATTTGTTTTCTGAACGAGGAGGTCTGAATTGTTCTATAAGTTTAGGTGGCTCAGTCTCTTCCTGCTTTATTATGAGAAAATGAACTTGATTAAGGGCAGATTGTTCTGTAAGTTCAGGTGATCTAACCCAATGCCACACACAGAATGGATCAGAAAGAAATTAATCAGGCAGAGAGCCAGACTGTTCTGTAAGTTCAGGTGGTCTGACTCAAAGCCTCGCACATGCTGGAACCCAAAGGTTACAACTTGGCTATATTTTATTATTATTTTATCTAAGAACGAGCTAATAAGACTGTTCTATAAGTTTAGGTGGTCTGACTATAGCCTATCACAACTTGAAGAGAGTATAATTAAGAATAAGATTGATGGTAAGTTGGGGCAGACTGAGCTTAAGTTAGCTCAGCCATATGCAGCCTTAGAAGACAAAGGGAAGACAGATATATATAACTTGGATAACTTAAAAAATTTCGGGGGGTGGTTAGAATGGTCTAGTCATGTGCCCAAAGAAGAGAAGAGTAGTTGTGCCCTCTGTTTTATGTATACTCTTTGGCTAAGTTAGGCACATTCCATAAGTTTGGGTGGCGTGACTTTATGCCTTATGTAAGTTGGGTATAAAGGGTTAAATTACTGAAAGATCATGAACTATTGTTTTGCCCAGATGAACTTGGGTTGGTGAGAGTACTTACCTCTGTGGTTTGGCCTGTATGTGGCTGAGTGAGATCCCTACTTTGTCTAAGTTCAGTTGATAGGTAGTTGCTTTAGTTGCTCACCACGTGCTAGAGCGATAGGAGTTATATTCAATTCCTGCATTTTCTATAGTAACTTTTTTTCCTTAGGTCAATTCTTGCATTTTCTGGGATCCTTTCTTATACTTGGCTTTATATAAATCTTGGCGAGCTACTTTCTCTACGGGAAGCGCTGCCGAAATTTCTACAAATCCAAGGAGTTAGTCAAATTTTGACTTGTCAAAAGTTCAACTTGTCTTTTCTTATATCTGACCTAGTAAAAATCTGGGAAGTCTCCTTTTCTAAAGGGAGTGTTGCCCAAATTTTTGCCAATTTAGGAAGTTAGACAAAAATAGACTTTGAAAAGTCAAAGTTACTTTCAAATTTTGGATTTAGCCTTGTACAAATTTTGGAATAACACTTTTCTAAAAGGAGTGCTGCCAAAATTTTTGCCAAACTAAGGAGTTAGTTGAATCTTGTCTAAGTTGAACTCGAGTTGTCTTTTTTGAGTTCATATCTGACTTAGTGAAAATTTGGGAGGTCTCCCTTTCTAAAGGGGGTGCTGCCCAAATTTCTACTAATTGAGGGAGTTAGACAGAATTTGACTTTCCAGAGTTAAAGATTATTCCTACCTTCATATTTGGACTTATATAGATTGTATTTTGACAGGTGACGATTCTGGTAATCAACTGTGAATGGGGGAGATTTTGCCATGTTGCTTAGAGGTAGGCTTATATATAGTTAACTATGATGATTTGGGTAAGATCACGATATGGAGATTGTTCTCCATGAGCTTATAGGTTCAGCCTGGGGCATTGACCTGTCATGTGTTACAGACCCTCTTGATCGTTTGATTCAAGATCCGGACTAGATTCAGCTTTATCCCTTGATAACAGGTCGGTTGCTGATTCGTCGGTCTACGACTCAATTCCAACTCACCCTCCACACCCAACCTAAAAGGCTTTAGCCCTGGTGATTTCATTGTTTCATTAAGGTTTCACCCGGACTTTTATTGAATGGTCATTTAACAAAGGTACTGAGTATTTAATTAAGGTTGGTTCGACAGGAGGTTGGGGCTTGCATGGCTAAGGCGAGGAGTATGAGTGCAGAGATTGGTTGGGGTTGACTCCGTGTAGTGCGTGGACTGTTGTTTGACTCTTTGATGTGATTGCAGGTATGTGTTGTGGCTTAGATCCTGGATTGACTGCCTGCGATCTCATATATACATATGGTTGTGAGGAACCCCACTTAGACTGTGAGAAGTGATCGTCACATACTTTCCCCTTTATATATGTATACATGGGTGTGCCCGGGATGAATGTTTGCATGGGGTAAGGGACCCCGTAATAAAAGCCTACTCAGAGGTTAAGACTGAGAGGCATAGGGAAGGTCCTTCCTTTTATTTGTTTTGCTTCTTTGGGGGGGTTTCTTAGTCGAACGTTGGTCCTGGGCCGGGATTCAAGGTCCTTGTCCAGGACATCCCAAGCCCTAGGCTCTGCAGGGGAGGGATCACCCCTCGCGCAGAGCCTATTTGCATTGCCCATCGAGGCACCCCACCCTGAAGGCGAAAATGTCGCGAGGGCTGAATGGCATGTCCTTCAGCCGTTCAATATCGTGTGGGGTAACCCCTCGCGATATTTTCCTTTAGCCATTCAATATCGCGAGGCCGGAGCCGCGATTACCACGTATGACTGACATTGTTGGTTGGTATGAGACTGGCTTGCAGCTGCGCGACTTTATATTAGAATCCCGCGCGCGACGTTTCCCCGCCCTAGCGTCTAAAAGTTATTGGATCAAAGGGGCCCGCACATACGCGTGAACGCTTGGGATTACTACAGGCCGCTGGCACCACCCGAAAAGGGACGGTACCCCAAGGTTTTGTTTTCTTTTGGAATAAAGGGAACCTTCGGTCTATTTTTGCTTTTTAAGATTTATAGTTGGACGTTGTAGTCTGTGGCAGCCGTCAAAGTCAAATCCCTTGACCTCTCCCAGGCCTGGAGAGGGGCTCATCTCCAGGGCAGTAAGAAACGACTGCCACCACAGGCATGGGCCTGAAGGCATGGGCTTGTGTACCACCCACTCTGCACAGAGTGCAGAAGAGGGTGAGTGGTCTTCAACCTCGCATAACGGCTGTCAAGCGTCGAGAGATTAACCCTCAAAGCGCTTGTTAGGCGACACTTGAGTGTCGAATGCGACCCTCGAGATTAACGAGGACCGTTGGATTATGGGTACTACATAGTACACCATCATCGCGACTGCCTGCGCGGTTTTTATACAAAGTCTCGCGTGCAATGCCCATCTGATTTCCGCATCAAAAAATTATGGGATGGCTACAGAAGGGACTAGGAGTGTTGTCGCGTTGTTTGGTGCGTGTGTGTGTGTTTTATTTTTGTGTTCGTAAAGTGGTGTGTGCGTGGTGTGTGGGATGCGTCCTAGTGGACCGACGATGAGCCGCGCTTGGGACCTCAGCCCCCCAAGATGTCGGTCCGCGTGCGGGTCCGATAGAGGCGTATTACCGCGCGTACCCCCTATGCTACAGCGAACGCGAAATGCCCTCGGCTGGTCCACCTCTGCGATTGCAACTGATTAGCTTTCGTACTGTGGACTGGTAGTTCGGCGGGGATACGCCCACCGAAGGGACGTGACAACTCCCGTAAGGTGGAGGTAAGTCGTGCCTCGCGTAGGCCCTATCCTGTCGTAGGGGCTCGCGAAAGGTATGGTTGGAGCACTCGGTCGGAGCGGCTTGCGGAAGCTCCATGTATATATTTGCGACGAGGGAATTAGACCAACTCCTGCGTGACGCGGCCGGGAGGGTCCCGCGCTGCCCCTATGCGGTGCCGGACCGATGCGCTCGACAGCGGGTGATCCGAAGAGAGCTGCGCATACAACGTGGCGAAATCTGGATCAGACTCATAGCCCTGGATGAAGTGTTGTTGGAGTTCCTCGTCGAATGCGAAAGCATGATGTGTCATAGTGCAAAGCGCTGTGGCATTGACCGTTTGGATCAGGCGCGCACACTCGCGTGCAGATTAGGGGCGGGCACTGGTGCGCAAATCTAGTGAGCGCACTAGCGCACGAACCCAATGGACCTTGCACACAAGTAGGATGAAACTCGTGCGACCGCTAGGATGCATGGGGGAAACATGAGTAGATCGAACCACAACACTGGAAGTGATACCAATGATTGAAGAATGCATAGGCTTGAAAAAGACTGGCGATACTCATAGCAAGGGGGTCGGGGATTTTGACACAAGCTATGAGCTTGCCCCAGCGTTTAAGTCTGTAGAACCGGATATCAGCTATGAGTTGGCTCAACTTTCTGAAACCATCGAGTCGGACGTCATCTATGAGCTGGCACAACTGTTTGGGACCATCGAACATGATGATGATTATGACTTAGCTCAACTCTTTGAGGCCTCCGAACCGGATATCGACTATGGGCTTGCCCAACTGTTTGAGACCGTTGATACGTATGAAAACAACGTTGAGAACTCTCTCGAGACAAGAATGACTCGTAATCAGGCAACTACGAAAGATATATCGAGGGCTCCAGAATGGATCAATGCAAGTTAATAAGTAAGCGCGATGTGATGAGTATTGGGGGTGAATTCGTTGAGGACTGCTTGGGGAGTCAAGAGAGTGACAACCCACTCGCGTTCGACCAAGAAGGTGAAGAAAGGACCATGATGGAAGTGAAATGTATTGCGGATGCCGACAGTCCAGAAAACATGTCGATGAGAATTATGAGAATGTTAGAACTTGAGGAGAAATTGGAAGTGGAGAAACCCGCTGTGGATGTGAGGACATTCGAGGACAAAGACTTGGTCAGGACCGGAAATTGGGTAGCAGGTTCGGGAATTGTGGTTGAGACGCGAGATTGGAATATAGACTTGGGTCTTTTTTCCCTCTTGCTGCTGACCCTTGTCTCTGCGTGTGCTCGTGCATACTGTGGCTGGTGCAGCTGCTCTAGCTTCAACCAATCAGTTTACGACGTCTTCATAGCTAGTTGCCCTTTTGTGTTCGGCCTCAGTGGTGGTATAAAGGGGGGACTATACTCCTTGGGGGGGATATAAATCCGTCTAAGCCTGTCGTGCGGGGCTTTTTCTACGAAGCCTTTCTATACCCCCTTGATACCCTCATTGAGTGGATGGAGACGAGATGGGAGGAGGACGAAGGCGCTCGAGAACGAGGGTGGTGGACCTAAAAGGTTAAAAAACCTGACATTGAAAGGGGGAGGCGGTCTACCATTTATTAGACTGATAAAGTGGACTAGTAAGCGTAGAAGCGGGGGTAGACCCTACTTCCACAAGTGGCGAGACAAAACCAAAATTCGTTGGAGCCTGACAACGCGGGAGTGGCTGAGATAACAAGCCAGGGATAAAAAGCGGAAAGCAAAAAGAAACGAAGGTGGGAAGAGAGGTAGAAAAAGGACAAGAAAGAAATAATATCATGAGAGGAATGCATTTTTGGGGTTGATCGGGTATGGATTAGGTGACGGCCGACTAATTTCTTCCTCCTCGATATTAATCAGACCATTTCGAATTCGGTGGCTCGCCGGGGACGTCGAGAATGGGGGGGGGGGGCTGCTGTCGGGCGGCCCAAGCCTTACACCGCCCTTTACTTCCTTCAAAAAGACTACCGTCGAAGGTCGGATTTCGCGCGGCGGTCTTTTCGGGTGTGTTTTTGTCTTGCAACCCGAGCCCACAAAGACGACTGACGAATGGCGGTTGGATGGCATGGGAAAACCAGGCCCAGACTAGAGCGTGGTGGAATGCGGACCGATGAGGGTGGGTTTTTCCTGGAATCGACGGAGGTCGGATGGATTATTAATTTAATTGAAAACAGGGAATTTTAATGCGAGACAGCGATGTGCCGATCAGGCGGCTGAAATCGCTCCGACCGTTGGAATATGGCTACCGGAGGGCGGCATCTTACGGGCTCGTGCCAAGCGTTCCGTCGGTACGGGTGGAATAGACGACGAGACCAACGACGGGAACCAGGGTAGATGGGAAAAGGGCCCTCAGGCCGCGAGTTCATTTCCAAGGCCGGGCCCGTGGAAATTGGTGAGGTCTTGGTGCTCTCCACGTGGGGACCACTAGGGCCTGAACAGGCTCGGGCTCAGGTACGGAAAGAGGCTTGGTACCCGACAAAAAGACCCTCTACGCGAGAAAACCTTTCAGGGGCCCAAATAGGCTCGGGCCTAGGTTCGGGAAGAGTCTCGGTACCAGGGCGCTGCAATTTCCTCGACAGTGGCCGACACTTCGGGAGGCGAGAGGGCTAGATCCCACGTGAGCACGGGGACGACAAAGTTTAAAAAGCCCAATTGGGCTCAAGACGGGGGGATTCGGAGATGCGCTCGGAAGGGGTGCACGGGCTGGCACGCGAAGGGTGCCGGCTCAGAAGCACCTGGTGGGAACGGGCGGACGGGCTAGCCTGCGGAGGGGTAGCTCACTCACACAGGAGCGGGTTTGGCCTGGGCGCAGGGGAAGATCGGGGAGTGAGGGGACTTCGGAAAGGTATGTACCGACAAACGGGTACATCACGCACGGGGGGAGAGGACATGGTCAGACGCTACACCCGCGCAAAGGACGGACCTGGTGGACATCGCACGCGCTGTGTCGCTGACCGTTTGGATCAGGCGCGCACACTCGCGTGCAGATTGGGGGCGGGCATTGGTGCACAGATCTAGTGAGGGCACTAGCTCACGAACCCAATGGACCTTGCGCACAAGTAGGATGAAACTTGTGCGACCGCTAGGATGCATGGGGATCATCATCGTCGTTAACATTGAGGAGGGAGTGCACGCACTCGAGCGTTGATCAAGAGGAGAATCTCAGGGATTATCATCATCGTCAATAGATCATCATCGTCATCATCATTATCATCATCATCATCATCATCATCATCATCATCATCATCGTCATCATTGTCATCATCATCGTTGCACGTTACCGCGCGGGATCGGATTAAGATCGCAGCTCGGGTCTGGAATAGGATCACACACGGAACGGGATCAAGATCGAAGTCGGGATCAGGAACGGGATCTCACGCGGGTTCAGGAACGGGACCAGAATCCGGATTGGGTTCAGAATCAGGAACGAAGTCACGAGAACGGGAGGGAGAAGCTGTGCGAGAAGGAGAGAGCTGCGGCGCAGAGGGGGAGCCGCACAAAGTAGCGAAGCTACATGAAGTAGAGGTGCCACGCGCAGGAGGAGCTGCTGTGAGGGAAGCCGCGCGGGGAAGAACTGTCGCGGGGGAGAAGCTGTCGCGGGAGGGGAAAGATCGCGCGTGGAGGGAGTTGTCGCAGGCGCGTGCGTGGGCGAGCAAGTGAGAGTGAGATAGATAGATAGATAGATAGATAGATAGATAGATAGATAGATAGATAGATAGAGAGAGAGAGAGAGAGGGAGAGAGAGAGAGAGAGAGAGAGAGAGAGAGAGAGAGAGAGAGAGAGA